>JAEQBH010004273.1:0-374463 GCA_016808115.1 Tetrastigma voinierianum | reverse complement strand
ATGATACCAAGAACAAAACTTATAAGAGATATTATTGCACAAATAGGAGATAATCTTAAATATCTACGTACATGTGAAATGGTTTTTTATCCATGCACAAAATTCAGTCTAAGGAACATGTTCAGTGAACGTGTAAAGTTATGGATTGCATAGGTTATGATATGTGTTAGTCATAGATCATGGATTATCATTGATAGGATATAAGATACTTTATGCATGATAAAATGATAAGGAATATTTGTTATTCATATCATTGGATATATAATTGGTACTTATGGAAATATGTTCCTAAATGTATGTCAACAGGCAAAGGTTGGCTATCTCACACGAGTAACTACCCCAATCGATGTGTTTTTGAATTGGGATGAGACACACATACTCAATGATAATAAATGAGTGAAAAGCAACAAAAATAATGAGTGTCGCTTGATTAAGTATCAAGATGAGGTTTACACTAAATGATATCTAACCAAAATGTAATTCTTCCACGATTACATTTACATGCTTTAACGTAACTTGGGTTTTAGCATAAAAAGTTTTAAGAAAAACTATGAATGCAAATATGAAGCTTTTAGGTAAAATATGTATGGTGGTAGATTGACATACGCTCTTTAAGTGGTGAGAAACCACCAGAGCATGTATTTCATATTACATGTGTTTAAATGTGACAAATAAGGAAAGAGAATGATTAATTGATCCCTACATCCTCACTGTGTGAGATCCTTAAGGCTTATTGCAATTATGATAGCCTATTATCGTACCTTTTGTACTTTTGACTATGTCTTGAGGTGACAAATTAATGTTGCTACTTTGATATGTTTTCAACGAAGATGAGAGGTTTATTCTTATGTGATATATTAGGCAAGCAAGCACTTGATCTAAAGGCACGAGCTTAAAAGGAAGATTTTAGCTGCGCTGGCAAAAAATGTGTTCAAGGCCGACCCATTATGTTGCTTTTTGTGGCTAATACATAATTGTGAATGCATTTATAATGTTTAAAAGGAAGACTTTTTTAGCGTTACGAGCAAAATGTGTTCAAGGCTCCAATTCCATTATATTGCTTTGTGGCTAATATAATCGTGAACGATTTATAATCGCGAAGATACAACTCGAGGTTTACGTGTATATGTTAATGTAACTAAGTCTGGGGTACAACAAGACATGATTGTTATTATTCACTCATAAATTTTTAGGGTTAAGCTATTATGAATTCCTAATAGGTGCATAAGTTTATAGCTCCCAAATTGCAGGTGTGCTCGCATAGTCACATGACCCATTTGCCTATATGAATGACCTTCAAAAGTGGAATACAAAAGACTTGGATAAGTGATTGAGTAAGATCAACCCATCTTGTGCAAGCTGGAGACGCTGAGTTAGTTCAGTTAGGTGCCCAAGTGGCAATCTTGACCCGACACATTATAATGAATGATATAAGGATTCGCTTAAGCGCTTTAAATAACCGTCTAAAAACTACATCGAATATTGTATAAGTTTCTTGTTTTTCCCTTTGCATCTGAAGAACAACATAGAAGAATATGTCTTCTTCTCATAAGAAATCGTCTTCCTTAAATTGTTTTCCCTTTTGAATATTATTTTCTTTGTGAAAACACGAGGGGTCAAGGTATTTGTGCTGTGGAAACATAATGGTTCCCTTATGTGGTCACATTCATGACTTCAAGCAAGAAAATGTATCCGATGAAATAATGAAGAACAGATCTTAGGCATCAACATGGTAACCTGACAAGTTCATTTTTTCCATCATTATGAAACCTAAGTTTAAAAAAAAATTTCTCTTATTATTTTTCATTAATAATTGATGAGAACCAAACATAATTTTAATTTTAAAAATAACAAGAAAGAAACTTCCACTTTTTCAAACAAGATTGACCTCCACCATACATATATCAGAAACATACATAGCACATAATATATATATATATATATATATATATATATATATATATAAAGCCATCCAACAAATTCAACATCAAGCTTTCTATTTTTCCATTAGACGAATGAAGCATAGCCCCCACTAATTTTTGAAATAAATAAATAAATAAATTTTGTTGTTGCTTTTGAATGATAGTGTACACGCAAGCTTTTTTTTTTTTTTTGGAGTTTGCTATTTTTTCTAAGTCACATTGATGCATATTCCATCAACAAATCTCAAAGATAGGATTATGTTTGAAGTATGTTGACAGCTGATATGAAATAAAGAGATGTGTATATGTTAGGTTGGATAGACCATTGGATTCTACTTCAATTATTTTGTGGTTTATTTTGTTCTAATTTTTGGAGTGTTGTCCCAATACACAAAAATATCTGAACTGCCTGTTGTTAAATGTTAACATCCACCAAATTGATTTTCGCTTTTTTAATGTTATGATATATCATGAGACCATCAAGATATGAGCCCCACTCGGGCATGTGGGTCATCTTATTACTATTTGTGGATAGGACTCTTTGCTTCATTCCATTGATGTTCCTTAAGGACAAAGACACCCCCATCAACTTTTGTCCACTTTTTAAAAATTTTATTATTTTATTTTATTTATTTATTTATAATTTGAAAATATTGGTTTAAAGATCTTGGACAACCTTAATTTGAGGACAAAAGATAAAGTAAAAGATGTAAATATGTTATATGTTTGTGTACTTACTCTATATAACCTTTTGTTTTTATTTGTTTGTTTGTTTTATTTAAAATTTTTTTTGTTTGTTTGATGGTTTTGTACTTTTTATTTTCATGTGCAAATTGGTTAAAAGTCATGATTTTAAAATTAGCTTTGGTATTGTAAAATATTATTAAATATAGAAACTTGTGTCAACTAAAATAGAATTTTTATGTGGAATAATAATTTATTAGAATTCATATTAAAATTCAACAAATTACCTATAAGGATATATGAGAAAACTTTAAATGCTTTTTTAATATTATTTCATAAGTTTCTCTTCTAAAATTTTCTTTTGGGTTATTAAAATATTTTTGTTCTTGTTAAAGTGATTATTCTAAAAAAAAGGGTAAAAGTATGTTTAGCAACCAAAATAATTTTTTCTCATAATAATAGAAATTGCTCATCTAATTGATATTTTTTTAATAATGCTCTTCTAAAAACTTAAAATCTCAAAAAAGGTTTTAAAAAATATCACCAACAATTATTTTTCATATCTGAAACACTTAAAATTGTTTTTAAGATTAGAAACACTGTAAAAAAAACTGCCAAATGAGCTCTTAAAACGTTGTCAAGATGTCAACATGATCCACACCACATCACTCAAAAATATGATTTGTAATATGAACTTCTTTTCTAATTTATTTATTTATTTATTTTGGATTGATAAATTTATAATTTAGCATTATAACAAAAAAGTTGTCAAAACAAAACCAAAAATATTTTCATTATTCTAATTTTTTTATCACCCCAATAATTAAAGGTCTTCACCTTCAGAAAAAAACCCTCATATACATAGCTGATAATAAATATATAAATGGATGCTAAAGTCCAAAGATGCAATGATGAAAATGAACAAAGCAGTTATATTTGAATTAAAAAGATTTAATAATGGATTCATTGCCACTGTATTCTTCAAAGTTCAAACCACCCTTTAAAATAATTGTTTCACTTTGTATCTACACACTGTTTCCTTTTTCTAACTTGAAATAGAAACATCCATGTTGCTGTAGATGTTCTTCCTCAATCTGAAGACAATAATAATTCATAAAGAGAGCAGAGGGCACTGGGCAGGCATAAGTAAAGCATTGTCTCCATTGTGGGTCCCAATTCATGATATTATTATTATTATTAATATAATTTCTTTAAAAATTTTTATTTTTATATTCAGTCTACACCAACATCACCAACTTTCTTCTTTAGCCAATATCCACCCACAAAGCACATGCAATGCTGGGGTCCCTCTTCTTTAGTTACCACTACTTTTTCTCTTTGGAAGATATGATCTTTAAAAGCAAATAGATTTTTTTTTTAATGTTAAAGTTACCATTTTTTAAAATTGTTTTTTTTTTCTAAAAAATATAAAAAACACATTTATTTATTTATTTATTTTTTTGAAAAACATGAAGAATACATAAAATATTAAATTTATAAAACAATAAATTTTAAAAATATCAAATTTATTATTCTCATGCTTTTAAAAACTATTCTTAATATTTTTAAAACAAGAATCAAACAAATTTTTGCTTTCTTTTTTTTCTTCTAAAATATCAAAACATGTGTACACTAAATTTATAAAAATAAATTTAAAACACCAAAAATGATAGCGTCATCTATATTTCCGAAAAGTATTTTCAATAACAATTTTTAAAAAAAATCAACCAACAAACCCTAATTATTGATTTTCTTTTTCTTTTAATTTTACTTTGTGGGTGTAGGTCACTATTTGAGCTTAAAGGGTGAGTGGTCCAGGATATAAATAGAAAGGTTGACTTGTGGATTGAATTGGGCCAAGTTATGTTTGCAAAAGATTAAGAGTTGGGTCTCAGCCAACCTGACTGCATCAAATGTTTTCATTTTCAAATACTATTTTTATGACAATCATCCATCAAAATATTCTATAAAAAAATGATTGAAAAATGAATGAATGAAATTAAGTAAAATGTATTGAATTGAGTAAATGAGTTCAACACTTTCCAAAAACACAAAAGTTTCATAAATCAAATGTTGTTTGGATAAAGCGCTAGCGAATCTTTTCGCTTATCGCTTGTGCTTTATGTTAAGAGTTTCTAATACTCGTTTAACGATTAAGGACGTTGCTTTTTTTATTTTCATTGAAAAGAATTCCGCTTTCAAAGATTTAACACGCCGGGTTTTCTAACTTTTTCATCACTAATTATCGAATTTTTAAAATTTTTGGGCCAATGTAAAAACCAAAATATTTGACTTTTTCTTAATGCTTTTTTCAATGTTTAAGAAAACTAGATATTATAATATGCTAAAACGTATTCTTTGTAATTTAATCGAAACTCTCATAATTCATTTCCTCTTACTAATTAAATAAAAATATTTTTTTAATTTTTTATTTAAGCTTCATTATTTCAAAATTTAGATAAAAATTAAATATTGATTTAAAAAAATAAAAATAAATAACTAAATATTTAATCTTATTAAACACTATTCAGAACAAAAATTCTATTCAATATGCATGTAAAAAAATAAACATGGCCTTATTCTCATAATATAAAGCGTTGTAACTCAAATTAAATAATATGTATGTCATGTCAATCAATTTTAAAAAATGAATATAAATGTAACTTTAAATGTGAGGTATTATAGCTGAAATGGCAATGTAACTTAAAAGATGTACGTGTGCACAAACTTTTTTATTGTGGGAAATGCTCTTGTTCATCATGATTAAATAATTAAATAAGTTGAAAGTACTTTTGATAAATGTGAAAAGGATACTAAGTAGGACCTGGAAGATATTCTAGATTCTTTGGGATATTTTAGTTGTGTCACTATCGATTATACGTTATGGAAGCAATTTGATATGTCAAGATCAATCTTTTTTCATTACATTAATGAAACCAATGATTTTTCTTAATCAAACTCTCAAACATTTAGGCAATATCATAATTATAGCAATAGATTTTTTTTTATGGCTGATTTTTGGAAAATTTCAAAGAAAATGTGAGAAATAGAAAAGAAAAAAAAACTAATTTAAAATGAATAAAGTATTTTTATTATTTCAAATGTACATTTTACCCATTTTTTTCTCTATCATGTAAAAACTAAATAATTTTAAATTATATAAATTTTTAAGTCGTTTTACTTGTATTTGATTTTTCCTATTTTCGTAATGAAAGCAACTATGAGAAAGTCCTGTTTTTTTTTTTTCTTTTTTTAATAATTTTCAAAACCAAATATTGCCTAAATATTTGTTAAAATACACTTTTAAAATACTGTATAAAGCAAGAACGCAATAGACGGCGTTTTTTGACGATTGTTTGGCCATTTTTGTAAGAGTTCTCCTCTATTTTTATACGAGCTTCGAATAATCGTCAAATTCTCCATTTCCTCACTTTTCTCCACAATTCCCACTTCCTCGCAATTACTCACGTATTCTTAGGAGGCCATTTCAAAGCTTTTTTCCACCACCTCAAATAACCTGGTCCATATCTTATCACATGCTCGATTAAAAATCTGTTTTGATTTAAAATTTTTTTAAAATTTTCGTAAATACCTAGCTGACTTTACGAGCTTAATCAAATGGGATTTAGGCTAGCCTAAACCAATACTGGGACGTGCCAAATTCTTAATTATATATGATGCAACACTGCTCTCACATACATTATAGCCTGAAGGCCATATTGTATGCATGTATTAACGTCCTAAAAAAATTAATCTTGGGCCTATCTCCATCATAAGACCCAAAGTCCAGCTCTTTGCCCATGATTTGGAGTTCCAACGGCAAAAACGAGCCAAGTTGGATCAAATGAGAAAGCAATTGTTGATTCCACAAGAAAAAATCCCTTCACTTTTAAGTTCAAACCTCCAACCTTCGTCCTTTCTCCATCAAAGAATATTGCACAACAAAAGAGTAATTATTCATCTTCTTTTCCAAGCAACCAAGAGTCACCATATTTCTCTTTCTTTCCAAGAAAGAATAAATTTTCACTTTCCAAAACAACCCCTTTTGGTTTGGAAAAATATTTTTTTTTTACCCTTCCTTCTTCATCTTCTTCCTTTCCGATCTACACCGACGTCATGCTCCTCTTCGAGGCTACGTTGCTTGAGGTTCGAAGTTCGTCGGCTCTCATCTTTGTAGGTATCTTCATTGATGAAAAGATCGCAACTTTTTATGATTTTTTTGACAATGTGGCTCTTGATTGTGAATTTCTTCTTAAAGGATAATTTTTTGGATGGAATTTCCAAACTTTCCTTGATGTAAAAAAAATCGAAACCTTATTTGATATCATTCGAAACTTTCCTAAAGTGCAGATTTTCGAAAAATGAATTTGAATACACTTTTGAAAAAAAAAAATCCTTTACGTTATTTGGCTATTTAAAATTTTTTCATGTAGAACTCAAAATAATCTTGAATACACTCGAAAAATTCTTCAATGTCGCTCGACATTGTTTCAAAAAATATTATTGAGTTAAGAATTTGAATATAATCTTGAATGCACTCTTGAAAAAAATTCTTTTGATGTCGTTCGGTTGTTTTGAAAATTTTCTTGAGTACATAACTCAAAAATAATCTTGAATGACTCTTGAAAAAAATTCTTCTGATGTCGTTCGGATGTTTTGAAAATTTTCTTGAGTACAAAGCTCGAAAATAATCTTGAATGCACTCTTGAAAAAAAAATTCTTCTTATGTCGTTTGGCTATTTCGCAAAATTTTTCTAAGTGCGAATATTCCGAAAATAATCTTGAATGCAACCTCGAAAACGTTCTTTTGATGTCGTTCGGCTATTTCAAAAATTTTCTTAGATGCAGATTGAAATTTGTTGTCCTCTATTAACATTTACTCCAAAGGGTGGGTGCATGGTGCCCCCAAGCTTTTAGTAGAAGAAAGTTGCTCATCAAAGACTTATGGTTGTGCAGTTGGGTTAGTGTGAGAACAGATATTTTGGGGAGCTATCAAGCTCGCAAAGACTAGGACATCCACCAATTATATTCATCGGATTGTCAACCTGCACATGTGAGCGGTGAAATTCACCAACTTCACAAGAATTCCCGAGGTACTGCCCCTTGAGTTCATCAGACAATTACCTTCTAGGTCTCAAAGCAACTCCCGAGATTGTCTCCAAGAGCTTCACTTGGGATTGAGATCGCTGTTCTAACTCTTCCATAATGGCCTTGCTTTGTTGAAGCTATTTGGCCATAGTGTTGGCCTACCCGACCATTGGTGCTTCAAGTCGTTGTGAGATAGTCAGGCTATGGTTCTTCAATTCCTCTATCAAAGCATAAAAATAATAAAATCATTAGAAAATTGGTTTCTTTCAACTTGCTCCACCATCGCCGAACAATTTCCTCCCGTGCTACTTCTACAAAGATCGCTATCATGAGTCCCAAAAACCCTGGCCAAAATATCTTACTTCAAAATTTTGATGGCATCTTCAACAAAGCTAGGTCCAACCGGGCATGCCAAAAATATGTTGGTGATTTTTGTGAATGTCACTTCAACTTACATAATGACAATTAGAAAAATGCGCGAGCGTGCTAGGAAATTAATGTGTTTCCAAACTAATACTACATCGAAAATCAAACTTTTGATTAGTCGAAAAATTAAGTTCCTTAGTTCCCTTGATAGTTCCCTCAAAATCTAAGTAAAAATGCCACAATAAATAAACTAATGAAAACAAAATTAAAGTTGAAATAATTGTTAGAGAATTGTTGTATTTCACTAAGAAAACTCAAATGAAGGAATTGCTGTAAAAAAAAAATGTTAGAGAAATTATTGTATTTCACTGGGAAAACTAAAATGATAAAGTACTGCAAAAATAAAAAAAGCTTGAAAAATTAGATTGGAATGACTATGACACACCCCCACCCCCTACTATCGGCAAGCCGACCACCCATTAAATCCTCAATCGCTACTCCCAACGACTGTAAAACCCGCCGTCGGGGCCGCATTGTCGCTCCAATCCGTATAGTCTTTTTTTTCTTTAAACTTATGATTTTATAAAATTTCGACAGCATAACAGCTGCATATAGGACATGTCCCAAATCCTGTATAAACAATTTACATTATTTCAAATATGGCAACCAACAACATTCTTTCAAAAGAGCCTCAAGCTCCACACATTTTCATAAAACCACCTTATGTACATACATATATTCCTTTATACAAACTCAAAGTATTTCCTTACACAAAATAGTATTAATACAAAGAAAATAATAAGTCGAGAATCGAACCGTCTAAATGGCCCAAATTGGTTCACACAGACTGAAAATACTTTTAAAACACGAAAAATAATGAGCTAAACGAGCTTAGTGAGTGTATGCTTTATAAAAGGATTTCTTTTCTGAAAATATCTCAAAACGGTAAAACTCTCTTTACAAGATATTTTCCAGAAATCTTGCTTGCTTTGCTTAAAAAGTTTCTAAAACTTTTCATACTTGCTTGCTTGCTTGCTTTGCTTTTCTTTAAAAGTTTCCAAAACTTTTGATACTTGCTTGCTTTGAAAGTTTCTAAAACTTTTCATAATCTCTTGCTTGCTTTAAAAGTTCTAAAACTTTTCATAATCTCTTGCTTGCTTTAAAAGTTTAGAAAACTTTTCATACTTACTTGCTTGCTTTGCTTTGCTTTTCTTTTCTTTAAAAGCTTATAAAACTTTTCACCTCTCGCTTTAAAAAGTTTCTAAAGTTTCAAATTTCGCTTTAAAAAAGTTTTCCAAAACTTTTATAAACACGAGCCTCTCTGCCTCAACCGCCGCTTTAAAAATCAAACGGAGCCTGGCTCAATTGTTTGTTTAAAAATCACCACGAGCCTAGGCTCAACCGATCGCTTTGAAATCAAAAATCGTGAGCCTGGCTCAACCGCTTCCTTAAACAAACACTGGAGCCTGGCTCAACAGCCGCACCAAATGGCTGATTTTTTCAAATCAGATAAACATGTCGATAAATTATCAACCACCGAGGCCTTACTTGCTTCATTGTGAACCCAGCCGAACACGGAGCCTGGCATCGACTCGTGTCGGTCGGGCTCGTCCGCCACCCAGTAAGGCCCGGGCTAATACTACCCACCTTTCCCAGAATATGGTGGAATTGACCTGGTCGCCATCACCATAATTTGGGCTAACGCGCACCCTATATACTCGTGACGCGCTACTCGCCCCTTTAAATGTCATGATGCATGACCTAAGTTTGCCGACTGTGCAAAACTAAAATGCACGTATGATATCCTAACACCACCGCATCGCATTTTAATACCTCCGACTCCAGACGCCGCTGTAATCCGTGCGATTTTTAGTTCAGCCTATTTTCGAAAAATATTCTTCGCTGCTTGCTTGCTTGCTTGAAACATGGTTTAATAATTCAAACCATTGTTTGCTTTAATATGGTTTGATAATTCAAACCATTTGCTTGCTTGCTAAACTCATTGCTTGCTTTTCAATTATGGTTTAAATCAAAACCATTTGCTTGTTTTTCAATTATGGTTTAAATCAAAACCATTTGCTTGCTTTTCAAATATGGTTTACCATCAAAACCATTAAATACCAATAAAACGCTTTATAATAATAATACACTAGTATTTGGAAAATAGGTTTAGAACACTCACCCTTTGTTTCCGAAACTCGTTAATAACTCACTACTTTCCCCCAGCTTTGCTTTAACCTACACACTCAACGACACGACAACGTATTAATCGCCCGCAGATAACGAAAAACTTAACGTACTTCACACGCATGAAGTCACTTTAGGGTCACACAACATTCATATAAAGCCACATTAACAATTTACCCTTGACCACTAAAAAGCCCCTAACAAAAAAACCCACTCATTTTGGTAAACCATTTTCCAACAATACTCTCTAGACTTTATTACCCAAAAATTATTCAAACGGCCTTCAAAAATTATGAAACTCTCCAGATCAGTCCTTTATATATCCACGACACTTCTTAAATTCTCAATTTAAAATTCCTTCTAAGGCCCTCAACCGCATAACACAAGTTACAACATGTTTTTGATGCCAAATTGCTAGCCTACCGAATCACCTATTATTATCCTTGATTTATGGGGTCTTAACCCATAAATTGGAAATTTTTTCTTCATCATTTGAAGTTATGGTTCTAAGGTTTTCTCAATTGAATCACCCAATTTGGATCACCAAAACTCAAGTTATTGTATTTTATATCTAGATTACTCCAAATCGCGTAACATAATCTCGGCACATAGCTCCGACTCTAGAAAAATATCCTGGGCACTTTAGGTTCACAAATTTCTGCACTTCCTTCAGATAACTTATTCTAGAATTATATTTTACCTGATAATTTTGAATCACTCAATTTGATGAGTGAACTCCACTCTATGGCCAAAACATTGCCAACAATACCCAAAATTGTATATAATCGCTGAGCTACACGAACTCACCTTTCAGTCCGTATTTGGGAGCCTTAGAGCTAAAATTTGCTCTTGGTCCCTTCTATACATTTGTATCCCTATATCTTATGGTTCTTTACCAATTGGAATCAATTGATTTGGATGATTATCACTTCATCTATAGCCAAAACAAATACAAGGGTTTTACAAAAATTTTGACAACAATTCCTTTAAAACCCAACATTCTCGTTTTTACAACCATCCTCAAAACCGTAATACCAATACCAACATTTAAAGTCATTCAAAACCACTCCATAACACTTCAGATGCATGGGCCTAACTCCATACAACAAAACCCTAGGTAAAATCCTAAAAATTCAACCTAAGGTCCACCAATTCCTTCCAAACCATAGAATTATGATGGCTTCCATGTTTATTCTTTACCAATTAGGATTTTACCCACAAACTTCAACAAATCAAGGGTTTGTGTAAGACCCGAGAAATTTCGATTTCTGGAATAAGGGAAAAATCGTAATTTTAATTACAAAATTGTAATTACGGTTAAAAGTCCGCGAACAAATTCTACTTGGAGCAGATGAAACAAACAGACCGCTGACTGCCTCACGAAATCTAGTTAGCACGTAAATTGTGAATTTTCTTCGAGACGTACGGATTCTAAGAGACGCTTTTTCGAGGCATCGGTTTCCTGCCGCAAACGGTTTTCGACGTGATGAAAGCCACATATAACATGTACCCAATGCATCATAAAGATATGAGTAGAGAAATAATCGAAAAACTGGCCACGGTGATAATACGACATCAAATCCAGAAATGAGGACATAGTTGTCATTAAGAATTTGATTTTAAGGCACCACTGACAACATTGTCAATAGTGCCGTCTCCAACCTACTTAAGAGACCAAAACGCGATGAACCGTATATTTCCTCCAAAGAACCATTTTGGTTTTTTTCTTTAGAGCAGCAGAACTTCTCTAAAAATACTAATAATCCGACCGTCAGCCGACAGCACGAGAAATGCTCTACGCGAAAGGGCTACGCCGCGGCATCGGATTTAGGAGTTTCTTCAAACTCCTCGAGGTAGGACTCTACTCGGGTTTTATTCCTATTTTAAGTGTTTTGTCGACGCTTTCGCTTGTTCGGTGGTCGTGAGGTCGTTGATCGTCCCAAAACATGGGACCGAATTGATAAAATTTTTCGAGAAAAATGGAGCAGCCCGCGGGTCGCCTCCACCTACCGACGGGGTTCACAATGATGGGCTTGTGTTAAATCATGCTTGATTGAATTTCCATTCGAATGGTCATGGACTTCTGCCCTCACTCGGGCGAACCGCTGATTTCGGATCTTCTGGGAACAGTAATCGAGGGTTTCACTATTCCCAAACAATATTCAAGAATATATTTTCGTAAATTACGTTGCTTGGTTGGCACCGAATCGACCAAGCCATGCTTCAACATTAAATTTCAAGAGAGCTAATTTTTGATGCGTGAAATGATAATTACATAACATGTTTGTGTGATTTAATTTTTATGCGAATATATCTATGTTTATACATTCGCATGCGATTAGACTTAATTGAACCGGCATACATTCCATACTTGACCTAACATCCTAAGAATATAGGAGTTAGTGCATGAGATGAGTCTATATAAACAAGGCTCGGGAGGGTACTAAAATGTAAATTATCTGAGGGTAGTCCAAATCAAATAATATATATCAACCGGCTCGAGCGTGCTACTTGATATTTATTCATCTGGCAGAAATTCACTAAACAAATAATATATATATTAATCGTCTAGTTTCCAATCGATATATATTCATCTATGGTTGTCCACTAATAATATAATAATTCTCACACAAGGCTTGGGCGTAGTGTGAGAGAGTCACATGACTCTGATCCGAGCGGCCACGTAGATATCCAAGAGGATCACATTCGCCAACGAAAGGTTTACTTTAACATCGTGACCGCACTTAGCTACTGTAGTAGCCCACTTGCAGCGATTCTCCCATCGAGCTTAACACCCCGTCGTGGGCCCCTTTATTTTACTGCGCACAGAGATGCGTGAGACTATGACATAGAGGTGGAATCTTAAGAAAGTTTGGCCGTGGCTTTCGATGATTAGGAAACATGTATTAGAATTCTCTAATTTTGATATAGCAAAGGCTTATGTTGTCAATTATTAACTCTTTGAAACTATCGATATAGTTGTTGTAGTAGCGAGGAGTATTGCTTATAGCCCAAGGTCGCTTTCTTTACTCTGCTATCAGAAATATATTGGGACCGCTTTATTGCGATTGCAGGTGATTGTGATTGCAGAGCTCCCGCATTGTGCTGAGACTCCGCCCGATTTTGAAAATGTCGGGTCACCCGACATTCACGAGTATTCTCAAGTGGCTGGATCTGGGTAGTCAACTGACCCTGGTTTGGGGCGTCACAGCCAGAGCGATCTTTCCACAAACCCTGTGACAAAGTGAGTAAAACTATTCTCCAAACCAAAACCTTAGAATTCAAAATTACCCATTATTTTAAGACAAAACATACCTCGTTTTGGTCTTCTTCTCCTTCTCCTTCTTCTTCCTCTTCTTCCTTTCTTTTCTCCCTTCTCCTTTCTCTCCTACGGTTTGCTCTAGCTAAATGAAACAGTATTCAAATGAATTTGTTTGTCTCATATCTCCTTTATAATCCCATTTTTCACTTAATTGCAAAGAGGCCTTCGATCACTTTAATATCAAGTAAAGACAACTCGTTATTTCCTATTACGCCCATCTCTACTTTGATTATGACCTTCTTATCCCTTTACATACAATTCCTCATACACTTCACTTCCCTCTCTCTCACACTCCATTCCGGTTTACTAATTTTATCATTTCCTAATTTCATCTCCAAAATATTACAACGACACTTAACAACATGGTGTGCTCCCTACTAATTGCGACCGTACACCCTCGATCGGCACGCGACTAAACCCGGCTGTGGCGATTCATTGTCATGATTGATCGATTGTTGGTCATTTCTCATGAAAGCTCTCCTCTTTTATAGAGTTCCTTTGAATAACCGGTCAAGTTCCATTTCACTTTTCTCCACTATCCCACTTCTCAAGTAATTGCCTTACGTCTCCTTTTAGTGGAGGTTTGCTCCCATGTTTTCTCCACCACCTCAAATAATAGCCCACATCTTCTTGCCATGTTCTAACTTTGAGAAAAAATCTCGTTTGACTTTAGAAAAAATTTAAAATTTTCATAAATACCCAGACTATATGGGCTTAATCAAATGGATTTAAAGCAAATTTATCTGGATTTTACCATGGGCGAAGGCTTAGGCCGAAATCAATAATCGGATTAGACCACTTTAATTTGGGCAAACACTAATATTTGTAACATCCTTAGAAATATTTGATTGTCAAATTCTTGAATCTATAATACCAATTCCTTTTCAACCAGTAATCCATAGTTCTATTTGCTTCTTTATAAATATGGTGACGGTCATATATATTTAGATTATTAGATAACTTCCAAATATTCTCCATTAATACGTAATAGAACGAGAGATACTAATCCTTTTATATAGCAATTTATTACTATTTTAGAATCACCTTCAATCTCTAAGCTCAAAAAACCATTATTCTTGGTGTTGGGTTTTTTAGCGTTGTATAATACAAGAAGCAACAGAAGATTAAAAATTTAGTCTCATAAACCCATTCAAGGATCTAAGTGACTCGATTAATTAGTTCAGAGACAGAAAATTACCTTCTTTAAGCTGAAAGATTCTTCCTTTGTATTATATATGTGTGGAGACCTTCTTACCAAACCGAAATGAGTAGTGAATGCACTGCGCCCTCCACAAGTATCAACATGAACGGACCTCTAGGAAACATTGAGTAGTTTAATTTCAGACCAGCGCGTACGCGCGTCCCTCACAACCATAGTCAGCTTCTTTATCAAAAAGGATGCCCCCACGAGGAGATCCCTTTTATGTTTAAATACTAATTTAAGCCCACATTGTTTCTAAATTTCATTTAATCGCTGCGACCTATAGTCCACATTTTCTAAGAGTGGGCTCAAAACCTATTTGGAGCCCACAAATCATAAACGACCTTTAGCATGACATCACAACCATCCAAATCATGTAGATGTCTATACATAACTAAATCCATAGTGAACCTCATAGTTTTTTTTTTTTTTTTTGTCACACATTATCTTAATTGAACACAAAGTATGGATTAAGTCGCCTTTGTAAAGTTCAATCACATACTTTGGCCTAACCTTAGTAGATTCAACAATACAAATGACATTAATAACCCTTATTAATACATTTGAGCACTCCACTAATGTATTTTCCACTTGACTTGTCGAGAGCCCCCATAGATATCTCTTCTAAAAAAAAGAGGGACACATTCCTTCTCATCCTCTCACATCCTTTTATTCATTGTATATCTAACTACAGTATGTATTACCATCTTATTACAATGATGTTAGACTATGTCAAAACATAGAGCTCCTTATGTAGTGATTTCTAAGGAGGACCCAAAAAGAAAATATCACTTTGATAAGAAAATAATACTTATAACATGCAATCCATTTAGGTATCACATGGATAAGGATAAGAAATACTTGATATCACTTATCTATGACCAATAGAACATGATCATAGTTATATCACACTAGTCATAATTCATTATTACTCCACCAATAATGAAAGACTATGGACAATTAGAATAGTATCCCATGTTAACCCTAAACGATCAAGTCACAAACTTGATGACCATGAGTTGAATCAATTATGTGTGGAATCAACTATTCGTTCAATAAGACGCCTTTTAATAAAATGTAAAATGACAATGATTAAACTATTACCCTATGGTACATCATCAATACTGTAACTAATATACAAATTTCTTGTAGACATACACTCTTCATAATTATTTGAAACTATTAATATATGTAATGTTGGGTGTGTAATCTAAAGTCTCACAATGTTCCACATCGACAAGAATAGGAAGGCTTATGAGTTTATGCTAATGAACAATATCCAATTTGTATGAGGCATTTCGATGAAAGCCCCAAACAAAACCATGAGGGCCTAGGCTCAAAGTGGACAATATCATATCAATGTAGATGGGGATGGGTCCATATGATCCTACTAATGTGCACACCTCAAACCCAGTGTCCGCTGACCACCAACACTGAATACCCGTTTGTGTCTCAGCATTACGAGATCCATACCTGAGTAAAATGGCCTCTTGGCCCATAAACCAATACTCATCAAAAATATACACCCAACTATTTTCCAATAGTTCATGAGTTATAACATTTCTTATCAAAATATCCAACCAACTATCTCACATGGTTCAAGAATTATACATTACTCTTAATACAAATACATATTAAAATCTCTATAATTCTAATACATATTATCCCAAAATCATCTTAAGCCACAACCCTAGCTTTCTTCAAATCATTCTATGATATCGTCCTCTCGACTACCAGACTGGAAAAAATGCACTCTCTGATGTGGCGAAATATCGCCAAGAAGGGAATCACCCTAAATGGTTACTTCCTCCACCTTAGCGCATATGCAATGCTCCAATTTAAACACACACACTCAAGTAAATACGTGATCCTCGCTTGAATGTTTACATGCCTGATTCCCATGTCTCGAAATCTCACCGACTCTCTCACACTTGCTCTGCCATGACAGAAAATAATCATTTTCAAAACAAAACTTGTTGTTCTTGAAAATACACTACCGAACGTGTCTTTGCAAAAATATGGACTACTCCTCCGAGGCAAAATGTGTGCTGGAGAAACTTCCTCAAAACAACACGGTCCTCATCCGAAATGATCTGTCGGACCATCTCCAACCCTACTGAAATCATCCTCGTGAAATTTCCTTTCGCAATCATTGCTCGTTTAGAAAACTCGTAAGTCATGCACTCACACCCCAATAATATCTAGGATACCTTGCATAATAGTGACACATGCCATTTCAAAAAATTTCAACCAATATATCATATATATTCTCAAATCTACAATTACACCACATGTAATTCAACAATATCAACATCACCCAAAATTAACCTACTTGAGCTAAACACACCATCTCCAATGGTTTACACACAATTATATTCCCATATAATTGTGACATCATGTTAACACTGCTTTCGTGACAACTCACTTAATTCCCAAATTGCTTTACTTGAGCTAATCATTCCATCATTTACCACACCTAAGCCAATTATACTTATATAATTATAGCATCATGTTAATATGATCAAGCATTAACCTATTAATTTTTTGATCAACCAACTCCCAAAGTAGCTCACTGAAAAATTCGTAATATCATCTCCTAATGGCCTACAAAAGACAATTATATTACATAATTATGTAATTGTGTTAACACATTAGAAATCATGTATTAACCTATCTAATTCCACACAAAACCACTATTCTATATCAAACAATCTTAATGCCAAAACACATGACATTTATGTCCATTTCATATAAACCAGACTGCTTTTACAATCTAAAATGTGAGCAAGTGGGTTTGGCCCACAGCTTACTCCCTCCTACATCGGTTCCTCTGCTTAATCGAATTTCCATGGCTTATACACACAAAAACACAATTACACTGCATAAAACCCACTCTAGCTTCACCCAAACAAAGGATTAAGAACAAAACGAGATTAAAAAATTCCCACAACTCGGTCCCATGTTTGAACCATCAAACGGCCCTCACTACCAATCAACCTAAACATCACAAACACTTAAAAGCAAGAGTAAAACAAAGAGTATAAACCCCTACTCTAATGGGTTTACTGAACTCCTTAAACCTGAGCTCACGCTGCTGTCTCTCTGGCCGTGCTGCAGAAATGGGCCTTTCCTTCTCAAATTTCAAAGAATCAAGGACAACCGGTCGGGCTTCAGAGATTCTGCAGAGAAGTGGCACTCTCTCTCTCATAAAAATCAAAATCTGTTCCGTCACTTTCTGCACTTCCCGTCCAGCCACTACCCAAATTTGGTCTTTTCGAGTGGTGATGAATACTATTCCCAATTGTCCTTGATTTCATTGGGTCCTCCTGTGAATGCCATCCATGTCCCTTATCTTGGATTTCACATTTTTACCTTCTACGCCCATTTCCATCATCTCTACTCATGAACTATGGCACATGATACATGTTATATGTGACTTTGTCACACTAAATATCGTCACACACCATGCCACGCTTAAAACACGCAAATTCGACCGTTCTCACCGACGAATTCGACGGTAAGCTAGATTTCCTCATGAGACGATTCCAACTAAGGAACCAAGCCACATCCAGATCTTAAAAATTTCGATTTTTACCAAAATTACGATTACTCCTTTTTGAGAAAATCAACTTTTCTTCAGGTCATAAAGCCGTATTTTCGGAAATGCAATTCCAAGCTTTAACTTAGGTGGAAGTCAAATAAAATGATGTGGTGGACCCCTTAGTAGATGATGGTTCATGTAAGGTATGTGCCCAAACGTAGTGAAGGAAACTCGATTGGAGCGAGACTCTACAATCTTAGTGAGCGAGATCGTTAGGTGCGCACCAAATCACAACGTCCACATCGACAGAATTAAAGGCTTACGAGCATATGCGACATGTCGATCCACTCAGATGATCTAAAGGATGACAGTTCCGATCTGAGCAAGTGGAGAGAGACACTGTCTAAGGCTCCATGGAGAAAAATCACTGAATTAGAAATAAAATAAACCGATTATCTGGCAGCATTGACAATTGCACTCACGACTCAACTCTCCCATTTCCCACCAAACTTCATTCAATTCCTTTTCGTTCTTTCCAATTCTAACCTTCATTCAACTTTTCTTCCCAATTCCCAATCTTTATTTTAATCACATAAAAATTCCTTATATCAATCGAAGAATATCTCCACATAAACGATCATTTTCCCATATCCAATCTTCAACGAGTAGTTTGGAATTAATTATAAATAGTCCTTCTACGTCCCCTCCATACTCACTAAATTTCTTATTTCTTCTAATAATATTCTCTCACCATTCTTTGAAAAACTGATATTCTCCCAAGTCTCACAATTAAGCTTATACGGTCTCACTACAAAACTAAAAAAAAAATGTGCTTTTTTTTTTTTTGCTGAGGTGTTGGAATTTGATGATTAAACTATTCTTATTATTTTCTTTGAGGGCCCTGTTCTTCTAGATTTTGCTTTCTTTTATATTTATATTTGTTGTTGAGAGAAAATTTCATATTTGTATTTCTTCTGAATTTTGATTTCTGGGAAACTGAGAATTTTACATATTTAAGTGATTGAGAGGCAATTAGAGTTTTAGAGAATGATCATGGGCTTATATAATTGATGCCACATTGGAAATTGGATTGTACTTGTAAAGGCAATTGGCCATCTGGTTTATTTCACAGTATTTGTCGACATGGAATTTATTTAAAATACAAAAGTTTTGTTTACTTTTTTATTTGCTAATTTGGGTATGGCTTTGCATTTATATATTCAAATATATGACAAATATATGAACAATGTTGTTTTTTGCTTTGTGTGACGAGTTAGTGGAATATCAAATAAAAACAATATCATCGATTGATTAATATTAGAATGAACTCATCACATATTTTTAGTATTAGATAAAGTCCATATTAGTAGAATATCAAAGCAACAAAAATTGGAAACTGAGTTGATTGTTTTTGTTGTAAAATTGTTCAATTTTTTTTTTTATAGATTTTACAAATGAAACTATTATCAATCATTATGTAAATTGTTTTATTTTCAATTATTGTATTTGAATTTAAAATTTAAATTTCCATTTAAATACAAAGCGCTTTGCCTCGAGTCTCTTTCCATATTCTAGGTAAGCATTACACCTTTCAAACACAACTTTTTTGATGATGTTGCCCTAAAAACATTTGAACATAGTAAAAAAAAAAAGATAAGAAAGTCACAAAATTGAGTTATTGACAAATTTATTGTTAAAATATGTAGCTGTTTCTTAGTTGATTAAAGTAGATAATCTGTTCATCTAATTTAGTATTTTAAATTATGAAAATCATATCAATGAAGACGTCACAATTTGAATGACCATGATAATTTACCAAATGTGTCCAATATTGAAAATGTAGGCATTGATGAACACTCAGTTCTCCCTTCGATACTTATGATCCTAAATTGGGTAATCTCTGATAATAAAAATATGATATTTTAGTTGGAAAAAGGGGCCTATAAAGGAAATTGAAGGAGTTTCCTTTAGATAATAACCCAAGCATTTTTCATATGCTTATTATTCTATAAAGCTTATAATAGAGAGATCGGGATATAAAAGCTGCCAGCTATTCTGAACATGTGGATACAAAGATATTGCTTTTTTGTTGTAAATTGTTTACAACCTGAAATGATTAAATTTTTGAAAATGATGAATTAAATGATTGTAAGAATCTTAGGCCCTGTTTGATAAGCTATTGAAAATGTTCAAACTTCTGGTTTTAATTTTCCAATATGTTTGATAACAAAATTTTTAGGGAGTCTTTAATTGAAATTTTAAATGAAAATCAAGGAGTGGCCATGTGCAGAGCTCACTTAAAGTACAATGCAAGTAACACGCTAACAAAATTCCTTTAAATTAACAAAAATTGGACCAAAACCCTTTATAAATACATACTATTTTCCTCTAACAAACAACAAACTCAACCACTCTAACCCTACCTCTCGTGGATTTCCTGCTATCATTCGTTGTCAGTCTTATGGTAGATGGTAGTTGGTGTTTTCTTCAAATTTGTGGAGTGAATGGGTTTTTTAGTGAAGCAAATCAAGAGAAATGGAGTTTTGTGTTTCCTAATTTTGGTTTCGCTCATTTCGTCGCCCAATTTTGATGAACTAATTAAAAGTTTTGATAATTTTATGTTTCATTCTGCTAATTCTTTGGCTCTGATTTTCGGGCTCAGATTTTGTGTGTTTGTAGCCAAAAAATTGTTAAAAAAAATAATCAAAAGTTTGAATATATTATTATACACATTGTCAGTTAAAATTCATGTGTGTTCATAGCCAGTTGAATTCACAGTTGAAATTATTTAAAAAATTTTTTTAAACTTTGCCACTTTTCACATTGTCATGGTTTTATCAATGTGTTATGAGATTCTTTCTCTCAGATTCAAGTTTGTTGTGTTCATTATCTAATATCACTTCCGTGAGATGTGAAAAATAGGATGCCAACCCCATAAACCAGAGTGCGAATGACGAACAGGTGTGACGCCCCAAAACTCCTAGGTCCGACTACCGTCAACTCATGGTGGTCTATACCGCCCAGATCACGACCCATACCGAAAGAAAATGGCCACTAGCCTCTGATCAACACTCATCAAACATATACCCAACTATATTCCAATACCCAAGAGTTATTTCCATTACTCTTAATACAAATACATATTGCATCTATAATTCCAACATATTATCCAAACATCAGTCACAACCCGCACTTTCTTCAAAATCGCCTCTAAAACGAGCCGTCTTCGAACGCCCCCTGCACTCGAAAAAAATATTCCTCGATGTGGGCGAAAGCTATCGCCCAAAGAGTGGAATCACCCAATAAAGCTACTGATTAGCACCCAAAAGTGCCATTGAAATTCCATCGTAGATAGGTGGTTTCGAGTGCTTTAAGACTAATCATGTCAATTATGCCAATTGAAGTGTTCGGTGTGTTCTTAGTATCACTTTATGCCGCAGAAAGGTTTTAGTTATTTTGCGTGTTTTTTGCACTCGAGAGTCAATATCGTGACATATGCTAAAAACGGCGAAGATTGAACCCACCATCACCATCAAACATGCTACCAAAAATCAAAGAAAGAATGAAGGGGCAAAGGATAAAGTCAGCAAAGATAGTGAGCAAGAGTTGGCGCAAAGGAAGATCAGCACCTGTAAATTTCTGCTAGATCAGCAGGCTCGTCGGGATTGCGAAAATTCGCAATCATAGCTTAAAATTCAGTAATCCTAGCGAACAGAATTTGCTGCACTAAGGATTTCGCCTACACTGCTCTAGCTTAAAATCCGCCTCTCCTCCCCTCATCACCTAAAAATGCTGGAAGCACAAATTTGGGCTTAGTTAAATAAATTAAACAAATGCCTACCGAAATTTTCTCTCGATTCGCTTATCTCTCAGCGACTTTCGTCACCTAGTTTAAATTTTCAAGATCCAGCTAAATTTTCGCTAACTAGCGAAATTTTCGCTACATAGCGAAATTTTTGTGCCTAGCGAAATTGTCTGCCTTGTTATCCTTTTGTAATTAATGCAAACCGACTTCATTTTGGTGTATTACTTCCTTGTCCTTTACTTTAACCAAAATGTTAGGCTTTATTGTAGTTTCACATAAATATGGCCTATATAAAACCCCTCATAGTTTTGTGAACTTAAGAGAAGAAAGGAGAGAAATCTTGGCAATAATTCTCTTTTCATTTTATGTAAATATCTCAGATTCCCAGCTTAGGGTTTTGCTTTTTCTTCTCTCCTTTCTATTTTCTGTGCTACCAAACACCCTCTCTGGAGGATGACAACTCCAAGAGATGCTTAGCGGCTCTTTTCAAGAGGAAGGAAGCTAGCTTTGGTCAGGGGCAAGCATGTGTTGTCCTCATGTGTTAAAAGCCATGCAAATCAAAGATTTATGGCTCCATCTTCAAACTAGGTCAATATCATTTTAATGTCATTAATCGGTCAATACTTACCATTATGCTTTAGATACAAGGTATACTTATTGCTAGATGCACCGTGGTTTTGGGACGGTCTTTACGAGCCAACAAATGATGTTGAATGTTGTGTTTCAAATTGAAAAGGAGTCAGAGATGCATGTTACCCTGTTGACTCAAATAGAGTGGTTTCTAGGGTTAGGTTTTCTAGTTAAACAAAGATCCAGCTTATGGCTTCGACTATAGGTTTGCCATTATAATGCGAGGATAAACCCGAGGACAATTTGTTCGCCTCTATGTTATCAAGTTATGACCTAAATTCAAAGTTACCTTTTCACACATCACTTCTCGCCTTACTACAGCTTATTAAATTTTCAAACTACTCACAATCAAGCTTAAACAAATCCAAAAATCCAAATAGAAAGCCTTGCCTTTTCACACTTATGCAAATCATTCCTGTGGATGAAACCCATCCCCGTGTTCGACCCTAGATCGCTATACTCGCAAGAGCTTGACTACTGCAAAGAGAGGAACTTAGGATATAAATTCTTTGTTGACTCGCCAACCCATCGTGGCACCGAATCGCTTACTCTTCACCTAAGTGCATGCAATGCTCCACTTAAACACACACTCAAGTAAATACGTGATCCTACTTGAATGTCTAAACGCCGTTCCCATGTCTCGAGTCCTCACCGACCTCACACCGCTCTAAGCCATGTATGAGAAAAACACCATTTTCAAAACAAAACTTTGTTCTTGAAAAATACACTACCGAGATCTTGGTGAAAAGATGGGACTACCCTCCGAGGCGAATGTGTTGAGAACTTCCGAACAAGCCATGGTCCTCATCCGAAATGATCTGTTGGACCGTCTCCCAACCCCATTCTCCGGAAATTCATCCTGTGAAATTCCTTTCGCAATCATATTCGTTTTTCAGAAAATTCATGTCATGCACTCATACCTAATTTCTAGGTTACCCAGTGCATATGAAATGCATTATGCCATTTCAACACATTTTATACAAATATGTCAATTATGCATATATATTCTCAAATTTTACAATCACACCACATGTAATTCAACAAGATTAACCATCACCCAAATTAGCTCACTGAGCAAATCACTATTTCATCTAATGGCCTACACCCACAATTATATTCTATATAATTCATGGCATCATGTTAACACACTTCAAGAATTAACCTATTAATTCCTTTGGCTGAACTCAAGCCATTACACCAAAAAATTAGCTCACATGGGCCATTCATAACAAACACGAGCAATTCAATTTGAATTACCCATCCAAACACACTTTCACAAAAATATTTCGTGAATACTGTCTCACATGAACAAGAAACCCCTGCCATCGCTCACTAGCCAATCACCCAACATCGGTTCCACTTTGTGAACCCGAAATCCATGGCCTAAACCCAACCTCATACACACCAAAACATGAATTAATGCATAAATCATCACCCAAGATGACCAAATAGTCCGTGGACTGTTCAAACCGTCTCCAAAATTTCCATCACCCGTCCCAAGTTCGGGACCGATCAAACGTCCATTCAAGGCCTCAATCAACTCAAGCATTACAAAACACTTAAACAAAGTGTAACTTCAAGTAGGATAAAACCCCTACCACTCTGAGCTCGCTTGAAACTCCAAGAACCCGCGGCCCACGCATTGCCCGTCACAGAGAACAACTTTCCTTCGTCTAAGAAACCGACGGTCCCGATTGATCGAAAAACCTAGGAGAGAAACTACTCCTCTCTCTCTAAAACCTCAAAAACCTAGCCACCTGGGGAATCCTTTTCCTCTCCCCTCACATTTTCTCTTTTCCCATTCAGCATGAGATGACCCTATCAAGCATTTTGTCTTCTTCCTCATTAAACTTTCATTTAATGCCACTTATGTCCCCTTTCAATTTCTCTTCTCCTTAAAGATTTCTCTCCCATTTCGATCAGATTTGCAAGCCAAGAGGAAGGAAATTTCCTTCTCCTTTTCAATCCAACGACGTGGCCATCAGAATTCCATCTTTTCTTTTATTTCTTAATTCCTCATTACGACCTCATCACTCATATTCAACGTGGAGCCTACGATTCATTTCCACACATCACTAATCATGTGGTACCCATTCCTTTAACGCCAGTTCTCGTCACATTCTCGGCGTACATGGCATCCCCTAACCTTCGCTTACGCCACATCCGACACCCCACGCCTCGAAAAACGTGAAATCCCGATCACCTCGTAATCCAATGAAATTCGACGCGAATGGGGATTGCAGACGATTCCAACTGAAGTCCATTTCATCATCCGAGATCTAGAAAAAATTTGGATTTTTACCGAAATTACGATTTTGCCATTTTTCAAAAAATTGGAATTTTCTGGGGTCTCACAAGGGGAGCAGCGGTGAGCCCCACGGACTATGTAAAAAAACCCTAAGAGAAAACCAAAAGTAGGTAAAATCCATATGGAAAAAACAAAGATGAGTGACAATTTATGATAAATCTTTTTTAAAGAACAATCCAAGTAGAACCCGCATGAGAGAAGGTAAAAAAGCAGAAATTTAAGCAACCCCAATGGAATTCTAAATGAATCCTAAACTAGCACCTAGTCTCGCTTGGTTAGTAAGAAACAGTATGAGAGAAATTTTGTGAATGTCGATTAAGCCAAATAGTAGTTTAATATTATATTTTTATCAATGCGCAGGAGATTTCTTTCTCTCAGATCCGAGCTTTCAGGGTGGTGTGTTTGCTTCACTAGTTTATCACTTTCGTGAGATGTGAGGAAAACGGTGTTTTTTCAAAAAATTTGGGGATTCATCGCTGTTGGAAAATGTACTTACTATTATAATAGGCTCACTTATGGTAATCTTTATAGTGCGAGGAGTCATTTCTTCAGCCCTAAATGGGTGTCATGAAAATTAGGAAATGGGTTCGCATTTCAAAACTAAGGCTCATTGTATGTAGTCTCCATCACTTAAAAAAAGAAAAACATGATAAACTAAAAAATGGAAGAGGATCTTCTATTCTTAAAACCTATTAAAAAAAAAGATATTGTTAGAAAACATCATTTATTTGTTTTCTCTTGTTTTCTGGGAGTTGTCTTAAAAGATAATTTTGCAGATTTGAAGAAGAATGATTAAAATAAAGCAGTTATTTAGTCAGGTTTTAAAACAGCTATTAATAGGAGCCTAAGTTACTTATGATTCTCATACTCTGTGACTTCAGAGTGTAATACTCTAACTTGTAATTTACTCATGGATGTGTTACTCGCGGGACTTGTGAATGTAGTAATATAACTTAGTATTTGTATAATAACTATTTATATACAAAAATAAATTATATATTTAATATTAATTTATTGTCTCAAATTATCTTATGTAGGAATGGCTCCTCTGATACTATCGAGCTTAGTTGAAAGACCCAACACTAGTTAAATATTTTTTAGATTTAATACTTCACCGTGAAACATATCGGGAAAAAGTAGCGGAGCTTGCATGTTGAATCATGGGATAAAATTTCAAAATCTTTGAAGAGAATAAAATATTAAGTTTACTCAAAAGTAATTGAAAACCAAATGGAATTATTTAAAACAAAATACACATACACAAATTTAATAGTAGAAAAGTCTCACATGGTTATAATCCAAGAATTCAATATAAATTTGGACTGACTTCGAAGAGTGGGAAGAATATATCAAGGTATAACTCTTTCTTTAGTTCATATTTTGAAAAATAAATTAAACTACTATTTGACTACTCATACTGATTTGAATAACAAAATTTTTGATGCAAAACAATTTATAATCGGGCTACACATGTGATGAGATGAGATCACTTTGGATGGCATTGCGCCACTGGGCAAGAATCATGGGTCCATCTAGATAGGGGTTGCTCTAAAATGGTGTCGACAAACATTCATCAAGTGCTCAACCGATCAGAGAATTCTTATATACACATATATGAGCCCGACTTCCAAAGAAGCTCCTTCATCATCAAAAGAAATGTCTTTACCAAAAGGAAGTACTAAAAGAAAATAACATGAGATCTAGATGAAAAATTATTAGCTATTCTAATACCTTTGAGCAAATCGTATGGACCTAGCATAGAAGAATGTAATAAGAAGTTGGATGAGATTGCACATTACTCTTATGGATGACCCACAGACATTGTCGCTTCTAGCATATTTTGTGAAAGCAAAGTGCATACAGAGAACAAGTGATGATGTTTTACAAAAATGAGGCAGTCGAATTGCTTATCTAAGGAATGCAAAAAAAATTAGGATTATTTTAGCTTTCTTTAGGTAGTCAGCTTACTGAAATGCAATTTATGTGATATTTGGCGCTATTTTTATACTTTGTCTCTCGACATTAGTTTGTATTGACATTATTTCTTTCATGAATATTTTGTGGTTCATTTTGCTTATAATTGTATTTACTTTTATTATTTTTAATTGATATATTTGCATATGTTGAATATTATTAGAAGATGTTAACTGAAAAGCAAAGAAAAATATTGAAAATCACAACAGTGATTCTAGTCAAGAAGATTATTAGAAAAAAGCGACTTGGAAGAAGACCAGATACTGACTCGGCACTAAAAAGGCTTGCATATGTGCAAGAATTTTAAATGGTAATCCAACACATTGTCTAGAAATTTTAAGAATGAATAAGCAAGCATTTTTGCGAATTTGTAAGCATTTCAAAATAAACATGGTTGAAAGACGTTACATCAAAGTTGAAGAAAAATGGCTATGTTTCTATGACATTAAATCACAACGTGAGAAATCGTAATACCAAAAGAAGATTCAACCATTCAACTCAAACCATACATCATTACTTTCATGAAGTACAGAGGCAATGCTTTTCTAAGAGAGATGATCGCGTTCACCTCAAGCATCGGTTACAAAATCATCCCCATCAACGACAAGTAGCGTTTAAGGTGAAAATAAATATAAGTTTATTATTATTGTTGTTGTTGTCAAGTGTTGTTGTTGTTGTTGTTATTATTGTTATATTGATATTTTTTTCTAATTAATAGGGCGCTATTTGGGTAATTTGATGGACGCTTTGTTCATGTCGTGATACCATCTGACAAACAAGTCCCTTATAGAGGAAGAGGAAGAGGAGAATGTTATCAAAATGTTCTAGTAATATGTGACTTCAATATGATTTTTACATTTGTTTGGGCTAGATGGGAAGGAGTAGCACATGACTCAAGAGTATTATCAGAGTCTATGCGTAATCCAGAAAATAATTTTCCAATACCTCCTCCAGGTTAGTATACCTCTCTGCTATTATTAATAAATTCCTAATTAATTTATTTTATAATTTTTATGTAGATAAATATTATCTTTGTGATGTTGCATATCCACCAAGGAACAAAATATCGATAATTACGATATATTCGCACTGGGTTTTACTGATATATTCCAGAATACTTCCAAGTGGGATATTTTGACAAAAATATAGGTAGTTTCGAAAATTAATAAAAATACTTCAATTCAGTTTAAAATACTTTATTAACTATAAAAAGCATATAACAAGAAATATACACTTATCAAACAATATTCATTATAATTTATCGCGAAATTACAAGACAATAAGAATTTAAAACCAAAATAATGACCAATGTGGCTCCATTACATTTATTTGATGAAGTGATCTCATCTTATGAAGATAGTTATTCACAATAAGATCTTTCAAAATAATGAGATAAATCACAAAGAAAAAAATAATTTGAGAGTTAAATGGAGCTTAGATGTGTATGGATGAGTTTGTAAAGAGATCGTATGATTTTATGGGTATTTATAGAATTTTTTTGGAGTCAAAATAGTCATTACCGATATTTTACCAATATTTACTGATATTTACCGATATTTTACCAATATTTACCGATATTTACCGATATTTTACCGATATTTTTTAAAAAATTCCAGCACAAGCGCGCGTGCTCCACGCTGATTTTTCTGGAAAAATCGTATTTTCTATCTCGCTAAAAATCGTATTTAACGATTTTTCCTATGATCAATTTTTCCTCCTCGCTTTTCTTCCTGTCGGCCAAAACCATTTTCGAATATATATCGACCAAAAAAATTGATTTTTTGTTCCCTAATTGAGATAAATCACAAAGAAAAATAATTTGAGAGTTAAATGGAGCTTGGATGTGTATGGATGAGTTTGTACAGAGATTGTATGATTTTATGGGTATTTATAGAATTTTTTGGAGTCAAAATAGTCATTACCGATATTTACCGATATTTACCAATATTTTATCAATATTTTTTCGTAAATTCCAAAGACAAGCGCAGTGTCTATTAATCGCGATTTTTCTGAAAATCAAGATCCCTATTTTTTCGGCAAAAATCTGGCCATTTTACCGATTTTTCCTCTTATCGATTTTCCTCCGTTTTTCTTTCTGGTCTCCTAGCTTAAACCGATTTTTCGGCGATATATCGGCTGAAAAAAACGATTTTTTGTTCCCTGGGTATTGAGCATATGAATAACATGAATAATTGGACTGAAGTAAGATTAAGATTAAAAAATAATCAAACAATTGATGAAGATTTGCAGCAAGGAATTTCAAAGGAGAAAGAAATGTCACACAAGTTTTAATAAGAATAGTTTTTCTTGTGAAATGTTTTGCTAAAAATAATTTAGCTTTTTGAGGATCCAATGAGAACCTTTATCAGGATAGTAATGGTAATTTTTTAGGGTTTATTGAAATGATTGCAAATTTTGATTTGATAATGTAAGATCATGTTAGACGTATCCAAAATCAAGAAATTCATTATCAATATCTTGGTCATAAAATTGAAAATGAGTTAATTTCTCTTTTGGTCCATAGTGTTAGAACTTTTATGATAAGGGTCATCAAAGTAGCAAAATATTTCTTTGTAATTATTGATTGTACCCCAGATGTGAGTCATCAAGAAAAAATGACTCTAATAGTGCAATGTGTAAATATTTCAAGTAAAAAAAGAAAAATAGAGGAGTACTTTTTATAGTTCTTGAAGGTGGATGATACATTTGGATTTTGGCTTTTTAATGAATTGTTAAACGAATATAAGTTTTTTGATTGAATGTTGATGATGTGAGGGGTCAAGGTTATGATAATGGTTCTAATATATAAGGAAAACACTAAGGGGCTCAAAAGAGATTGCTTGAAATAAATCCGATGACTTTATATGTCATGTGCTTGTCAGAGTTATAATCTTACTTTTTGGGATATGACACATTCTTGTGTTAAAGCTGTTTCATTTTTTGGAATTGTGTAACGCAATATTCATCATTTACAAATTCTACTAAAAGATGGAAAGTTTTACTTGATAATGTTTCGGACTTAATTGTGAAATCTTTGTGTAATAATTAAGGGAGTTTATTAAAAGTGTTAAAGCTATTAGATTTCAAGGACCTCAAATTAGGTTAGTTTGTTTCAAATTGTATAACCCAGGATGAGTGCCAAGTCAAAAGTGAAGCATAAAGTTTGGTTAGTGCCTTTGAGAGTTTTGAAATTTTACTTGGTAATGGGCTATTTAGTATAAAAATTTATTTGTCAAGTTAACATGTTAAGCAAGAAGTTGCAATCTAAATCTATAGGCATTGACACTACAACAAATGAAATTGAAAAGGTAATATTATTTTGAAATATAGAAATGAAGGGTTTGACCTAGCTTGAATATTGCTAGAAGCCTTCTATTTGATATGAATATAGAGTCGACATTCGAAAAACATTTTGTTTTAGGAAAAGACAATTTGATGAGAATGATCATGATGAAGAAATACAATCGCCGATGAGTCCTTTAGAGTAACTTATATTTTGGTTATTGTGGATATGATAATTGCTTCTTTGAAAGATAGATTTTAGCAATTAAAGATATTTAAAAATATTTTCAGATTCTTATTTGATTCAAAAAAGTTGAAATCGTTGAATGATAATGAACAAAGATAATCTTACACTAATTTTATGTCTACTTTTTCTCATAATAATTTGTCGGATGTTGATGCAAATTGCCTTTTTTTTTTTAAATAAAAGTGTTGCAAATGACTTTGCCAAATGTGTTAATGTTAGAACTTGAAATTCTCGAGTTTGCCAAAGCTGCGGATTGTTATTATTCAAACATTTCAATTGCTTACCGAATCCTATTAATGATGTTGGTGACTGTAGCATTTATCGAAAGAAGTTTTCAAAGTTTAAATTATCGGGTCCTTACTGAGGTTGTCGATGCCACAAGAAAGATTGAAACGGTTTGAAGAATTTTACGTGACGAGAAAAATATTAAAATATCGACTACACTATTATCAATGATTTTGCATCTAGAAATGCTCGAAGACAATATTTTTTATGAACATTTTTGTATGTTTAATTTAAAATTCGATGTTTTTATTTAGATTGCAAAAGATATGTTATATGTTAAGTCTAATAAAAACTACTATTTACAAGCAAAGTTTTACTACATACACTTGAACTTCATATACATTAGGGGCTCTTATTTTGTTACTTTGTCCTAGGAAAATATCAAGACCGACCCTGAGTGAACAATACCATACCAATATAAATAGGCAATGGTCCATGAGGTTTCCCAACATATAATCATCATTATAATATCATTATAATTTCCAATGACCTACCTTAAAGCACTTTTATTCTTTATCCTTGAACCATTAAAATTTGATTGGAACATACCATTTATAAAGAAAATCCAATAAATTCATTTTTCAACAATTCACGAGGCATTACGTCCTTAAAGGCTTTTTGAAGTATAATGGATTTCTACCAATGTTTCATTGTTGTACATGCTATTAATTGTAAAAACCCAGGTAAATTTGAATTTTTCCGAAAAATGGCAAAATGGTAAATTGTCGTTACAGTACAGGTTGCAAACTTGAAATTTTTCTAGATTTCGGATGACAAAACGGACCTCACCGTTGGATTCATCTCGTAAAATCTAGTTACATAGACGAATTCCATTAAATTATGAGACAGTCGGATTTTCATGATTTTTGGAACGTCGAGTGCCTGGTGAACCCCAAAAAACGAGATTTTTGAGAAAAATCTTGAAAGTAGAAAATGAATTAAGTACAGTTCATTTAAAATAAATTGAACTTGAACCGAGATGAAATAAATTGTTTCGGGGTAGAAACGGACCCTAATAAGTCAAGGACACGTGGCGCGACATGGGCCAAGTATCCTAAAGTGACAAATAAGGCAAAACCCGGGCCAGCGTAAAATGAGCAGATTTTCTGCTGGAGAGAAAACGTTAGAGAGAGAGAGTGAGAGAGCTCCAACTTCTCTCTATGATCTATGGAGCTCCGTTGGTCGGAATTCGTCGGGCCAAGAATGAAAGTTCATCTACTCGACGAGGGCTACGTGTGGGTACAAAAAACACAGGATTTCGCCGAGGATCTGCCGAGGAGTTCGGAAACTAAAGGTTTCTGCTTAGAAGTGTCCATGGACTTCCTAGACTTTCTTCTATGCTCCAAGAGGTGTAAATTCTTCCTACTTTAAGATATTTCCATTCTAGGGGTTGTTTATTGAGTTTAATGCCCTAAGGGGGCCGCTTTCTGGGCAAAATAATGGGTTCTAGGAATATTGCCTTGTTTTGACCCTATATGATATCCAATTTTTTGGGATGATTTTTAGTTAGAAAAAGGGAGAATTTAGACTAGTATCCTTCAAGGAAATTGTAGCTCTATCTGAAAACTTGATGTTAGGCTTTTGAATCACCCAAATTGGACTTCTATAACCCAAGTTATGGTCCGTTTTCTAGGACTGCCACAGGCTGCCCTATTTTGGCCGAACCTACTGTCTAGATTTTTGGGACTGATTTTTGGTTTGGAAAAAGTGAGAATTTAGACTAGTATCCTTCAAAACAATTGTAGCTCTATCTGAGAACTTGATGTTAGGTTTTTGAATCACCCAAATCGGACCTTTATAACTCAAGTTATGGTCCGTTTTCAGACTCCAACTTAAATGCTTAATGGCTCAAGGCCCGCATTTTGGGACTCGTTAGGAGGCGCTTCAACCGAGTTCAACTATCTTGTGGTCCGTTATGGCTTGTTATGCGTGGAATATTTTATGGGCATTTCTATGCCAATTGGTCTCTGAGGATGAGGTTGTCATTGCTTCTGGCTCGAATGACATGCTCGTAGTAATTGATCGATGTCAATATTGCGGTGTCCTAATGTATTGACACGTGATGAATCGTGTGTGTAGATACGTCATTACATGGAATGTTGTAGGCTATTTTGCTACATGCTATGTCATAATTCTAAATTTTGTGAGGGTAAAGTGCGTCGTTATCGACTAAGCAATGATTTGATTGTGATGTCAGATAAATTCGCGTATGATATATGAGATGAATGAAATTTTTCAGGGAGATTATATGCATGTTTGATATAGTTGTCTATGATGCATGGAAAATGCATGATTAAATTTCTCATATAGCATTCATAATATGTGTAGCATGATATAGCATGCAATGGCGCATCGCATTGCATTTATGCACGAGAACATCGTATGACATGGGTGTAAGTGCATGGTTATAATCAACACTACGTTTGGTGTTTGATGGTAGGCTCAGCGGCATGGTAGGAGAATGTCCAATAGAGTCGTACGGTTAAAATGGAAACGAAAAATGAAAATATGTGTCGTGCAAATGTTAAAGTAGGATAGATACCTCTGGGTGAAAAACCCCTAGTTTTGGTTATACATATGTGTCTAATGCTGAAAAACCCGTGAAAGTGCAGAAGGCTTACAAAGCTTACAAAGGAGATTCAAATTTTCACCACAAAAGACACATGATTTTGAATATAAATGATCATTGAGGTGTAACATCTCCAAAATCTTTGGTTTGAAAAACAAATGAATTTTGTTTTGTAAATGACTACCGGGAGCAACCAAGAATGATGGATTTTATCATGGCCGGTTTCAGATTGCAGGATAGATTTGGTTAGAGTTGGTTAGGACTCTGCCTGATGGAGCGTGAGGACTCTGACATGGGACATGGTGAGTCACATTTCATTCATAGTACGTAGAATTCCATTCCAGTTTGCATAATCTTGATTGAATGTGTTTTTTTTTTTCATACGACCACGCGATGTGCATTCAGCGAAAGAACAGAGAAATTTTTACTCCATTTCTGGCATCAAGCCACCCCGTCGTGGGACCCCCTTTCTTCTAGCACAGGAGTGTAGGAGACGACGCTAACTCGAGGCCGCCATTATGAAGAAAGCCAGGTTTTGGCTTCGGTTCTTACTTTGGTAAAATATATTAGAACAAATTGTTTTGATATATGTTTTTGTGTAAAGAGTATTGTAATTAAACTCTTTAGGACTATGGTATTATAAATTTTGTGCATTATGTTTCAAAGTATGGATAAATGGACCCTATGTGGTCATTTTTATCGTGAGATGGACTCCTAAGAGGTCATGATATGATACAATTGGCCCTAGATGGGCCATGCTATTATCCGTCAGACAGTCAGATTGCAGAGCCCCTGCATAAAAGGAGACTCGTTTCATTTTCGTTAAATTAAGGGTCTCAGAAGGGGGACACAATAGTGTACTCCAAGCCACCCGACATCCAAGCTTCTGGTCGACAGCTGGTCAACGTGACCCCTGCTAGCATCACACATTCACCTCACCAAGGTCAAACCTTGAGAATGGCTAAGAGGCCTGAATGATTAGCCCAACACTATGTGCATGATTTGTATGGGCCTCTTTGAGTTTGGTTGAGTCCGATTCACCTCATAGATAAGGCCCCATAGTTGGGGCTGGCCGAAAAGCTTCCGAAGGTCGTGCTTCTTGGAACCCATGATCTCATGCATCATGATACTTTTTTCTGCATATATAATTAAATTTAAAATTAAAATTAATTGCACGATATTGGATAAAGTCAAATAAAGATACGACTAATGACCCTACAAAAGAGAAAAGAATAAGAATGTCTATATGATAATTTATCAATAATTTTTTATATAAGTTATTGACATCTTTGGTGTAATAATTTTTTCGCCCAATGGTACTGAATCGTCAATATATATGCCAAGCCTAAACTGTGCAAGCCTAACTTAATCCGATAAAGCCTAAGCCCATGAGAATCAACCCATGGAAAGGTGTAAGGACATTTATGAAATTTCAAAATTTATCAAAGTTGCCAGCAAAGAATATTGAGACTTTGTCTCAAAGGCAAAACATGGAGAAGACTTTTTCTCCAAGTCAAGACATGGCAGAGGACGTGGGCAGTTATTTGAATGGTGGAAAGTCACTTAGGGAGCAAGACTTTTTAGGGGAGACATGAACAATTAGTGGAGAATGTGGGTTGATGCAGCTATTCAGAAATGCCTATAAAAGGAGGACTCAACACCAATTTGAAGGATCATCAACCAAGACTCAAAACTTAGCAAGAACATTTCAACATTTCTCTTATTTTTCTACAAGTTCATCAGCCATCTTTTCTAGATTATTAGCTTAGTTTTACATGTTTTTCTTTACAAGCATTTGTTACTTCAAAGCTTTCTTATTTTAGCACTTGATTTTTAGTTCAATTCTATAATAAAATCCACTATTTTTCAAGCTAGTCCGTTAAATTTCCTCTTAGCTTTCAATTCAGTCCATGCAATCTAATTTTCAAGGCATTTTTCCTCTTAGAAAGGAGATCCATTTTTGGCTTGAGCAGAAGTTATATTTCAACACAGTTTTAGTTCGGAAATACTATAATTTTCTGGCATGCTCACACATTCACCAATTTCCATGCTTTTTGTATGTTTTGGTGAATTTCACTAGAAAATCCACTGAAACATATTTTTGGCATGCCTGGTGGGACACTTTTTGATGAAGAATGCCACAAAAATTGGGAAGTAAGACAAATATAGAGTCTTCGGACTCAGGATCTAATGCTGTAGAAGTAGCACATGAAGGAAGAGTTCCTACCCTGGTGGAGTAGATAGAAAAACCCGACACTCTCTCTAATACGACACTAGGAACGCAACAACCTTATCGAACAAGTGGAAGGAAAGGTACGTAATGTGGATGTGCCTGTTCTTTTCTATAATAATTCTAAAGAATTTCAGGCTCTCATGCAAGAAATAAAGAGCCAACGAATGATCATGACTGCCTTTATAGAATAAATGAAGTAGCAATCTCAATTCATCCTAGAGAACCTTAGAGGAAGGGGGGCAACCAAGGCTCCAGTTGCTTCTAAGCTTGAAAGGCAATTTTTTAACCATCTCAGGGACATTCTTAGAACTCACTTAGGCTGGGCACTCTCACCGCCACCCTTTGTAGGCAAGAGGCGTATTACCTCTTCCTCCACATAGGAGAGAGGGTGGTACTCTGGAGAACGTAGTAGTGGAAAGATCTAATACAGCTAGAGCCACATCCCCTCAAAGGATTTTTGCTCAAACTAATCCACTTACACAACTCGGAGCGTATGAAGGGGGCTTTTCTTTCTATGGCGGAATGGGAGGCATCATACCCACTCCATAGCGTGGAACACACAATAGGGGACAACAAATTCCTCAAAGAATCATAGAGGCAACTACAGCTCCTATACCATATTTGGGAGCACCAGAGGGCGGGCAGGCAGAGTTATAATACGGGCTGCCTTTCCCCCGTAAATTAGCCTACGAGTTTTACAAACCTTATCCATAAATGATGCATGTGGAGAACCCTACCCAAAGGGGTATAAGATACTTGATTTTTCTTTGTTCTCTAGAGAAGATGACCAATTCACCTTAGAGCATGTTGTCATATTCACTATGCAATATGGGGAATTTGCTAACCACGAGAATTTCTATAATTTTTAACTTAGATTGTTTCCTAACTCTTTGACAAGGGCAATATCTCACCTGGGTATACAACATCAAGTAATAACTTTATTCGTTAGTAGGAGATGGAAAGGCAAATTTCTCCATTACTCTACTCTTCAGTATCGAAATTAAAGTGTGCATTGCGCATCTGTCCGTAGAATCAACGAAATTGGGAGACCGCCGATTTGTTCATTCCTGGGCTCAAGAAGATGAGAAACATATGATGTGATTCATCTTCTGCACAAAGTACATGAAAATGACCCAAAGAGGTTTGGACATCGAGTTAATGAAAAAAATTTAAGGTATGGAATTTAGAGATTTTGCGAACTTTTACCTACAGACAGACATATGAGCCGCTTCAAGTAGAAAATACAGAAGAAGAAGTCCATGGAACTCTATTTTCAAGAGGTGAACCAGGAGGTGGCAGTGGCATATCCATCTACTAAAAAGACATTCACCTTTCCTCTTTTGGTAGAAAAGACACCTGATTTGTGGAAGAAGGCATAATTTGTTGGTACACAGATTCAATATACTTTTGAGGTAGCGAAAACAGAGGAAATATTCAATTTCCTGGTGAAAGAAAAATTCATTACCTTCCCTAAAGACCACCAAATTCTCAACAAGGATGAACTAAGGGGAAAGGCTTACTATAAGGATCCAACATGCATATGCATGTACATAATACAGTATGGAACCACAACTAATGCATGTTGGGGTTTCAATGTCATATAGGACAAGATCAACAAAGGGATATTCAAGTTCCCTAACAAAAAAGAGGCTATGGAAATCGATGAGGATCCTTTCTACCAAGGCCTTAATCAACACCGCCGCCTTCTCGACTAAAGAGCATTGATAGAATCCAAGAAGGTGGGAAAATTCTCTCAAAGAAAGGTATGGGTCCCTAAATATTGTCTAGTTCGTGTTAAGAAGTTGAAAAATGAGTGATTTGTAGTTTGTACAGATACTCCAACAGGGAGAAATTCAATGAAGGGGATACAATAAGGAACATAGCAAAGATAACCACTCTCCAAGGAAATTGAGGCTTTTCCCTCAAAGGCAAAGATGAATTCTAAGAGATAGGTTCGTTCTCCTGCAGAAAAACAAGGTCAGAGTTGTACCTCACCCCTCTCCCAGGTAGGTTCTATGGGAGAATGATGCTGTGTTTGTGAGAATGTTCCTCAAGAAATCCAGCCTTTCCCCAAGAGGTAAGTTCACCCTCTTAAATGACAGTCAGTAGGGAGTTACTATTCCAATGGGAAGAAGTAAACAAACCTATTTTTTCCAAGGAGAGGAGCCAGTATGCATTTCCAAGAGGTGGATCTAGATGGAGTCAGACTCTAAGTAAAGTTTTTTCCTGTATGAGTATCACCTCCAGTAGATCTTTTCCCCAAGAGAAAGATTGTAAACAACCCTCACTTCTTCATGGAGAAGACAGAGAATGACATGTTCCTCCAAATACACTGCTTCCAAGAGGTGGACCCAAGCCTGTTGCAATAATGATGTTCCTATAACAAATTCAATTAAAAGATACGGTGGGATGAATCCTATTTCAAATCGTTCCATTATTTCTTTAACATTGCCAACTATCTTCAAGTCAAAAAAGGCAAAGAAAGACCTAGTAGAGGTAGAAGGGAAGACCTATGCGACATATAGAAAGACGAGGGCTACTTTGGATCACCATAGAATCTTCTGGGAATGTAAAACCCAAGGTGATACTTTAGAAACCCCTATGGAAATGACTGAGGCACATAAAGCCTTTTGTAATTTATGGCCCATCTCAATGGCACACCGGTATCCAAGGTACTACAGATAATGATCAATGTAAAATGCAATGCCAGAGGATGCCAAGAGCTTTAGGAAGGAGCATTAGTGATATGATAGAAATAGAGGTGATCGTGCCTTCCTACCTGAGAAGTATCTAAGACCTCAAGGATACTAACGAAGGGGATATCACAATCAGCAAAATCTCATCTTCCTCAGATAGAATCTACTCAGAAATCACAACATTTTGCTAGAGAGGGACCGGATTCATGTCAATTGCGTGTTGTCCTATCTTCACTAGTTCTTATTGTTAATGAAGTGGAGTTGGTGCGTAGCATACAAACCTTCAGGTTACAGATTTGTGGAGCTTTACGTGATATGATCAAGAATTCAACCATCAAGTTCACTCAGCAAAAGGAAAGATGAGGTCCCATGAAAGCATACATGGACTCCGGCTTGTGGAAATCCGAAATGAGGCGCCTAAACTCCTAAAAGTGACTACAATTGTGCTTTACAAACCGATGAGTGGTTCCAATCATCTAGGAGATCAATGATGAGACTACTACACTAAAAGGAAAGTGGCAAGGAGCGAACTACCATATTCAAAATGAAAATGTAGCAGACTATGGAAAGGATTGAAGAAGAGCACCTCCAGGACACCTGTGGGGCTGAGATGATTTTTGAAAGGAATGGCAGAAGAAGATGAAGAAATACACGGAGGATTAGGAGCAAGCCCCTCCTAAGTTTGAAGACACACAACCTCAAGTACACGACCCCATGGAGGAAGTGAACCTCGACACTGTGGAGGAGCCGAGGATTACTTATATTAGTTCCTTTCTCTCGCTTCTCTCGACTGAAGGAAGGGATTATCAAGAATACTATAGGAGTTCAAAGACCCGCTTTGCTTGAATTCGCGACAAGATGCCAGGGTTAGACAAAGCTTAAAACAAGCCTGAGTTCCACCTTCAAAGAACCAATCAGAAGAATGTCCATGAGGTGGACTCTAAGGTGAGAGGAGATTCAAGTAGCTTCTCGAAGGCCAAATTCATCGACCTATAAGGTATGTGCTGGTCATAAACATCAGTCCCTGTGATAAAGAAGAATGGGAAACTTAGAGTTTGTGTAGACTTTAGGGATTTAAATGTTGTCACTCCTAAAGACATGTATGTAATGCCTGTTGCTGACATGTTAGTTGACTCCACTGAAAATAATGAATTATTATCCTTCATGGATCTAGTTTCTCTAGGTATGTCACAAATCCTAATAGTTGTCGATGATATATTTACACTACCTTGAGCGTCCTAGTCCCTTGTGAACGTTTGAATGTTTTCATGCCCTGCTCAAGAAATGTGCAACTTACCAAAGGGCTATGAATGCCATGATATGTTAGATCCAGACTGGTATCATGCACTGTGTCCAATGTCGTCAAGTCATGGAATCATTTAAGGAAATTTTTTGAAAGAATAAGACTTCATCAACTAAAACTCAATCAACTCAAATGTGCTTTAAGAGTTCAAGCCGAAATTTTTTTAGGGTTTCTAGTTCACCAAAGAGTAGTGGAAGTGGATCAAAACAAAGCCAAGGCTCCTCAAAATAAGAAAGAACTTCAAGTCTTGGTTAAGAATCATTAAGGAGGTTCATCTCTATTATGGCAGAAGACTCAAGGTATTTCTAACCCAACTGTTGAAATAAGTGGAAGAGTTTGTAATGGGAGAAATAAGATCATGCAAACTTTTGATGGAATCAAAGGCCACCTTTCTAGCCCCTTGTTTTACCAAGTCACCTTTGAGAGGTCACTACTCAAACCCCCATCTATCATTTGGTAAAGAGTTTAGAAGATGCCTATGGCACAAAATAAATAATGTTGAAGGCCATGAGTAAAGTCGTTTAATATTTATAGGGTCCACCAAGAAAACTGTGCATACAAACTACTAGAAGTTGTGTTTGGCCCTACACTTTGCATGTACGAAATTGAGACATTACTTGATCAAGTCTCAAAGTGTATGGTCTCCCCAAACCGACTTGATCAAATACATGTCAGCTGAACTCCCTAATCACTAATAATCGTAGAAATGGTCCCTGCTTTGTTCAGTTCAAATTTCACTATCACTACAACCGCCCAAGGCAAGCTTAGCCACTCTTAGCTAATCATCCTTCATTAGAAATAAAACTATTAAAAGGATGTGGAATGAAGGATATATTAAGTAGAAAGACAACCTCAGGTTCTTAAGTCATGGATCTAGCACTTGAGAATCTCGCTTGGTTCGGGATAGTAATCATCTCACCAAAAGGATAAAGGATTCACCCATTTCAATCTCTTATTTCAAGTGCACTAGCAATAATCAAGTCTGATGAGTCTTTAGTTATTGGTTTGAAGATCCTGCTTTAACCAGAGCAAGAGGCAGCATCATCAGACTCCCTCACTAGTACTTCAAAGAAATAACAGAGAATATAAATGCAAATGAATCTACTACTAGCTCCTTATTACACTGCTTCAACTCAATTATTAGATTCTTTCCACGGAATGTGCCTAAGGAATCTAATTGGGAAGCGTCTAGATGAGCTAGCATAAGTAGCCTTAAGTGTGAAGATGAGCGAAGAATTGACTCATAAGTTCATTATGATATGAAAGAAGAATCACCCCTCAATTTATGAAAGGGGAATCAAATTAGAAGTCATCATAACAAATGCAAATGTTGCAGGAGACTAGAGAATTAAGATCATGAAGTATTTAAAAGATCCTAATAGCGTGTCCCCATAGGTCAGCTCAATCATAGAACTGGCCCCATCGAAGGGGAATTATATAGAAAGAGAAACGTATGGTTACGCTCATATGCTTATCATTCCCAAACAACACGGAACGATGAAGCAAGTCTATGAAGGGGCCCATGAGTCATCAAGCTAGGATAAAACGCTGATACGATTAGAGACATGGCTATTTCTGGCCAACCATCCTAAGTGATTGCATCAATTACTCCAAGGACTACCAACAATGTCAAAAGTATGAACAGGATACTCGTGATTGGAACTACACTCAATTGTGGAACCATGGCCTTTTGTAGGACGGCGATGGGACTGAATTGAGAAAATCCACCGTACCTTCATCAAAGGACACAAATTTCATCTTAGTTGCTATGTATCATTTTACTAAATAGGTGGAAGTGCACTTTAAGAAGGTAGAGCGCAGATGATCCAATTATCAAGGCAGATCATTCATAGATTTGGAATTCCTCAATCCATTACAACTTACCAAGGCACCATGTTCACTAGGGATGAGATGACTTATTTTACCAAGGACTATGGCATTCAACTCATCAGATCCACTCCCTTTTATGCCCAAGCAAATGGGCAGACAAAAGCTCAGAATTAAACACAATATTCTATAAGAATACAGTATATGTCCAGAGAATGGTACAAAATATTATTCAAGACTATATTTATGTGCTTCCAAAGAATTTTGTTGTAAATTTCATTCTCAACTTAAAAGAGTGAAGCTCCAAACAATTTAAAGTGTAGAATCCTCATATATAGTAGAATCGTGTATAATAGTCTTAATCCGGAAGAATTTTGAATTTAGGCTAAGATAATATGGAACTTGAGGCATTGAATGGGAAGATATTACAAAGCCACCTCATATCGTGATCCAAAAAAGAAGGTGGCTCTATTACTACAAGCAAGTCAAAAGAAAGAATGCTTGAAACAAGGGGAGCCTGCTTGAAGGTTATGCTACCCATCTATTTTTAAAAAACAGTAGAATTAGAAATGGGTTCTCAACTGAGAAGAGACTCCATTCAAGGTTCACCAATCGTCATAAATGCCTATCGCTTTCAAGTATCAAGGGGAGCCAAACAAAAGGTTCATATAAATGGGAAGTAATTAAGAAATACTTTCCCCACAATGTGGGAAATGTTGGATACCAACAAGAAAACTAAGGTAGGGAATGAGGAATAACATGTAACAGTCCTATCGACTCATTTTCGATCGGAAACTATTCTACCGCTACATTTAGTGATAAAGTAGGTCAGCTTGGCCACTCACCGCTTCAAACCTTTGTATTCTCATTGTCATAATGGTTATACCTCAATGTTTTATGAATAAATAAAGTAGGTCTCCCCACCTTTAAATGGGAAAAGAGGTACCAACTTATGTTTCTCAGCGAGTAAGCCAGGATCCCCATCGATCCTAAATAAGGCTTTCCCAAGAATGGGGTTTGAACAGGTCATTAATTCTCCAAAGTAGGTTCCATGACCACTTTAGGACCTGAGAAATATGAGATGATCTAGCGATAAAGGGCTTAGCCATTACATTTGCCAAAGACACACCGATTTCTCCAAGGGTGTTCTTTGCTCCTCTATAGGGTCCTGTGGACTATTCTCATGATTGATAAATAGGTATGAGATCAATTCAATATAGGATTTGAGGCAATAAATTGGCCTTTGGTCACTTCACCTCAAAAACACAAATTTCTTCAAGTTTCCCTAACATTTCAAGGAAGACTTCTTAACTATATCAAGATCGGGGCAGTGGAAACATCCAAGTGAATAAGGATAGGTGTGGATCTTATTAGCATTTATAAAGTGTTTTTGTGATAGTATTTATATATCTCAAATGAAAGATTCACACCCTATTTATCAATATTACACTAATCCCCCATTTTTTAATGTTTTGCACAATTATGAGAAAAATCAAGCAAAGTGATGGAGAAACCAAATTATGAGGAAGGTGTGTTGATCCTAATAAAGAAGGAGCTTGTCAGGGCTAAGTGGTTCACTAAGGCGAAGGATGCAGCTGTCTGCCAAAGCCCAAGCAAAGAGGACCCTTGGTTCAAGCATATAAGGCCAACCTTCGCTACATGGTTACCCTTCACCTCGCACGGCTGAAGGACACAACAAAAAAAGATAACCCTGCCCGCTCTTAGCGAAGAAGCCTTCACCGAGGCAAAGGATGTCGAAATGAACAACAAACCTTGCATTTTTAGCCCATCTAACATTTCATTTTCCTATAAATATATATATTTTTTGTACTTAATTAGGAATATTTTTTGAGGGAGAACACCCTCCTTAGGGTTTCTCCTCTCTTCTTCTTGAATCACCACTTCAGGTTTTTTATTTTGTTCCTTTTTACTTTGGATTTGGAGCTGATATTGAAGATCTAGCTCATTAGATGAGCTATTTCAACTGTGGTGTAGAGTTTGAGACGAATTTCATCTCTCATTTGTTTTGTATCTCTAAACTTTACTCTCTTTGTCAATATTTCATTATTATGTTTATCTTAGATATGATTTTTTTGGATTACTTGGTTTCAATGAGTGGCTAAACATCCTCTAAGGTTGATTATTGAAGTTGATGCTTGATTTATATACTTTTTATAATGGTTTTGTGTGGATGTTAGTTGGTGTAGTTCTTAGATTACATACTTAACTAATTAATCCATACCGAGAGAGTCGTAGTCTTCAATCCCCATACTAGGCACCCTTGGTGACGCTTGGATTACGCCCTAAAATCTGGTCCTAGGTCTCTTAAGGTATGAATTAGTTAATTGAAATACTAATTAACCTTAATCAAAGAAGTCTAGTGGAATTGGGAATGCCTAGTACTAGATGGATTTCATTTTCAGAGTGAGCACCATCTCATTGCTATGTGAGGATCGTATGGACCGAGCGGTGATCGATCCGAGCTGTGTAGTCCTGTTAGTCCTATTGTATGACCAAGAGGTAACTAATATTCTAAGGAAAGCACCGCTTATAAAAGTACCATACTTAATGACCTAGATAGATCGAAAGGAGAATAGGGAGTTGCGGGAAATTGAGGGAGACATCAGTGCTGCAAACTCATCTGGACCTCGACATGCATAAGTGTACGTTCACTCAATCAGCGCTTAATAAAATATAAACCATAAATGCATCAATGGTACCTTGAGTTATATCCCCGATATTATCCCATTCCTTGTGAGTGGACATTGATCATACCCTACTTTGTTTTGTTTTATTTTGTTTTTAAAACCTTTCTCCCCAAGTCATCGAGTCAGCTTCAAATAGCGAACGACTTCGTGAGTCGAGATACTCAATCCTCGCTAAACCACATTCCTTGTGGATCAATAGCCGGACTTGTTAGTCCACTCGATACATCAGGTGACTCGAAGGCTTATGGAAAATCGCAACAAGTTTTTAGCGTCGTTGTTCGGGACAAAGAGCGCTTGGTTTGATTTGATATTTCAAAAGAGAAGTTTGCTAATTTGAGCAAAAATTTTCTTTTCTTGTTTTTATTTGAATTTTGTATACATCATTTTTCTTTTATTTTTCATTTTTTTTACAAGGTGCTAAGCATAATGTCAAACGAGGAGGTGAATGAACTCTTCTACTCCCTCCAACAAGAATTTTATTCTCACACGTCCCAAATAGAACCGACATGGGAAGATATCGTCGCAAGGCAAGCACAAACCTCCACGAGCTACCCAAGTTCATAATTCTCAAGGGGGAATCACTCCCAACAAAACTCATGGTTGCTTCCTCTCAACCCCAAAACATTATGCCAAGTTACAACTATTCGGGTTGGGGGACATATGGCAATATCTCCTATGGACATCCAAGTATGAAAAATCAAGAAGGTTCAAGTTCCAATTTTCAAGAGAAAATCCGACAACCAATTGATGAAGATCAACTCCTAGCATTGAAGGAAGAAATTAAAGGGATAATGAGTCTCTACAAATGCAGTTGCCAATTATGGAACCCAAGATGGATGCCAACATGATAGAAGACATGGGCGCCAATTCGAAAAATCTCAATAGAGAAATGTATGTTATCATGGAAAGAACGGTAACACAAGCTCAAAAATTAGAAAAAGTTATAAAGGAACAATCTTCAAGGTAACTCCCAAACAAAATAAGGAATGATGACATATGGGAGAGTGAAAACATATCTTTGAACCTTGAAGATGAACTTTCAAGTTCGACTTTGGATAAGGACAAGATCACAATGAAATATGAAAAAATGTCCTTGATTCTTGAGGGAGAATTGCAAGACCCAACATTGGTTGAGAAGAATGAGTTTGCTATTGACGAAGAGCAGTCATTGAAAGAGAAGCAAGTTGAAAAACAACATCCTAAGTTTATAATGGAAAATGTCTTAGTTGAGGTTGAAGACTTCCATTTCCCCATAAATTCTTTGACTTTTGGCATGGAAGAGAACCGACAAGTTTCAAATGTAGAAAGACCTTCCATTGCCACAAGTTAAGTGTGGATTGCTGAAAATGGGAAAATGACACTCCTTGTTGGTAAGGAGAAAATGAAGTTTGACCTCCACCAAAGAAAACCATTAACATATGAAGAAAGGAGGGAAGGTGGCATAGTTAGAAAGTTCATTTAGTACCATTGAGGAGAAAATTAAGATACTTCAAGAGGACACTCTTGAAGGATATAAATTTGAGGCAACTCTTTCCCCACCAAAGAGTTAGCATTTGAGCCTACATTGATTATTCCGGAGGTAGAGAAGTTCATCCTCACGAGCAATGAGGATGAAGAGGGAGTATAGGCCACAATGGATGAAGGGCTAAAGCAAACATTTCAGACTTCCCTAATGAGTCTAAATTTAGACTCTAAAAACTGAATACTGGAGGCACCCTAAGCAAAATAAGGATTTTATCTATTTACTGGTTTAGTTTTTTAGCATGTGTCAGATGTTGATTTTATCTTAAGTGCTTATTTTGTTTTTCCTTTTCTTTCAGTTGTACAGTTTCTAATCTTATTGAGGAAGTTTCATTAAGATCCACCACACCCGAGCCCAATGATCACACTTGATCATTAAGGGGAGTCCTTTGTTCTTTTTTTTTTTTTTTATATTTAATACATTGAGGACAATGCATATTTTAAGTTTGGGGCTATTGGCGGTACTTCCCTTTGTTTTTAAAAGTCTCCAGCCTCAACTATCCTATCTTTAGTGTTTTCTTTTATTTGTTTCAGTTTTTAGGATTTTTTTTTTTTAATTTTAGGTTGTTTTTGTTTTGGTTGAGCTGATTTTGAGATAATTGTGATGCATGTGATGAATAATGATTGAAACTTTCTTTCACATGAAAAAAATGAGAGATATTTGAACATAAAAAAATAATGTTTTTGACCTTGTAGTTGATTATTTAGGCTAAAAGTTCTTTTCAAATTTGAGCACTAGTCATGTACCCTTGATGGTCAATTTTGCTTGGTTTAGAGAAGAATTAAGTGAATATTATTCTATTTTGATCTCATGAGACTCTAGAACTTGTTCAATTATCATTTGGACGAAATCCTAAGCAACACGACAATTAGGAAATGATATAGGCCATCTTTGGACCGGTTGAGCTTTTCTAGCTAACCTTTTTGTGCATGTATCCATAGTCACCCAGGTTGAGCCATATTAGCCATTTTATTTCAAGAAAAGCCAAGAATAAACCCCTTGCCCATTTTTGTTGAATATCTTTCAGTCAAAGCCCTTGTTTACCCTAACATGTTGGTTTCAATGTTATATCTTATGAATACATGTAGTGTGAATTGAGAGTTTGGTTGAAGTGGATATGCTTTGAATGTGAACAAAGGAGGTTTGGGGAATAGAAAAAATAGAGAAAAAGAAAGAAAAAGAAAGAAAAAGAAAGAATAAAGCAAGGAGGAGTAAGTTTGGTCTCGTAGCCTTCCTACCTTAAGCAAGTAAGTTCTGTGGGTGTTCTAATGACCTAGCACCCAAGGCCAATCGCTAGAGCTTACTAACCCAAAGCTCGCACGGGTAGGTAGAAAGCTTAAAGGGGTTGAACATTGCACTACGCCATCCCTTGTAATATGAAAAATAAAGCCCTTGGTGTTCTTATGGGGATGGTGAAAATCATGCAAGCTCAAGGAGCCATAAGAGGTGTAGGTGGAGCTCAAAAGATGCAATAAGCTAAGCTCAGGGAGCTATAAGATGTGCAACACATGCAATAAGCTAAGCTCGGGGAGCAGAGCCAATATGAGATACCAAATGATGAGTAGTTGAGGGAAGAAAAGAAGAAAAAGATGTATGTTTGAGGTAAATTGAAGCTTAAATGACCTATTCAACTACCTTTACCTAAGCCATACACTATAAGCTTTTGAAGACCTAATTGATCCTAAGAGTTGTGTATAGCCTACATGAGTGGAGACTGATATGTCTAACAAGCCTAAGGAGTCTTATACACTGGGCGAGAGATCCCCATTCCACCTCAAACCACTCCACTCCATCCTAATCAGAATCGACCAAAGAGGGGAAGACTACACACACACACACTTGAGAACTTTGGTTTAGATTGTCCAACTTAAGGTTAATCTATTATTTTTGAAAACGACTGTAAAACCCGAGAAAATTCTAATTTTCTGAAAAATGGTAAAATGGTAATTTCGGTCAAAATCCGAAAATTTTCTAGATCTCGGATGATTTAAATCCGACCTCACCGCCGGAATCGCCTGAAATGATAAAATTACCACGCCACAATTTCGTCGACCGAATAATTTCATGTTCGAGGAACCGAAAGTGTTAGGTGTCGTATGACGGTTTCGCGAAAAGACACGCTGACAAAGGACAAATACCACTGTCGCACCCATGCGACACATGTTATACGACAATGTAGATGATGGAGATGAATTCGGCCAGATGCTCTTACGCCAAATCAAAACTAAAGCGACACAAACGGAATTATGGAAAAGATTTAAGTGAATAAGACAAAAAGGCAACTTCATCTTCTCCAAATGGAGAAAAAACGTGCAATGAGGCGCTGACCAGATTTTGTATAGAATAAATGGATTTCCTCTCTAGATTCCTGCCGGACAATGGCTCTTTCGCCAAGAAGCAAAGTTCGTCTATTAACGCATAAGGTATACGCTATGGGCACCAATTTTGTGGAATTCCAACAACTCCAAGAGGTAGGGATCTTTTCCTACTGGGTTTATTTTTGGCTAAGAGCCATTTTTATGGATGGGGATTTGGTTTGCATTGAACGGGTCGCGCTTTCAATCTCAAAATCTTGAACCGAGCGGAGAAAACCCTCATTAGGCCGTGAACAAAGGTTTGAGCCTAGGGTTTCACTGTTCACGGGATTTGTCAGGTGATTTTGTGTGGTTTGCATGTATTCAAAATGAATTGTTGATTGGTTAATTGAGCCCATGTGGTCAATTTTGGTGTTATTGTTGTAAAATGAATAACATGAATTGTGTGAATTAATTTTGTTAATATATACATGTAAAATATATTAGCATGGGTATTTTGGAATGGTATATGCATTCCATATGCACCTGGCACCCTAGAATGATAGGGTGTGAGTGCATGACATGAAATGAAAGAAAATTGAAAACGCTAGAAAGGAATTATAAGAAGATTTTCTCCTCAAGAATCACTGGAGAGTGGTCCAACAACTTCATCTCGGAGGCGCACCCATGACTCAAGTCTGAGAATTACCCAAAGAATTCACCCTGAGGGTTATCCAATGTATTTACCGAAATCCGATAGTGTTTCGAGAACAAAAGCTTTGTTTTGAAAAACTGTATTTTTTTCGCATTTGGCTTAGGCATGTGAGGGAGTTGGTGAGCATCAAGACATGATTGGGCATGCATATTCAAGTAGGATCATGTATTTGCTTGAGTGTGTTTGGTTTCCATGACATGTGCACTTAGGTGGGGAGTAACCCATGTAGGAAATTATCACTACTGGGCATTGCTCACCCTGTCGAGGGATCATTATTTCAGGTACAGGGAGTGTACAGGAGGACGACGCTCACTAGAGGTCGTGTTTTAGAAGAAAGCCGAGTTGTGGCTTTAGTATTCATTTTGTATAACATGTATTAAAACTTTAAATTTTGATATATGTTTTGGTTAAGAGTAATGTAATAACTCTTGAACTATTGTTATATAGTTGATGTATTTTTTATGAGTATTGATGTATGGGCCCAAGTGGCCGTTTTTACTCATGTACTTGTCTCATGATATGAGACATAGATATTCCGCAGGTTGATGGGTTGTCAACGAGACACCCCGGGATCGGGGCTTCATAACGGCTATCTTGAAGTTTTCTTTGTGTTATATAAAGGTTAAATCCTTGAGGAAATTGTCATACATTATCTCAATTTCATGTTCAACGTGTTTGTTAGTTTTGAATAAGGAAAATGAGTTGTTTCTTTTCTTGAGGACAAGCAAAATGTTAAGTTTAGGGGTGTTTGATAGGTGTGGATCTTATTAGCATTTATAGAGTGTTTTGCATGCATTTATATAACTCAAATGCAAGATTCACACCCTATTCATCAATATTACACTAATCCCACATTTTCTTATGTTTTGCAGAATTATGAGAAAAATAAAGTAAAGTGATGGAGAAACCAAGTTATGAGGAAGGTCCTAATCCTGTAGCAGGGAACTTGCCGAGGCGAAGGATGCTTCACCGCTGCAAAGCCCAAGCCCAAGCAAAGAGGACCTCTCAGGTTCATTGAGGTGAAGGCCAACCTTCGCCAAGGTGAAGAGGTTTGCCAAGGCGAAGCTACCCTTCACCGAGGCGAAGGAAGGACACAACAAAAGATAACTCTCGGGTTCACCTCGGCAAAGAAGCCTTCGTTGAGGTGAAGGATGTCGGGCTGGAACAGCAAACCTCACATTTTTAGCCCATCTTTGGCCCATTTTCCATTTGCCTATAAATATATGTATTTTAGACTTAATTAGGGTTTGGTTTTTTAAGGAGAACACCCGCCTTAGGGTATCTTTTCTCTTCTTCTTGAATCACCATTTTTAGGGTTTGAGTTTTTGTTCATTTTACTTTGTATTTGGTGTAATATTGAAGAACCCATTATAGAGGACTTTATTCAACCTTGGAGCTGAGTTTGGAGCATTTCTCATCTCATATTCGCTTTGTATCTCTAACTTCCTACTTCTCTTCTCATCTCTTTTTATTATAGATGTAATAGACATGATTTTGATAGATTTGTGGGTTGTAATGAGTAGCTAAACTTTAGGGTTGATTGCTTAAATTGATGTTTGATTTATATATCTTTTAGAATGGTTTTGTGAATTCATGCTTGTGTGGATGTTAGTTGGTGTAGTTCTTAGGATTATTATGGTTTTAACTAATTAATCCATACTGAGAGTTGGGTCTTCGATCCCCATACTAGGGAGCATCCTTGGTGATGCTTATATTACGCCCTAAAATCTGGTCCTATGTCTCTTAAGGTATGGATTAGTTAATTGAAATACTAATTAACCTAATCAAAGAAGTCTAAGGAATTGCGAATGCATAGTACTAGATGGATTTCATTAGGAGTATCTTTATGTGAGGGTCGTATAGACCGAGAGGTGATCGATTCGAGAATAGTTCGAGTAGTCTTATTGTATGGACTGAGAGGTGACCAATATGATTCCCGAGGAAAGAACTGCCTTAGAAAAGTTTCGCATTTAATGACCTAGATGGACCGAAAGGAGAATAGGGAGTTGGTGTGAGAAATTGACGGGAGACACGAAAGTGTAAACCTCATACCGCGTTCTTTGGACAAGCATGAGTATATATTCACTTAATTAGTACTTCATAAATATAAATCAAATGCATCAATCGAAGTAGTCAACCCCAGTATCTTTCCTTGAGCGCTTTCTTTGAGATTAGCCCATTCCTTGTAAGTGGACATTGATCATACCCTACTTTGTTTTATTTTATTTTGTTTTTAAAACCTTTTTCATCTAACCATCGAGTCGCTCAAATAGTGAACTTCAGTAACCGGGGTACTCAATCCTCGCTAAAACCACACTTTCCCCGTGGGATCGATATCCGGACTTTTAGTCCATTGTATTACTTATGTGACCCCGTGTGCTTACGGAAAATCGCTAACAATAAGGTAGGCATCTAAGCCATTGGGTACACATATTTCCCCAAACAGGGCACCTGTACAAGTTCATGAGAGGGCATCATAATCACTTTAGACTAAGGAATGAAATGATAGATGAATGGAAAGGTACTAGAATCATTCTAAGATTGAGGAAATAAGCCCTCATTTGAGTAAAGGAAAGTGGGCTTTGTAGCCACTGCACATTCAAATACAAGTATTAGAAATGAAGAAAACAAGACAAAAATCAAGCAATTTGGAAAAGGAATGAAGAAGTTATGTAAGCTACAGTGTAGTCGCGACCATGAACCTCTTCTACAGTCACTGTTTTCAGCATCTTGGAGTGTAGTCCCGACCACAACAATTCATGATCACGACCATGAACCTCTTCAATAGTCATTGTTTTCAACATCTTGCAGTGTGGTCGCGACCAACGAGATGTTTCGAAAGAATTGGACTTGTTACATCATTGCACCAAGTGATAGGTCATCCCTTGGGAGAAATGGAAGAAAACGAGACAAGAATCAAACCAATTGGATGAGAATTGAAGAAGTTGTGCAAATTGTTGTCATAATCGCGACTACGGCTTTTATAGTCGCGACTATGACTCAAGACTGGCAGTCAAGACTCGACGTAGTCACGACCATGGTCGCCACTATGACACCTTGTTTTCAGCACCCATGCAGCATAGTCGCGACTATATAATGGGGTCCTAGGTGCATATATTTTCCAAGGATTATACAATATGCATAAAATGACATATTAGGTTCCATAGCTATTCAAAGTTTGGAAGAGGATCTAAGAGCTGAGGGGAGTCATGTAAAGTAGGCCTTTGGCCACGGTTAAAGAAAAGGGGTTTTGGCTTTTATCAAGCCCGTCCTAATCACAATAAATAAATAAAGTAGGCTTTATTGCCACCAAACTAAGGGAATATAGCATCCTAAAAAATGTACATGTCCCAACAGCAGCAATCATTCAAGAATTATTCAAAGTAAATTTTCAACAAATATCCAAAGGTAAGCCTAGTGCCACCTTGGTCCACTAGTTTAGCTACATGCAAGAAGTGCGCCTATACAAGTGTTTGTCAAACACATGCATCAAGAGGTAGGCCTAGTGCCACCTTGGCACACTAATGCAATGTCATGGCTATGGTACCCTTGTGTAAATGTTCAGTGATAGCACACATCCAAAGGTAGGCCTAGTGCCACCTTGGTCTACCAGTTCATACACATATAGTAGTGCATTTGTGCAAATGTTAATGAGTTCCCAACATAACAATGAAAGAAGGTCGGCCAGTAGCCACCTAATTAAGAAAATGTAAGATGTTAAAGATTATTCAGCTTACCTAAAAGTATGATGGCAAGATATAAAACAGATGAGCTAGTATGGGTAATGTCAAATGTCTAGGGCCATGTCAAAACCAATGATCATGTCTGAAGTGTTGAGGGACCAAATCTTAGAAAAATCAAAAAATCTCAAAGAGTCTTAAAACCCCAAGCACTCTTAGCGGGAAGCATCAATCTGCTACAATTGCGAGGTCAAATCAGCAGCCTTTTCCCTCATAGAGGATAGAAAATCACTCAAGGAAATAGTCTTTTGTTTAAGCTTTAGGCCTTGAGCATGAAGAACCTCACTCTGTCGCATCAGAGAAGACAACTTGGATTTTTCTCTCTCCCTTTCTTCAGCCAACAATCTGATTCACTCTTCCTGGGCATGGTACTTAACTTTTACTTCCTTTAATCTCTGGATGCTCTGGTCAATAGATAGCTTGGATTGCTCATACTCAAATTTTTACCCCCTCAATTCCTCCAACTCAGACATCACTTGAGCATTCTCCTTTACCACATTCTATAAGGAAGAAAATACTACACGAGCACGGTTTATAATCCCATAAATGAAAGCCTCAGCCTCATGCTCAAGAGAAGTGGATTGTAACACTACCATAACTGCATGAAAAGCATTTTTTTAGACAATGGATAAGGAGAGAAGGTCTAAGCTCAGTAGATGATTAATAGTGGAGCGAGCAACAGCTACATCCGATTCGATAGGAGGTTTGGATGGCGGCTCAACATGAGAAGTGGCTTGGTCTAAAAAGGAGAGATATAATGAAGGAACTGCTCCTACCTCAAGATGCAAAGTAGAATAAGGAGAGACCTAAGAAAGACGAAGGTAAGGAACCTGAAAGTTGATAAAAAAGGAGTAAGGGAAAGTTAAAGTGCTCACTGGAGGAATTGAGGTGAAAGGGTTGGAAGAGTTTGCCAAATGGAGCCATGTCCAGCTGAAAAATGGCCTTCTTCAAATTCTGAAAGGTCATTAGAGAAATGACCTCCCTCAAATGATGCTGAACTATATTTCTTTTTGGATTCATCCTCAGTAAAGTCAATCTTTTTCCTTTGCACTAATCCCTCCTTATTGGCCTCTTCAATCTCTATAGGATCATCTTGTGTGTTAGAAAATTCAAGCTTGGGAGCTACCCTGTGAGATCTTCGCTTGAGTTTAGAGGAGCTATTCTTTACTACAACCAATTTAGATTGCTTGGGCTTAGCAGCAGGAGGCTTAGACTATCCAACCCCTTTCTTTAATTTTGCAATGGGCCTCCTGGAAGAAGAAGTGAAGCCTACATACAAAAGACAAAGTTAGAACTCAAAGTGAAAGTCAAAGAACTAAATGCAAGAAACAATGAACATAAATTCATATACTTGAGGAAGAAGGGTAGGAATTGATAAGCTCATCAAATCTGACAAACCACCAGGCTAAGAAGGACTCCACACATCCTACACCATAATAGCTCCAGGCTACAGGGTGGAATCTAGTAAGACGGGTCATTGCTCTACTAAGGTCATGGTGAGGTGATCTTGAGGGTAAGGAAGGGAATGAAGGGATAAACTGAGTAAATCCAAAATGGCGGTCCACAAGTAGGGTAAGGTAAGAAAACTGTAGAAGAAGAAGACAACTGAGGGGAAAAATCATAACAACCCCCAGATATCAGGACCCTACAAACTGTGCTAAGGAATGTTGGTAGATATTTAAAATCCAGTAAGTAAGGGGTGGAAGAACTTAAGATCTGCTATCAAGACAGGCTTGAAATAATGTCAGGCTTCAGGTACAATTGAGGCAAAGAACGGTCTGCCAAACTCAAGAAAAAAGAGGAAAGGGAGTTTGTAGATATAATCCTAATGGATTGAGCCGCGCTAAGCCCTAAAGACAATGAGGGGAAAGAATCAACACCTAATAGCTCAGGGAAATAGGCAAAGAGCTAGATCTGTACAAACCAAAGGACTCCTCCCACCCTATGGTAAGGTACCTCAGTCACGTACTTGCCCAAGGCCTGGTACAAGGAGGCCAGGAAAATGGTACCTAAAGCATAGGGTTGCCCAATGGCAAGGGCCATACCCAAGGGAAGATACTCCATGGAAGGCTTGCTCGAATGAGGAAAGAAGACAAAATGGAAAAGAAGAACCCCCAAGAACTCTATGTGCTTTGTGGTAGAAGGAACCCCAGTAGAAGTTCTGTGAAACCCCGAGAAAATCCAATTTTCTGAAAAATGGCAAAATGGTCATTTCGGTTAAAATCCGAAATTTTTCTAGATCTCGGATGATGAAACAAATTTCACCGTTGAAATCGTCTCGCAAAATCTAGCTACCACGTCGAATTTCGTCGACCCGAGACAAATTTTAATTTCACGCTTTTCAAGGCACCTGTGTGTCGTGCCGTAAAGGCCAGGAAAGACATGTGATGTGATAAAAGTCACCTACTACATGTACTCATGTGACACATGTTGCATGATTAGAGAGAGGATGAGATGAATGGCTTAAATTAAGCCACGTGTCAAAATCCAAGACAAAAAGGGACATGGATGGAATTTTGAAAAGTTAAATGAGAAAAAGACAAAAGATGAACAGTTTTCTTCTTCAATTTGAAGAAGAAAACGTGCACGAGGCGCAAACGTGGGCAAAAGAGTTTGGGTTTTCGCTTTAAAGAAATTACTTTCTGTGATTTCCCCGCTCATGCAGGGACCCACGGTTCGTCGAGCCAAGGAAGTGCAGTTGTTCTACGCGACAAGGGCTACGCTGTGGACACCAATTTTGTGGAGTTTCGACAACTCCAAGAGGTAGGGGTCTTCTCCTACCGTATTTTCTTGCCTGTAAGAGTCGTGTTAACGGTTTGGTTGATTTGAGGTCGTGGAGTGGTCAGTTTTGATCGGTCCCAAAACTTAGGACCGAATTGTTGGAATATGTGAACCCATTTTGAACAGTTTAGGGGCTGTTTTGGGTGGTTGGATAATTTACGCACAAATTATATTGGTGTTTTTAGGCCCTAAACGGCTTATGATTTTTGCCCACAAAGTGGAACTATGGTGAGCGGGCTGCTCCACCGATGTACCCCACGCCTCTGCTAGGGACCGTTAAAATAGTCCCGGTTTGCTTGGTTGGGTTTAAATGGTTCATGTGTGTGTTGTAAGCAAATATTGCTTGAATTGAATGGCTTGGAATTGTGTGAGAAATAATATGTTAATGCATGTAATTAAATGTGTTAACATGATGTGGAATTATATACAAATATAATTGTGTGTAAGCCATTGGAAATGAATTGTAATTAGCTCAAGTGAGCTAATTTTTGATGTTATTGATGTGAATTAAATAACATGTGGCATGTATGTAAATTTTGTTAATATATGTGTAAGTGATATATTGGCATGTGTGGTTTGGAATGGCATATTTGCATTTCATATGCACCGGCAAACTTGTAAAAATTAGGTTTGAGCGCATGGCATGAAAGAAAATGAAAATGAGGTTTTTTCTCTCGCATCGCTTGGTACGCGTGAGGGGTCGTGGTGGAGGACTTTAGACACGGGACGGGGTATGTGATATCCAAGCAGGATCACGATTCGCTGGTTGGCGGTTCGGGATTACCGACGCGGAACTAGGTGGAGAGTAACCCATGTAGGAGATTTTCACTATCGGGCATTGCTCACCCCGTCGACGGATCATTATTTCCGTGCAATGTGGACCTGCTCGAGAAGACAACGCTCTTGTGAGGCCGATTTTTAGAAGAAAGCCTGGTCAGGGCTTTGATGTTTTTGTATTCCTTTGTAGAACATTATGTATTAAAACTTTAAATTTCGATATATGTTTTCGTTAAGAGTATTGTAATAACTCAACTATCGGGTAAATAGGCTGATGTAATTTTGTGAGTATTAATGCATGGGCCCAAGTGGCCATTTTACTCATTTTTATCCGTATGTGGACCCGGTGTGGTCTTTGTAAAATATTGGGACAGGTTGCCATGTGATTGGGACAGGTTGTACCTTAGGTAGAGCTCCCTGTATAAAGGAGACTCGCCGATTTTCATGGTGGTGTAAGATTTTGACATCACAGAATATTCCATGTGAGTTGACCGGGTTGTCTGATAGACCCGGGAAATGGGGTGTCACAAGTTCTCTACTTTTGTATGGCGGATGAGTAAGAAGTCTGTGAGGTGGAAGAGACTTCAAGATGAGGAAGTGAGGGGTCATGGACATCTAGAAGGCATACGGCCTCTAAACCCTCAATAGGTAACCTAGTAAGGATAGAAATGTCCCACATGGTAATGGATGTGAGACTGAAAGGGAAGAGAAATGAATTCAAACCCTTGGACCAAAACCTTAGGGCGTACTCATCAAATCCAAATCCAAGGTTACGCTCACCTTGGTAAGCTTAATGAATTAGGCAATACATAGGGATTCCCAGTGTTCTTGGAAATAGAGATAGATACATCCACTAAGTGATCGATCCTTAGATGCCTGAGCCATGATTTGGCGGTATAACCATAGGTCGAAGTAGTTCTTTCCCGGTAAGCCTCTCATTAGCGACTTTGAAGAGAAAGGAAAGGTCGGGCGGAATAGCCACATCTCCAGCGCATGAATATTTGAGCTCTCGACAAAGGGGAGGAAGAGATGGCAGTGCATTAGAACACAGGAAAAGAGTATCAGCAAACCAAGGGTAAGAGAGAAAAATGAACATGGGTGAAGAAGTAGTAAGGAAATTCCCTTACCTTAAGGAAGATTGTCCAGCCATGTCAGGAAATGGAGTAGAACCCGCATAAGGAGAACCAAGAAGAAATCAGGCTTATGTTGAAAAAAAGATTAACAAGATAAGCTCTTTTTGATGGAAATTTTTTGAAACAAAATGTTAAATGGCAGCTACTGCCATGGTAACCTTGAAGCCTTGCAATCTTATGTTGGGAAGGTATATGAGAAAATCTCTTAAAACTACTAGGTAGGCATGACCTAACCACCTAGATTCCCCAAGGCAAGTTCTTTAGGTCCATCAAATGGTAAGGTTAAGGAGTTACCTTTGCGATGCTTCCGCTAGTAGATGAGGCGAAAAGATCAAGTAGAGGGAGAGAAACTGAGATCTGCATACAAAAGAGAAAAGCTTTTGTAAGAACCAGACTCTTTCTTGAATTTTTTTTAAGACTTTTTCGGTGAAGAATGAAGTATTTGAAGTTCTAAAAACCAAAAGGATAAGTTCTTGATTTTTAAGGATTTTTTCATTAAAGAATGAAAGATGATTCAAAAGTTCTAAAACCGAAAAAGGATTCTTCCTTGATTTTTTAAGATTTTTTGTGAAGAACGAAGGATTTGAAGTTCTAAAAACCAAAAAGATAAGTTATTGATTTTTAAGGACTTTTTCGTTGAAGAATGAGTGATTCAAAGTTTAAATAACCGAAAAATATTTCCTACTTCTTGGAGATCCAAGGAATACTCTTTTGGATTATTGGATTTCTCTTTATTGAGGATAAATATTTCAATATCCCCTTAGAAGTCATATGAAACATTCACTACAAATAACTTAGTAAAAAAGTGACGAATTTACTCACCAACGTAAGAGGTGAAGTCGGGAAGTGGAGGATGGCCGAAAAAATCAAAACTTGTTGTAGAAGTGAGGGTGCAACAACTTGTTCGGTAGCATAAGGAGGTTTCAACAGCCTCGACGGCGGCCGTAGTGTCCTTGTCTGCAACGGTCTTGGTAGCGTAGACTTTGACGGTGATGGTGACGAGCGCAAGGTGTAGATTTTTGGCGGGCTCAATGACGAAGAAAAAAAAATCTACGGTGGGAAGTTTCAGTCATGAATGAGGAAGAGAAAGAGGGGAGAAAGGAAGATAACGTGGAAGGGTTGGTACGTAAATCAAAGGAATTTCTTCCTATGAACATTTCAAATCCCAAATGAGAGTCTTTTGATGCAGAAGGAATTGGTTGTGTAGGGGGAGGGAGATCAAAAGCCGCAGGTTTGAAAGAAAAATTGGCGGGAGACTTTTCTCAAGGTATCACTTTGGGCTTCTTCAAATCATCCAATCGTGCTCGGGTTTTGACTCGTTCTTTCCGTTGATAATCCACATCAAAAGGGGTAAGTTGTACTTTTGGGCTCATGATAAAAATGTGGAGAGCAAAAGAAACCTTTTTGACATATAAAAGCTTTAATACATACAAACATGGCCCATGGGCCATATCGTATGCATGGGGCAATTGTTGACACTAAAATATTTTTTTTTAGCTCAAATGATAGTGGAATGAGTCGAATAGATATGTCAAGCCTAAATCGTGTGAGCTTAACCTAATCCAATAAAACCTAAGCTCATGAGAATCAGCCCATGGAAAGGTCTGGGGACATTTATGAAATTTTTAAATTTATCAAAGTTTCCAGCAAAGAATATTGAAACTTTGTCTCAAAGGCAAAACATGGAAGAACCTTTTTCTCCAAGTCAGGACATGGCAGAGGACGTGGACAGTTATTTGAATGGTGGAAAGTCACTTAGGGATTAAGACTCTTTAGTGGAGACATGAACACTTAGTGGAGAAAGTGGGCTGGTGGAGTTATTAAAAAATGCCTATAAAAGAAGGACTCAACACCAATTTGAAGAATCATCAACCAAGACTCAAAACCGAGTAAGAGCATTTCAATATTTCTCTTATTTTTCTACATGTTCACTAGCCGTATTTTATAGATTCTTAGCTTAGTTTTACATGTTTTTATTTACAAACATTTGTTACTTCAAAGCATTCTTGTTTCAGCACTTGATTTTCAGTTCAATTCTACAATGAAATCCGCTATTTTTCAAGTTAGTCCGTTAAATTTCCTCTTACCTTTCAATTCATTCCATGCAATCTAATTTTCAAGGCACTTTTCTGCTTAGAATCTAGGGAACTACGGGATCCATTTTTCGCTTAAGCAAAAGTTAGATTTCAGCATAGTTTCATGTCGAAAATGCTATAATTTCCTACATGCCTGTACATTCATTAATTTCCATGCTTTTTGTATGTTCTAGTGAGTTCCAGTAGAAATTCCACTGAAACATAAGTAATACATATTTTGTATCCTATATTTATTTGTGCCATCTCTTATATCATCATTTTTAAATTTAGAAATAGATTTCATGTAAATTAGTTTTAAAATAATTATGGACAGAATTATTTAAGCAATTAATAAGATATTATTTATTGGCATTTATACTTTTTTGTTATGAATGAAGATTACCCAACGGAACTTACAAACAAGATTAAAAAATGAATTATAATAATCATGAAAACTAATATTTATAACTTTTTTAGGGAAATTTGACCATCAAACACTTGAATCTAAATTATTAAGCTTTTTTTTTGCTAAACAATCAATAATTCTATTTATTTCTCTATAGACATGTTGACAAACATAAATATTTAAATCATGAGACGATTTCCCAATATCATCAATTAATAACAAAATAAAACTAGGAATATTAATTTTATTATTATAGCAATATATCATTATTTTTTAGTCATCTTCAATCTCTAAGTTCAAAAAGCCCTCATTAACAACTAACATATAGAAAAAGGCCGCCCCCTTCCTTTAATCTAAAACCCTAATTTCTTTTATTTTTTTCTTTTTATCCCTGTTAGAAAAGGATGAGTGGTTTTTTGGTTTTTCATGTTTTAAATCACCTTCCTATTGTTTAACATACTCGGATAAAGAACTTCTCCATGATAAAGTGGTTTTTTAAATACATTTATTTGATTTTCATTTTGTTTTAACATGTTTTTGTCGTCGACATTAGAGGCGTATGGTTGTTTGTGGTTGAGTCATTGGTTTTTGTGTGGGCGATTAGTATGATGTTCGCTTTGTCAATCGAGAAATCATATCAAATCCCTATTCATCAGTGTATTTCATCAAACTTGGAATCTTAGATATTCTAAATATATTAGGATTATATCTTGTATATGCCTTGACCGTTTCTTCTTGCCGTTAACTTGAATGTTATGTTATCCTCTAATATTTTTAATAGTTTGATTTATGTGTTAGAATGTAGAGATATTACCGTTTTGAACCAATGAAATTTTAGTTTACATTGTCCAAAAAAAAAAAAAAAAAACTAAACATATAATATCTTAAAGTCATACAATTAAACGATAATAATTGAGAATTTTTCAATATGTTTACAAATAGCCATTTTAATAATATCATTATACTCTTTAATAGTCCATCCTAAAGCACCATTATTTTGAACTATTGAACTATTAAAATTTAATTTTAACTTATCATTAATCAGAGATCCAATGAATACCTTTTTCCACTGTTTGAAAGATATTATTACCCCAGATCAAGATCAAATAAATACTTTTGAAGGATTTAGAAAATTAATATGACTCTCTTAACGACAAAAAGAGGCTTGGTTGAATCTCCTTAAAAGACAACTTGATTTCTATAATTCCAGGTGATTATGCCATATGTAGATTGAGGAGCTTGCAATTCGTTTTATAATTTTCATAAACCATATATTTGAAAACAAGTGCAATTTTTACACGTGTCACATGCATACCCTTCATTGTTCAATTACCCATGGGAAGCGAAGGTGACTTCTTATAGCAGGTCTCTTTCTATATATATATATATTACTGAATTTCAAGTGTAAAATTTATTCTCAACAAATTTCAGACTTAGGCCATCATCGTCTTCAAATTGAAAAGTCAAACAGCCATGACTGTCGATATTCAAACATTGGAGGAAAGGTAACAAATTCGTTTTTCTTAAGCTTAATTTTCTTTGGAAATTCTGTGGAGCTTTGAGACAAGTTGTAGTTCTGTTGTTTAATTAATTGATTGATTACTGAATTTCCAATTCAGAATACATTGCTGATCGTGTGCCGCTTTCTTCATTCTTTGAAGTTGTGGAAAACGCGCAGTTTTTTGTTTGGTCGCTGAGAAAAAAAAAAGTTGTGGGTTTCGTGCTTTGTATTTCTATAGGTTTTTTTAGAATGAGAAAAAAAGTTTTTTGTTTCGTGCTTTGTTTAGAATGAGAAGAAACTGGGTCAATGAATTGATATTTATTAGGTTTAATTGGGTGGAGGGTTTTGGTGAGTCCCGAACAATGTAAAATGTGAAGTTGAAAGAACTCATATTTTTTTCCATTTCATTTTCTCAGAAAGCAAACAGAAAACCCTTGATTGGATTGACTCCAATAATGATATGGTTATGGGTTATTTTTTTCTGTGTCAATTGAAATTTGAAGCAGTTTGGTTTAAGTCCCATGCAGGACGATCAAGTAGTTTTGCTAATGGTATTGTAGCTGTAGATACAGGGAGATGATGCCAGCAAGACTTGGTACACTCACACCCATCTATTGGAAAAAAGGATTGAACTTTGTGTGAATATAAGGTTCAGTGGCAAATCCATGGTTGATTAATCTTTCATTGAATTTGATCTATCCAAAACTTATCTTCAGTAGGTGAAAGATGGACTGACTTTTTATGAATCATTGGTCGTAAATGCAGTTGTGTTTAACACGGATGGATAGGAAAGAATTAAATGAAGATGGATGTGATTTCAGTTACAAGAGTTTCAACTTATGTCACATATTTAAAAAATTCAGGAGAATTCAAATGTGATATATTTTTCCCATAATTCAGAGAATCTCAGAGCCCATTGCACATTGATTCTAAGAAGCCCTTCTAACATTTCTAACACCTGAAAATTCTTATCAAAAGAGTTTTTGTTTAAATGCTAGAAAGGCAAGAAACATTTGCAGGAATTACTGCCAAATAAGTTCTAAGTTCCTTTAACTTCTTGTCTGATGCCTTGGAATCCATGAATTTTAGATGCCATTTATTAGAGTGCCATATGATCTATTTGAGATCTTTGATTTTATTTTGAAGACTTAGATATTTTAGTAACAAGAAATAGAGAGGAAGAATTCCGAGGTGTTGCTAACTTTAACAAGGCTCTACTGTTCAAGTGATGCTGAAGATATATAGTTGAATCTGATACCCTGTGGAAGGCCTTAATCACCTTTAAGTATGGGACTGAGGAGGGGGGCTGGTTAACCAAGGCCACAAGAGGGAGCTATGTGAGGAAGGAAATCATTAAGGAGGCCCTACAACTGAAGCTTGATTGTGTTTTCCTGGTTGAAGATGGAAGTAGGGTCAGATTTTGGGAAGATAAATGGTGCAGGGAGGACCCCTTATGTGTGAGATCTCCTGTGTTGTATACTTTGGCTGACTCAAATGGAGCAAGGGTAAAGGAGGTTTGAGAGTCTTCAAGGGAAGTGGGGGATCGGAATCCTCTTTTTGTCAGATCCTTCAATAATTAGGAGATGGAGATGGTGGAGGAATTCATAATTACAGTGCAGGAAAAAAAAAAATCAGCCCTCTTGGAAAGGATAGGCTGGTTTGGAAAAAGGCAAAAGATGGGCTATTCACTGTTAAATCCAGTTTTGATTTTATGGAGGGAGGGAGATCAAATTTTTTGCCTAGAAAGTTGTTTTGGAATCATTGTCCCCACAAATGTAGGCTTCTTTGCTTGGGAAGCTTGGTGGGGCAAAATGATGACTATAGACCAACTCAAGAGGAGGGGATTTTCCCAAGCCAATAGGTGTTCTCTGTGTGGCTCAGATGAAGAGAATATTGAACACCTTCTAATTCAATGTAAAATGGTCTGGGGGCTGTGGGTTTCCCTCCTTGCAGCCATGGGTGTTGTTTGGGTGTCTCCCTATTGCATTAAAGATTTTCTATTCAGCTGGAAAAAGATTTCAGTAAGAAAGGATGAAAGAAAGATCTGGTTGGCTGCTCCACACTACCTCTTCTAGGCAATTTGGTTGGAAAAAAATCGAATACTTTTTGACACTGAAGATTGCTCCTTCCACAGGATGAAAAATTCCTTTGTTTACTCTCTTTGCTCTTGGGCTAGCATGTGTGTAAATTCTGATTCTGTTTTGGTAAGTAATCTGGTGCTGTCTACCAGGGATTAGTTTTCAGGGCTGGTGTTTTTTGGTTTATCAGCTCTTTTTGTAAAGGCCATGTTGGTACCCTTTGTATACTCCATAGGGTTGAAACTTGGGCAGGTTGGGTCGGTTGAGAGCCAACCAAAACTAAACCTGAATATGAAATACATAAATCCGAATATAATCAAACCCTGACTTCCAACCCGATGAGTTCAACCTGAACTAAAATTATGAAACTCAGGTTGAGCTCAGGTTGTTTTTATGTTGGTTGGGTTAATTGGATTAGGTCGGGTTGGGCTGGGTTGAGTTAAAAATTTTATTGAAAACATAATTTTTCTCAACATCCAAACGTTTGAATTTAACATAGAAGTCAATTATTGAAAAAGAAAAAGAGATTGTAAGGGTACATCTAGGTTTTTACTTGGAGATTGATGAAAATACACGACTTGGGGGAAATGATAGTTGACCAGACTAGAAACCTCAATAAATGAAATCAAAAATGGCTTGTGAAGAATGATGATGGTAACACAATGGTGATAGCAACAATCAAATGAATGTAGAAATGGAAATAGTCGAATAGTGATGACTTGTGAAGTAGGAATTGTCGAAATGGTAAAATGAGGTTTTTTTTTATGGCTATTGTAATAATATATATATATATATATATATGTACACAACTGGGTTCAGGTTGGGTTGGGTTACTCGAATCATTGGTCCAAGCCCAACCTAAATTTAAATTGGGTTGGTAAAATTGAACCCAAGCCTAACCCGAATTACAAAAAGTAGTGCACAAGCCTGCCCAAATATCGGGTTGGGTCGAATTAACCCGCTCAAGTTGCAGCCCTAATACTCCCTGTATATGTCATGGCTTGCCTTGTTGTTTATTAATGACATTTCCCTTTCATCTATCCAAAAAAAAAAAAATGCTTGGCAGAATTTTGCCAATTACTTGTAAGAGTATATTGAAGACTTTAGTGCTGCTTGAGATTTTCATGGGAAAGGTAGTGCAAAGAGGAAATTATCAGAATGCTTTCTTTCATTAACTATTTTTTCCAAATGAGTTACAAACATGTATCTCAAAACATGTGTGCAATAAACACAAAAACAGCACCAGTAATTTGAACTCTTTGTAAAATTATATTATTATTCATAACATATCTCTGAATTTGTATCAGGTTGCAACCTAATGGAAGCATCTTATAGTGTAATCTATTAAGGAGGATTGAATTGACTTTTTGTGTGTGTGTGCTGTGTACTACTATCTCTCTGTTCACAATGGATAATAAAAAAACAAGAATTATTCTCATTGCTTTATCTTTGCTCTGAGTTATAAAGGGGACTAAATGCAAAAAAGGAAAAAAGGAAAAAAAAAACAAAAAGATATTAATTAGTTGATAGTGAAATGCTTCAAAATCATCAAAGGGATAATTATTTTGGTAGTATCAAGTTCATTCATCAATCAGAAACAATGAAGGATATATGATGTATGAATTGAGAAGTTCAAGTATGCGGTAGGGAATGGGCTTCAAACTTTCAACTCCTGTACCAGATAAACAGCCATCTATGAACAGATACTTGTGGTGGAACAAGATGTAGTTATTGATGCTTCATTCTCACACAGCCTTGCTAATTGGCTTTCATATTATGAGAAAAGTTTCAAGGGAGAGCTGTTTTGTGTCTAGTGCCAATCTGTAAATGGTTTGTAAGATTCAAAGGATTATTATTATTTTTTTGGAACTTAAAAAGGTCCAATAGAAAGGTCCAAATATCCCTTGTATTTGTCCTCTTTAGTACTTTCCATTGTGAAATTAGCCAAAGATGAGCCTATTCAAGATTCAAAATGATATTTCATTTTATAAAATTTCTGTTCTAGCCAATGAAAATATTAAAGCAAAGCTAAAAACATTTAAGTTTTTTAGATGCGATTTATACTAAGATGGTCTAATAATTAAAACTAGCTGACTTCAGATCTATACAGCTGATTTAAACACTACAAGAATTAAACTTTAGTGACAGAAATCTGGTTTAAGAAATTCCAAATGTAATTATCTCCATTCCAATATTTCTCTATAATAGATAATTGATTTACCCTTGTTCATTCTGGTTATTGTTATAGGTATGTTGATTCTTGTAGGAAGCATGGAGCAACACCTAATACTGAAATTTTATCCACTCTTTTTAAGGTTTGTACGAAGGTTTCTAGTTGCAGTCACATCCATCTGCCTTTAGTCATATTTTCTGTATTCAAGTTTGGGGTCTTGCTGGGATTAATCATGTCCTGCGCCATTTGGTGTAATTCTTTCTATTTCACACATGGAAAGGGTACAATGCTGGAATTTTCAATCTCATCGATGTTACTAGTGATAAATTAATCTGATTATTTTGCTATGCAGGCCAAGGTGAAAAGAAACAATCATGAACCTTGTAGGATGGTGATTTTCTTGGACAGAGTAAAGGATATTGATTTCCATCCTCTTCTTGACTTGTTAATGGAAATCGATGTTTCAGAGATTGAGGCAGTGGACATATGGAATGAATCATCATGTATGTTGAATGGAGAATATGCTTTGTCATTGATGCGTGCAATCAATCAAAAGCTTCGAATGGTTGATCTCCAAGATTTTTCACTTGGGAAGGACTTCTTGCGGTATGTTGTTATGTTCTTTATGCACTATCCTTGAGTATTTATATAGTCTCAGCTTTATTATGTCATGTTATTATGTATTTTTATTTCTCTATTGCATCCGGTTTAGTAATGACAGAATAATGAAGCACCACAATTCTGTCAAAAGAACTTCTAGCATTTAGAAATATGAAATGTTTGGAAGCTTGAAATATGACCATTTCTCTTTCAAATTGATGTGTGTATTGAAGTGGAAGGAGGGCATCTAACTTCAACTCCTTATGGGAATGAATTGTCCATCTTTCTCTTGTAGTGCTTGGAATGAGTTACCTGTAGCTTGAAGAAGAGGTTTTATGGTGATTCTTTAATATCTAATTGAGGGCTTCTTGTTAATGGGTTAAGTGTGAATCTGGCAACATATCGGTCAGTACTAATGTTTGAGGAATTGATGTTGCATGATAGAGGCAATAATTGATGTTAAGGATTAGTTTCCTAATCCTTTTAGGAATCTTTCCTTCATTTTCTCTTTAGTCTCCTAATTTGACTCTAACTTTGTTTCCTCTTTGCCCATTTGTATGTTTACTCTCTTTGTAAATGAATGAGAATTAGAGTATTCCTTTTTCTTAACATGGTATTAGAGCCATAGAAGAGTTTGGGGATATTAGGGTTAGGGCTTCGTCGTGTGGTCAATTTCGGCGACCCATCCAACGATCGTGTCTCACTCCTGTCGCGTTACAGTCATCACAAAGCCTCTCAGGAGCCACAACCACCGTCAGAACAACCCGCCGCTGGTAACTTTTTCTGGCGAGATTTTCCGACAACCCAAACTCCGAAGCGTGGATACTCCAAGATCCCCGGAGCCTGCTCTCCCCGCCGGTGAAAGAATATCTGGCAACAGGTGTCCCACGCGCCTCCACGCGCATACTCCCCTTCTGCCACTGTCCCCCATGCATAGGTGCGTGGCTTCTTCTTCGGTTGCCAGACTTCATCACCTGAGTCGCCTGTCATAGATCTACAAGCCTTGGTATCTGGTTTTCTAATCCGACACTTGCATCACCCTCTTTTGTCCATTTTTCTCTCCGGCAGCATATACTTTTAGCTTCTTCTTGATTTTTCTTCTAAGTCCAATACCTTTAAAGCTCCTCTCACCATCTGGAGTTGTTTTGTTCCTTCTGAAAGTACTAGTTTCATTGATTATGTTACTCTCGATTGATTTCTCATCTCTATGGCTGAAAAAGACGTCTCTATGGCCGAAAAAGATTTCTCTATGGCTAAGAAAGGTCGGATTTTTAATTCCTTTGTATTTGGAACTCCTATGTTTACCTTGGATAAACTCATGGGAAGTGAAAATTATCTATCATGGGCGGATTTTGTTGACCTATGGTTTATTGGTAATGGTTGTGATGATCATTTTACTACTGCGGACACAAATATCCCCAAAGATAAACATCCTCGGTAGGGAAAAACTAATGCTTTATTATGTAATATTCTTCGGCAATCTATTGACGCCAAGACTCTATATAATATTAGGGCCTATAAAACTTGCTACACTCTACGGAATGCAATTGCAGAGAAACGATGCATTAATGACATTCAATGTCTCTATCAGTTAACATCCTCCATTGCTAATTTAGGCGCTTTCGGCATGGATATATCTTCTTATAGTGGACAGATATATATACTGCCCTTAAGGATGAACTTGTATCTATCTTGCCGAAATCTACTAATGCTGAGACTTCAGAGTCAAAGATGGATCAAGTCTTTATGATCATTCTTTTGCTTAACCGCGGGCCAGATTTTGAGAACATCCAGGAACAGATACTCACTAGAGCAGTTATTCCAAACTTGGATGAGGCTCTTCCTCGATTACTTCACCATACCTCCACCGCTACTCAGTCCATGCAACCTGAGATTACACCAGACACTTTTATGATGGTTTCTCAATCTCATTCTCGAAGTGATTCCAGAGTTGGACGTGGTAGCAACCGAGTTAGAGGACAATGCCCTCACTGCACATATTGTTATAGGCTTAGCCACACCCGTGATTGATGCTATTAGTTACATGGCTGACCTCCCCGTAATGCTCATTTGGCTTAGTCTTCTGATCATTCAGCGAGTTCGAATTCTATCTCAGGGAGTTCATCCACACCTCAGGGTGTCATTCTTATGCTCGATGAATATGAGGAGTACCTTCATCTCACTCAAGCAGCCAAATATTCCTCCATTGCTTTTGTTGCCTAGACCGGTAATGTCTCTACTTTCCTTACACATTCATCTGCACCTTGGATCCTTGATACTAGAGCCTCTGATCATATCTTTGGTAATAAAGACCCTTTTTCTTCTCTTACCTTTTCGTGTCCTTTACCTTTATTACATAGCTAATGGTTCTCAAACTGCGCTAAAGCATTAACTCGACTTATAACCTCCTTCGCACACTTACCTGCATGCTTTATGTTCCTAATTTTTTCCTTTTAATCATTTCATTAGTAAGTTGACTCATGACCTTCATTGTGTACTTACTTTTTCTCATAACTCTGTAACCTTGCGGAATTTGAGTCTGAGAAGGCGATTGGCATAGGACATGAGTCATAAGGCCTCTTTCACCTCAGCTTGCCTCTTTGTTCCACTGCTTGCACTTCCATAGAGAACATATCCTCCTCCACAGGTTGTCTCGATTCATCAGGCTCCCCGAGTTTTGGAAAATTTGGTTCCTCATTTTTCTAGTTTATCTTTGCTTGAGTGTGAGTCATGTCAGCTTAAGAAACATACCCGTGTCCCGTTCCTAAAGGCGCTTAGATCCTTGGACAAAGTCTTCTTTTGAGTTTTTCCACACTGATGTTTGGGGTCCTTCTAGGTCTGCATCTACTTTAGGATTTCATTACTTTTTTACTTTTATAGACGATTATTCTCGATGTACTTAGTTATTTTTAATGAAAACTCAAGCTGAGTTATTTTCTATCTTTCAAAAATTTCATGTTGAAATTCGCCCTCAATTCAATACTTCTATTCATATTTTAAGAAGTGATAATGCAAAGGAATATTTCTCCATTCCATTCTCTTCTTGTATGTCTTCCCATGAGATTCTTCACCAATTATCTTGTGCTTACACTCCTCAACAGAATAGAGTAGCTGAGCGTAAGAACTGTCATTTAGTTGACATAGCTCGCACTCTCCTCCTCCATCATAAGGTTTGTTGACGAATTCAAAAGAGTAGTTAGGGTTATCCCCTATTTTGTAAAATAGTTTGTTACATTCTCTTTATTATGTAGATAATATAAATAGTTGACTCTGGTGTTGTTTTTGTTATTAGAGAAATAATATACTCATAAAACTTTTCTACGACAATGCTTGTTTTTTCCTCCTTGTTTGTATACTTTTATTGTATCAGAGCTTTGAAAGTATAATTCGGTTTAGGCTGAGATGAACACTTTAGGAGTAAGCGGAGGCGACGGTTCAAATGTATCATCGGATGCTACTTGACCTACCTCCACAATTACTCCCACTACCATGTCTGATAACTCTATTTCTCGGCAAATCTCTTCGTTCAAATTAAATGGACAAAATTTTTGAAATTTAGTCGGATCACATTGACTTATCATTCCTTTGGAAGGAGTTTCAGCGCTATCCAGTCAGTTCTCGAATTTTGGCGTTAGATACCTTTCTGACTGGACATTAACAACTCATGATTTATGTCTTGGCTTCATTAATTCATGGATGTTAAGAACCACATGAAATTATCTTTGCTGTTCATCATTTCCGAAGCCGTATGGGATCACGATTACCTTGGCCTACTTTGACCTTGATGATTCTTCGCAGATGTTTCTTCTCCGAACTAGGTCTCGAAATCTTCGCCAAGGTGATCTAAGTGTTACTCAATATTTTAATAATATGACCAAATTGTGGCAGGAATTGGATATGTTTGCTCCTCAATCTTGGCATGACCCTAAAGATGTTGCTATTTACCGAAAAATCCTTGCTCGTGAGCGTACTTATGATTTTCTGGCCGGTCTTGATGATATCTGTGGCCGTATTCTTGGTATTAAACCTCCTCCAAGTCTTAATTAAATCTTTGCTGAAGTTCATCGTGAAGAAAGTCGCAAGCATGGCATGGTTTCTCCTTCTTCACCTACAGATTCCTCTGCCTTGGCTGTCTGACAGTTTGGTGGTTGAAACAAATCAAAAAACTAACAATGGTGTGATCACTGTCAACGTCCGTATCACACGAAGACTACGTGTTGGAAACTTCATGGCAAGCCTACTGATTGGGTCCCTCGTCATCTTCATGGTCCCGATAGTAAAGGTATTCCAACTGCATCAAATTTTGTATTTGCTTCAATCACGATCTTCCTTTCTCTCGACTCGGTTGGATCGGCGCAAATGAAGCTTCTTGCTAGTTACGCGATTTCTTTGATGGCCCGTGAAATGCGCTCTGAAACACATTCGCGCCCACGTCCACTAAGCGGAACCTTGGATCATCGATTTTGGTGCGTTTGATCACATGACAGGTACTCACTCATTTTTTTCTGATAATTCTCCGTATCTTGGTGATCGGTTGGTCAAGATAGCTGATGGTTCCTTTACTCATGTTGCTAGTGTTGGTACAGTTTGGCTTATGACACTTTTTGCCTCTCAAATGTCCTTCATGTGCCTCTTTTATCTTGCAATTTACTTTCCATCGATCAAAGTCACTGCGGTCGGAAGTGTATCGTGGTACACGAGTTCTTGTGTTTTTCAGGACCAACTCTTGGGTCGAACGATTGGGAGTGCTAGGGTAGTTTCAGGACTTTACTACTTTGTGTGTGGTCCTTCCAAGGGCGGGTGCTGTCATTTGGTCACTAGTTCCAATTCTTCCTCTTGTCGACAACAAGTTATGCTTCTTCATTATTGTCTTGGCCATCCTAGCTTTTCATATTTACGTTGCTCATTTCCGTCTTTGTTTTCCAAGAAAGAGTCTTTCACTTGTGAGATTTTTTTGTGTGAACACACTTTCGTATTTCCTTTTCTGATTTCAAAATTTATCAATATCGGCTTTTTTCACTTATTCATAGTGATTTATGGGGTCCTTCCCGCGTTACTTCTATTTCTAATAATAAAATGGTTGATTTCTTTTATTGATGATCATACTCGTGTTTGTTGGGTATATCTCTTACGTGATAAATCCGAAGTAGCTCAAATTTTTGAAAATTTTAATGCTATGATTCAAAATCTGATATAATTCAAAAAATTCGATTTCTTGAGGCGGCAATGGTGCAAGATATTTTAACTACTCGAGTAATTTTATTCTTAAGAATGGTATGGTTCGCCAAAGTTCATGCGTTAATACTCCTCAACAAAATGGGGTTTCTGAATGCAAAAATCGTCACCTTTTAGAAGTCACAAGATCTCTTTTATTTGGATTCAATAATATAAAAACATTTTGAGAATTACGATGTTCTTTTGACCGCTTGTTTCTTAATTAATTGTATGCCCTCTAAGGTTCTAAAATTTCAAACACCGTTATCCACACTACAAACTTTTTTTCCAACTTCACACACTTTTCTGATATTGATCTTCGTGTGTTTGGTTGCTCAGCATTTGTTCATATTCATGAACCAAACCGTGGCAAATTAGACACACATTCTTGTAAATGCATGTTTCTTGGTTGTTCTTCTGTTCAAAAAGGTTATTGGTGTTATTCTCCTGAAAAAAAAGAAATATTTTATTTCCAAGGATGTAGTTTTTATTGAAAACCAGTTGTTCTTCCCTAAAAATCCAACTTAGGGGGAGATTTTCCGTGATGATTTGAATTTTTGGGATAAATCTGAACAGAATTCTGGTTTAAATTCTGATTGGGAGTATTTTTGGAATCAAAATCTTTATTTAGTGGATTCGAATCCTAAAATATCTTCTGATCAAATTTTAAATAAATCAATTTCTATTATTCTTTATCCTAATAATTTGCACGAAATAATTCTCCTTATTTAGTGGATCTGAATCCTAAAATATCTTATGATCAGATTTAAATAAGTCAATTCCTATTATTTATGATTCACAAAATCCTTACTCAATTTCAAATTCAAATAGTGAAAAATCTAGTCCAACCACCCCACCAAATCCGAGTCAGCCAAGTCAACCAGCTAGAACATCTCCTTTTGCTCTCACATATTCTAGAAGAAAGACCATGCACAAAATTGGTGATATGGAACTACCTGCATGTTAAGAATCTGACTTTGGAACAAGTAATGAATTAAACATTAATGATCTTGATATTCCTATTGCTTTAAGGAAAGGTACTAGAAGTTGTACACAACATCCTATTTCAAAGTTCCTTACATATTCTCATCTATCTAAACCTATGCATGCTTTGGTATCTCATCTGTCTAAAATATAGACACCAAACAATGTTGAAGAAGTTCTCCAAAACAGTGATTGGAAGGCTGTTGTCTTTGATGAGATGAATGCACTAAACAAAAAATCTAACGCGGAGATCGTCAATTAGCCAAGTAAGTCCGTGGGATGTAAAATGGGTTCATCGTGGAAAACAGCGCGCATGACATCACACCGGGCTACACAATTAGTAGCAGCGGATATACCCAAACATACGAGATAGATTATCAAGAGACACTATCCGGGTTTTGTTGTCCTTAGCAGTGAATTTGGATTGGCCTCTCCAACTACTAGATGTCAAGAATGCTTTCCTAATGGCAATCTTGAAGAGTACATGGAGTTACCACCTGGCTTTGATTCGGAACGAAAGAATGATAAGGTATGTCGCCTTAAGAAGTCTTTATATGGATTAAAGCAATCACCAAGTGCCTGATTCGATCGATTCACCAAATCTATTCAACAACATGGCTATAAACAAGCATGGGCAGATCATACACTATTCTATAGATCTCTTAGCAAAAAAATAACGATCTTAATAGTGTATGTTGATGACGTTATTGTCACAGGGAATGATAGGGTCGAAATTGATAGAATCGAGAAGAAACTCAAGCCAGGACTTCTGAGATGAAAGATTGGGATTCTAATTTCCTAAAAATGGAAGTGGCTAGAAACAAAAACGGAATTTCAGTCTCTCAACGAAAGTATGTTTTAGATCTACTAAAGAAGACCGGGATGATGGGATGTAGACCGATAGATACACCTATGGATGCAAATGTGAAACTCAACAACAAAGATGATGATCAACCTATTGATAAAGGTCAATATCAAAGGTTAGTGGGAAAACTCATTTATCTAGCTCATACAAGACCGATGATTGCCTCGCGGAGTCTGCGGAGTCAATTCATGCATTCGCCTTCCAAAAGTCATCTTGATGCTGTGTATTGAATTCTCAAGTACTTAAAGGGAGCTCCAGGAAGAGGTTTGATGTTTAAAAAGAATGAAGGAAGAAACATTGAAGTTTATGTTGATGTTGACGCGGGTTTCGTAAACAGATCGACGCTCCACTTCGGGATATCGCTCCCATGTGGGGTAATCTTTCGATCGGGAGAAGTAAGAAGTAAAGTGTCATGCTGGGAGTAGAGCGTGGGGTTTAACCAAGATCTACAAACTCTCTTGGAATTTCCAGAGATTTTGCGGTGGCTGAAAATGTCACAAGGAGCTATGATGTAGTCGACTTCCTTGCCGCCTATCGTGATAACAAAGCAACAATCTTAATGCTTCACAATCCTGCCCACTACCTACTCTGCACTCAAGCATGTCAAGTAGATAGGTACTTTATTAAAGAAAAGATTGATGATGGAATGATTAGTGTCACTTCGTGCCTGGGCCTCCCAGCCAGAAAGGTACTATCTGTATTTTTCAGTGTGAGTGTTGACAAATTCAAAAGAGAAGTTAGGGTTATCCCCTTTTTTGTTGAATAGTTTTACACTCTCTTTATTTTGTAGATAATATAAATAGCTGACTCTGGTGTTGTTTTTTGTTATTAGAGAAATAATATACTGACAAAAATTCTATACGGTAGTGCTTGTTTTTCCTTCTTGTTTTTATATTTTTAAGGTTCCTCTTTATTTTTGGGGGGATGTTATCTTAGTTGCATGTTATTTGATTAAACGTGTCATCTTCTGTTTTATATGATCGTATCCCCATTCATCCTCTCTACCCGATCAACCCCGCTCCCTCCTCATGTCTTCTTTGGCTTGTATCTCAAGTGGTCCATATTCTCACACTCAAGCAAGACAAACTCTCACCAAAGCTACAGTTATGTCTTCTTAGGTTATTCTCATTCGCAGGGTTATCGTTGTTATTCTCCTGACATTAATCACTACTCATCTTTGGCTTCGATGTCACATTCTTGCTGATTCTTCCCTCCTCTCGCAGCCACATCCCGCTTTGATGTCTTATCTATTCCTCTTGTCTTACCATCTCTAGATTTCCCTTCTCCACCTACGGATGTCGTGACTCTACCACTTACGGTTTATACTTGTCATCCCCTCGTCCCTGGCGCCTTGTCGAATCATCTTCATGCCACCAATTCTCCCGCCTCCCTGCTCCACAACCGCTCGATGATCTACCTATTTATCCTGAAGCGTACTCGCCTACTTGTAACCCGTTATCCCTGCTTATAATTTTCTTAAGCTTTCGCATCGTGTATCTTTACCCTACTTTGCTTTGTTTCCACCTCGTCTTTGTCTTTACCCCTAAATGCACCAAATGGTAATTCTCTCTCATCTAGGTTGAAACGAAAAATGATTCCAGGAAATGGATGCCTTTAATCTAATGGCACATGGGAGCTTGTCGCCTTCTCCCGACTGCTCTACCGTCAGGGAACAAAACACAAGGAAGGTGGCACCATTCGGCCAAAGTAGATCGCTTAAGGCCCGTTTTCACCGCTAAGGAGTATACTCAGGCAATAAGGCTCCACTTGCCATGTGATACCTTTCTCCGTGGCCAAGATTTCCCTTTTGTTCTCGCTCGCTATCTCTATGGCTACTATGCTCACGGCCCCTTTTTCACCGACATCAATGCCTTCCTTCATGAGATGATCTTCTCCTCGCTGAGGTATATAGGAGTAAATCTGGCCTCGGTTTTGTTGCTGTAGGGAGTCTGGCTCGTATGCAAGCTACATCGTCTTTATATGGTTTTGAAATAGTCTCCTCGAGCTTAGTCAGTTTCTGCTTAGCTTTTGAAGTGGTTCAGAGTTGAAAGACATTTGAAGCACACGACCATTTTGTTTTTATCATCATACCTCTACCGGATGCTAGTATTTACTTGATGGCTTTATGTGAATGACATCGGCTACTCACAGCAATGACTAGTATGATATCTGGGTGGATCCCAAACAACACCTCTGGCCGTTTCAGACAAAAGACCGGGAACCTGCACTGCATCAGGTAGTTCATCAATTCCTGGGTGATTATTTCTCGCAGGAAGTATACCTGATATGTTGACAGACAATCGATACGCTTGGACTCCAGTAGTTCGTAGACACTCCTATGGATCCGACTCGTCAAACTTCACTAAATCGTGGGAGCCTTATGAGATCCAAAGATACGCTTCCATACCAGAGGTGTTCTTAACTATCTCACTCGGGCTTTGACATTTCTTCGTGAGCGTAGTTATCATTCCTGCCAATCACCTTATGATAGCCATCGGGATGCCGCAATAGATTCTGGCCATGCCAAAATAACACCGCAATAAAGGGTTGTCAGATGATACCATGGGTCATACCCGCATTGTCGCTATAGTATGCAGATCGCATGCTCACCCATAGATGTGACGCTGCTCTACATCGTGTGGGTATTGTGTGTTCATCGAAGTAAACTTCTTAATATTATAAAGAGTGTTAAAATGTGATTTAGCAGCGCTTATAGTGTCTAAGCCGAGTATCGAGCCATGGCCTTAGCAACTTCTTGTGAACTCATATGGTCAAGATCTCCCAAGAGCTAAGATTTCCGGGAATGATGAATAGATTTAGTTCTTTATACGTGATAATCAAGTCGCTTCGCATACTTATCTAACCTAGTTTTCCATGAGAGGACCAAACACATCGAAGTGGATTGTCACTTTATCAGAGAGAAGATTACATTGGAATGTATGACTACTAGTTTTGTTAACTCTAATGACCAACTAGCAGATATCTTCACTAAGTCTCTCAGAGGTTCTAGGATGAAGTATATATGTGACAAGCTTGGTGCTTTTATGCTCCAGCTTGAGGGGGAGTGTTAAGGATTGGCTTCCTAATCCTTTTAGGAATCTTTTCCTTCTTTCCTTTTTTCTTTAGTCTCCTAATTTGACTCTAACTTTATTTCCTCTTTTGCCCTAACACTAGAGTATAAATTTGTATGTTCCCTCTTTCTGTAAATTAATGAGAATTAGAGCATTCCTTTTCTCTCAACAATTGATGGCAACAATAAGAAATTTTTATGCTTGCATGTTATTTTAATCTGGATAATGATAATGGACCAGCTGCTCTCAGTGCCCATGTTTGACCAATCTGTAAGTAATTTGTGAAGCTATCTGTGTCTGGAGGTTCATATATTGTTCTCACCAGTGATGGCTTATTGGTCAATGTTAATTTGATTAGGAAGGTTACAAATAATTTAGACTTTAAATCTTCTCATTCTGTTTTTGAATTTTTTAGAATCTTCAAAGGTTGCAGTGTTAGAATCACTTTATCTAGTGTTATGCCCTTTCTGGATTTTGTTGGCCTGACTCATTTATTTCTCTGAATATTATTATATTGGAATATAGAGATTCTCAGAATATGCATTTTCTTGACCTTAATTTCTCCTCTCTTGATTGCTTAGTTTTCAATCAATCATTTACGAATTATCCTGATTTAATATGCTGTTGAGTAATTCCTCTCTTTATCTGAATGTTGTATGCTGGGTTTTCATTTCTTATTTGCTCTGGGCAATGACTTACAAGGAAAATTCATAGAAGCAATAAGGATTTTGTGGCCCAATGATCTGATTTCACCAAGTTGGTTTTTACTGCTAGGGATCTATCTCAGAGAGGTTTGACTTGCCAAGCTTTAAACTTGAGGTCTTCTCATTTCCGGAAGCTCAACTTGATTGGGAAGTTCATGCAGATACACACTCTTAACTTGGATTTCAGTACTTCCCTCACTAGTTTCCGGGAGGATTGTTTTACTTGCATGCCGAATCTAAGGTGTCTCTCGATGTGTGCAACGAGAGTGTCCAATCTTTGGACAACTATTGCAGCACTCTCTAAACTCCCTTCTTTGGTGGAACTTCGGTTTCAGAATTGTTTATGTCACTATGACACAGGGCCTTGTCCTGTGTCATCTGCTGGGAAGGCAAATGACAAAACTTATTCAGTTCAGCCACAAAAGAGTTCTCTAATTGAAGCTCCATCACTTGATGGCTGGATACTTGGTAATCAAGATTCAAGCGCAAATGAGGCATTTCGGGAACTATTTTTGCGTAATAATATCATTATGAATCCTGAATTCCAAAATACAACTGAGGACTCATCAGATGATAGTGAAGTTGATTTTTCAACTCACCAGCAAGAATTTGGTTTGGTGGAACTTTTGTCTAATGCAGTTGATCTGCAGAGTGAGGTAAACCACATAGTCTTGCCTGTTAGGTTGGTTTATGGAGTAATTTTAACTGGGAAATACTATGAGGTTGTTTTGACTGGACAAGAAATGAATTTATTCCTTTTTCTTTGTGCATGCATAAGATCATCTGTAGAATATCAAGAATTAAATATGACCCAAAATTTCACCATCATTCTTCAGATGGATGCATGCCTGAGATGATGTGTTAAAACAAAATGGAATTTTATTTCCTTGCAGAGCCAGTTACCCTCTCTTGTGCCTTACTCCTTGAATTCTAGATGATGAAATTCTGATCTGTCTGGCAGGTTCCTTTTCATACATCATGGAATCAAAGTGAGGAAGTGTCCTTGAAAGACGCTTTTACCCCACAAAGTATCCCACCTCTTCAAGATATTATGTTGAAGTATGTTTCTCATCATCCATCACCAATATGCTTTGAGAAACACTACAGGGAATATATGATAGCTTCATTACCACATCTGAATGTTTTAGATAACTTGCTTATCAAAGAGATTGACAGGGATTTTGCTAGTGCTATTTTTGCACAATATTTTGAGTATCTACCTTACAGAAGGAATCGGAAAGAGAATATTGTTGATATCTTGCAGATGCGTGAAATAAAAGCAATCCATAATCATATACAAACTCCTAAGAAAAAGCCATCATGTTCACCTGGAAGGTCTCAATATTTTTATTCCAGGTCACTAGGGGCTGCCAAAGTGGGGTCTTCACCATGGCCATTGTTGCATCCGCTTTCCATTTTAGGCAATGATTCAGGAGGGGAAATGAGTTTTCGTCCAAGGCAGTTGGAGTACCATCCTTCTAACTCTAGCCTAATGGTCTTTGGAACCCTAGATGGTGATGTTGTTGTTGTCAACCATGAGAGTGAAAAGATTGTCAGTTATATTCCATCACCAGGAGCCACTAATAGTGTACTGGGACTATGTTGGCTCAAGAAGTATCCATCCAAGGTATATTCATGCTAATTTTTTTTTCCCACTCACAATTGTCATAAAAATCCATTTCGGTTATTTCAATCCATACTTTCTTAAGTGTTTAGTCATGCTCCTTGATTTCAGACATGCAGGGGAAGTTTTTCTCAAAATAGATGATATGTGCTGTGATTTTATAACAGCAAGTTTTGATAACCTTGTTATTTGTGGCTTATGAATTATTAAAAATGGTGGAAATATCCTTTTAGAGGTAACGCCTTATTATATTGTACTAGTTGGCAATTGGAAACTTAAAAGTCGGGATATTTATTCTATACATGCATATCTCCATTTTGTGACTCAAGACTGGCAACTCAAGGAAAATTCCCATTCTTCAACAAGGTGATTGTCAGTAAAAATATTGGGCCTGAGAAGTGTGGTTTCTTTTTCTTGGATATTATAATTATGCTTGATATTTTCACCATATTTTACTAACCAGTAGAGGTTATATGAAATTTGCTTCAATGCTGTTTTAATCTTTGATGCAATGGCTGTTTCTTATTCCATTTGATTCCTCTTTCCTGGTGGTTGACAGCTCATTGCTGGTTCGGATAACGGTTCACTGAAACTTTATGATATCCAGCATATACCATCAACAGTTGCAGATGCGTACTATAGTGCTGGTTCTGCTACATTTGATGAATTTGATCAATTGACATCTGTTCATGTCAACTCAACAGATGAACTATTTCTTGCAAGTGGGTACTCAAAAAATGTTGCTTTGTATGACATCAATAGTGGAAGGCGGTTGCAGATCTTCACTGATATGCATCAGGAGCATATTAATGTTGTTAAGTTTGCAAATCACTCCCCCTCCCTTTTTGTTACCTCATCATTTGATCAAGATGTCAAGATGTGGGATTTGAGACAGCAGCCAATGCAGCCTTGCTATACTGCTTCAAGTTCAAGAGGGAATGTAATGGCTTGCTTTTCTCCAGATGACCACTATCTTCTTGTTTCAGCTGTTGACAATGAGGTAATTCCATATATTACAATGAGTTACAGGCTCCAATCAGTTCCTAAATACCAAATTCCCAACTTATACCATAGTTGGTTTCTAAGTTTTGAACTCTTATCAATTATTAGGATGGAGATGGATCTGGATCCAATTTCCAAGATTTAGTTGCATTTACCTATCAAAAAAAAAAAAAGAGAGAGAGAAAGGAAAAAAGATTAGTTGCATTTGATTAGGACATATTCCACAGTTTAAATAGAAATGGAAAAATAAATTAGAGGTTAATTTTTGAGTCTTTAGTTTGAGTAAAGATCCCCCTGAAACTTCTAACACCTCCAATATGACTCCTCAACTTGCATTTTATTGCTTTTCTGTAACATTTATATTATATCAATATCATATGATCTTTAAAAGACTGGAAGGTAAGAACGGAATCTTATGCATATGCAAAATGAATACGTTGTGAGAATGAAGTATCACTCTATATATTACCAATTTCATAAAATATAGTAAGGTTGAAAGAGGTATTATAAGCATTGCTCAATATTTTCTATTTGCAAACATTGAAGCCTTAAATTTTCATGAAATAAACTTAACAAAATATTACATTTTAATCATTTTTTTATAAAATTCATCAACAAAATTCCAAAATTTTGACCTCAATTTTATTTGTCAATTTCTAACTGGTTCCTTAGACGTATATTTTGTTAGAAGTTCCAAGTCCCTACAAGTCACAAGCCACTGTTTAAAAGAAACTATAATCAGATACTAGTGTAACTATATGCTTACATGCAATAAACTATTGATATATGTAATTATGTACTTTGTCCAAAGTTCTAACTTTTCAAGTTTCCATCTAAACCCGAAAGTTTAAAAAAAAAAGGGAACTAAAGAAGGTAATATCTTAAGCAAAAGGTTCTGCATTTGTCATTATTCCCATTGATCCCCAGTGACAAGATTCAAGTCATTTGAATAACATAGTTTAAGTTGAACAGCACTTCTTTATCATTCATTTGAATGGTGCTTGCACTTGAGCTTCAATTTTCAATGAATGTCTTCAATAACACATGTAAAATCCTTCTGCTCAGGATCATTCTCTATTTTCCTTGCCTTCTGTCATCTACTTTTAATCCTAGAGTATGCCTGAACCGTAATTTAATATAGCTCTTACAGAGAATAATTCAAATTTGGTTCTTAAAAACTATAAAAGATGGTAAATGTGATTGTTCATATTTGTTGTGTCTTATGTGTATTGTAAGATGCACTTTAAAGGGAACACTTACCTGTAAATATATTTCTTACCTGAAAAATTTAACCTGCCCTGTATCTTAAATGTTTTTACAACTATAATGAATTCAATAGCTTCTTATTATATCATGTTGTAATTAGTACACTCTTGAAACAAACAGGTTGTTAAATTATATTATATTATAGAATATAATATATTCCTATTATTTAAAGGATTCTTTTTCTATGTTGTTAGGTTTCTTATTCTTAGCACTTTAGAGTTTGTTTCCTATTAGGATTCTTCTAGTAAGTCTATATAAAGACCTTTGTTATGTAATTTTTATAAGGATTATTGATTCCAATAAGAATTTCAGTTTTCTCTTGTTATCAATTGGGTTTCCTAATTTTAACATAGGTAAATATTGTCAGGTTAAACAACTTTTGGCTGTTGATGGAAGACTCCTTTTGAATTTTGAGATAGCTTCAACTGGAAGCTCTCAAAATTACACCCGTTCTTATTACATGAACGGAAGGGACTATATCATCAGTGGCAGTTGTGATGAACAAGTGGTTCGCATTTGCTGTACTCAAACTGGAAGGCGTCTCAGGGATGTTTCTTTGGAGGTAAATGAATCACCTTTTTTGCTCTCAATTTCATCTCCAACTCTATGATAGCATGATTCGTGAAACAGCTAACAGCTGGACATGGATTTCTGTATTTTTCCCATTTCATTTTCTCTACCTTCTCTCCGCTCAAAATTATGAGGTCACAACTTTTTTCTTCCACCTTTATTCTACACAAGATAGCATTGCTTAATTTTTATTTATTATATTTTGACTTGTGCCATTCATGTGGATAAAATGTGTGAGAAATGATGAAAATGTAATGAGATGCAACTATGTTGAAATAACTCATATGCATGAACTGCTGAGCTGGAGTAAAGATGCACAATTTTATCAATTATGTTTGATTGCTTCTCTTTGACCTTTACATGTAGTAAAATGTGATAAGGAAGCATTTATGAGAGCTCTCTATTATGCGAGGAATAGTTCATGTAGAAATGAACCTGGGGGGCATTTGTTTTTTTTATTTAATGCCGAATAGAACTTTTATTTAGTTGAATGCTAAATAAGGCTTAATAGTATCAAGTATTAAATCGTTTGTTTTTTTTATAATATTGTATTCTGTTATATGTTAAGTTTTTTGTGTTTTATATGCTTAAAATCAACATCTTGAATTTATTAAGAAAAATTATTTAAATCAGTACTTGTTTGTGTAACAATGCTATAACTTTATTATTAGAAATATTTGGTTAAAAGATCTCAAATAACTCAAAATTTGTAAAGGTGATTTACATGTTTTTTCTTGAAGAATGACTTATAATGGACAAAAATGCCATTTTCCATTTTATGTATTTACATATATCTTTGAAAAGAAAAAGGTTATTTTTACCAAGGTTTTCAAAGGCGTTTTCAGTGTGCCTCGTATGGAGAAGGAGAAAAACGCCGAGGCGTCTCGAAAAAGCCAAACACACGATAAGCGCATTTTTCGCTGCGTGTTCGAGGCTCGCTGATCGCGCCTCACGCCTCGAAGAGGGGATGCGTACGCTGGGGGAGCCAAGTGCAGCTCCCCAAAAGGAAAAAAACCTTAATCGGCCGATCACTTTCTCCTACCGGTTGTTCCAAATCAAGCTGGGGGAGAAAACTGGAGAATAAACCCTACCTCAAGCGGCGATCGCTTCAATCATTCCTCGCTTTCATCTCCGTATGTCGCGCTTCTCCTCTTCTCTTTCATCTCTTCATCCCATCTCTCTTCACCTCTCCCCTTTCATCTCTCCATCTCTAACCAAGCCCCTTTCTTTCCCTTTCTCTTCATCCATCCGAAAATCAAGGGTTTTCCCGCCTCCTTTGTCGCGCTCTCCTCTTCTCTTCAGCTCCTTCATCCCTTCTCTCTTCACCTCTCCCCTCTCATCTCTCCATCTCTCCCGCCCTTTCTTTCCTTCCCATCTCTCTTCATTTCTCCACTCCCGAACTACCCCTTCTCCTCTTGGGTCTTAAATTCTTTTATTTAAGTCAAAGGGGAGAAGCTCGACTTGAGCTCATTTTTTACTTGATAAAATGGGTTTTACTAATTTTTTACCAATTAAATCAATTTGATTATCCAAGAGCTGGTGGTTACTCCTGTTTTCTTCATCAAATATTTTTTTTTTTTTAAAATCAAACAAATTTCTCTTGAAACTCATTTCTCAATTCAATTAAGCCAATTAAATTCGAATTCTTTTAAATTCTTTCTAAAAAAATAAATATCGTTTCTTATTTAAAATTTAAACCAATTAAATTCGAATTTCATTCTTAATTTCCTCTTAAAAATATCGCTTAAAATTTAAACCAATTAAATTCTCGACTTCATTTAATTTCCTCTAAAAATCGTATTTTTTAATTTTAAAACCAATAAATTCTTAATTTCATTCTTAATTTCAAAAATATTGTTTTTTTAAATTTAAACCAATTAAATTAATTTTATTTTTTAAATTCCTCTTAAAAATAAATCAGGTGGAATATGTGCCATTGAAGCCTGGGAGCAATATTTGAGATGTAAATTTTGCAATCAAAGATGCGCTGGATAAGTAATGTACTAAGCATCACTTAGCCGAACTCATCATGGTATGCAAACCATGCCCAAAGTTAGTGAAGATGTTAGATCGAATGCAAGATGCATCGCCAATTTTAAGGATCAAAACGAAAAGAAATGAATTGCTCCAAGAAATTGGTATGGGTCCAACTTCAATGCATGAGAGTGCTCAGCCCAAAACAATAGGTGCCTAGTGAATGGAAGGTGCAGGAACCTATTCCTGGGGGACCTCGTGGATAAATTTACCACTTCACAACCTCATCAAAGCACTTTTTGAATTCAAGGTGGAAGTGAAGAAAGGAAGGAAGTGTGTAGAAAAATCGGGTAGGTTTATGGCTAAAAGGTTCCATTCAACACCGGTGGAACAGATCCCCATCGGGATTCCTATGACGGATGTCGTTGTACCAGTGTTCGGTTTAAGCCTAATTCATGCAATCTAATCTGAGACATGGATTCTAAAGAAGAGCGAATCGACCCAAGATCATTACAAGATCACAAAGAGCTTGAAACAATACGGATGTTCAATTGGCGTTCTAGCTGGTCACGTGATGGAAGTTATGTAGGTGTCTTATCAATTTTTCGCAGAATAACCGGGCCGCACTTGGTTTATGAAATCACTCGATGCTTCGATACAACAAAAAAATGGGAATTGATGTTCAAATATCTTGATGACGGTTGAAGAAATCGGGTGGGAGAATGTCGTAAGTGTCAACACCGATAATGCCTTTAATTGTAATGTCGGAATGGCGCTTATAAAAAAGCTGCAAGATTTGCAGTGCGGACTCCTCGCGGCCGCACCATCAGAGTCGATCATGTCGAGGATACGGTAGCGTAAATGTTCACATGATACTACACTCGCCGAGCCAAAAGAGCGGCTTCATATATGGCACGTGTTCTTACCATGAGAACATTTTACAAAAATCATGAACTTCTTCAGCCCAAAGAATTACACCTGCCAGGTTACTTCATTTCTATGTACCTCCAAAAAGCCTTTATAAGCAAAAAGCGTAAAGCTCTTGCAAGAATGTTCTCCTCGTAAAAATGGTGTGTTCAAGCAAATGGGCTAAAAAGATAGAAGGTGTGAAAGTTCTGGGGCGTACGCACAAGCTGATCCACTCCCGCCTCATGTTGCTTTTCGCATAAAGACCACTGCTCCATTAGTTAGTGTCTTCGAGAGAGGTTGATTCGTAGGAAAGACCAGCCATGAGTTATGTTTATGAGCTGGCTGGAATCAAGCAAGGAGAAGATTGAATTTTAATTCCGTGGGGGCGTGAGAGAAAATACGGGCCAATTATAAAATCACGCAGCACACTCGCGAACTTCATCGACCTTTACATGCACAGGTTACTATCTTAATCCCTCAATCATGCAGATGGGATAAGTTCTTCTAATGTTGATGAGGTGAGGAAGGGATTATTTGAATGCACCTGACAGATGTCGGATTATCAAGAACGTTAAAACCGGCTATTCAGCCGACTCATTCGACCAAGCAATTCGGTGACCTGGGGAGTCGTATTTGCAATCGGGACTCAACATTGCTCTACAAGTCGGCGTGGATGCGCCGGGGGTTCAACACCGTAGTTGCAAAAAGTTTCAGTTATTCGAGTCCTAGCCTTACTGTAGTGCTTCGATGCAAAGAAATCGTGGAGCACATTTGAATCGGTAATACTCTATTTTTGTAAATTTTTATACATATATTTCTATTTCAATAAAATAGAACTTTATTTCATTTTAACACATAAATTTCTTTATTTTATTATTCAGATACATACAAAAAAAGAAATAGACTCTAACATCAAAAGTTGAATGCTCTAGCGTATGTAAGGTACAACACTAGATCGGGTAGAATGAAGTCTACAAAGGAAACAATAAAATGTTGATCCGATTTGGTGTAGGAGATTGATTCGATGATGAGGATTATGGAGAAAGAAGATCCCTCCTCCCCTCGATCTTTGTCAAGCCAGATGATGAGTTATTCAATGTTGATGTTATTGTAGTTATGTCATCCGACCCCAACGTATCTTGCTATCATCGGATCACATGATTTCTTCACATTTCATACAAAAGGAAACATAATGAAGCAATTGCAGCATCAAAATTGAAGTCATAAATTTGATTAAATTTAATAAAAAAACTTATAATATTTACACCTAATTAATAATTTATACTAGGTACAAGTGGAGGCAAAGGCATAGAGAAGGAGTTCAATTTGACACCAATTGATGAAGATGAAGATTTACATGAAATGGGGGATGCATGATAGTGACGCCCTATTTTTGATACAGTTATTTGGATGAGGATGATGATGCCCTTTTGAAAGGGAGAATTTAAATTGAAAAACAATTTACTCTAGTTCTTATTTCATGACTTGGTTGTGGCTTTTGTTAAAGTTTGAAACTATTAGTATAGTTAAATCTATTTTCTATTTTATGACTTTGTTGTTGAATATGAAAAGAGAATTAACCAAGACGCTTTTTTAATAATTCTAATGAATTGTTTTCATGTTTTTATTTATGCTATTTTATTTTATATATTTTAAAATATTAATTAATTATATATTGTGAGGCTCAAAAAGCTTACGCCTCAAAGCCTCGAGGCTTACGCCTCGCCTCACGAACACAAAAACGCCTCGCCTTACGCTTTCGCCTTTTAAAACTTTGATTTTTACAAGAAAACAATGAATTTTTGTCAAAATGAGGTAAAAAATTAATTAAGGATTAGATTTCCGAAATTTAGTTTTCAAAAGGTCTTTAATCAAATCACCCTTGTTATTATGATAAAATAAAAAATATTTGTATAATATATGTATAACATATTAACATATTTTACAAAAATTAAAATGATAAAAAATTATTATGATAAATAATTTTTTATTATCATTCTTACAAAAATAATTTGTTTTATTGTCATTTATTTTATACAACTAAAAACAAAATATATAAAATTAATAATTTAAAAAATAATAGATTGATGAAACCAAAATAAAAAATATTTCGTGTTTTTAAAAGATTTTGAAATATTATGTGTGGATTTTAAAATATTTTAAAATATTTTGTACAAATTCTAAAATACGGTTTTTCCTATTTAGAAGAAAATTTCAAAAATTCATAAATAAGTTATTAAAAAATGAGAACAAATGGTATGAAGTCTGAAAGCAATTTGCTTTCATAGAAAAGCCAAAAAAACAAACACCCCCTTAATTTACACTCGATCATGGAGAAGAAATAAATTTTTTTTATAAGTATCATGGAGAAGAAATAGGCATATTCTTAACTAGTGTGAAAAGGTTGTCTTCCTTTCCTCTGTTTTCTGTTATTCTTAGCTTTGCTTCCTCAATTTTTCTTGCTACTAATTGAAATTCTTGAAAACATGAAAGGTAAATGATGTATATGTAAATGTTACAATTCAAGTAGTTAATCACATTGGAAGTCATCCCAAACCTAAATGCACCTCAAAATGCCCTCACGCAACCTCTAACTGTAGGTTCCAATTAAGTCTTTCTTTTCTCTTGAGCTTGGAGTTGGGCTTGAGTTGGATGAGTTGTGGACGGTTCCATGTGGCATGTAGTTTTTTAGGTCCTTGTTCAAAACCCAAAGATATAACTTAGAGGTATACAGGAAAGATGATATCTTATGTTTGTTGTGTGGTTACTTGTAACATGGTATCTAGTGTCTTACCTTTTGTTATAGCATATATCTACTTTATATATAGAGTTGTAATCTTTTAGGAAACTTGTCTTATAAGAGCTGTAATCTATTAGGAATGTTAGATTGACTTTTGTATATATATATTCACAATGGATCAATGAAAAACACAAGGAATTCATTCCTACAATTCTTTTGTCTTGCTTTCTACATGGTATCAGAGCAAGGTTTTGAATTTGCCATAGAAAAGGCAAATTTTTTGAGAGAATTTTTGGATGAACAGAGAAGAGGAGAAGAGCCGTAGGGTGTTTCTTTGAAACACCAACTTCAAGGGCGCGTGGGGTGACACCGCCCACCTGAGGAGGAGCGTTGGCCGCCGCCGACCACCACCACTAAGTCCGGTGGCCGGATATCCAGCACGTGAGCCACACGCATCGGCATTGTGATTTTGCCTTGTTTCACACGCGCTGCGTGTGGGCCACACGTGAGGGCGCGTGACATACTTTCCGGCAACGCGCCTCCTCCTCCAACATCGTCAGCCGCCGACAGTCCTCCCCAACCACCTGCTTCCTGGCCGGCAATAGTCGTCCCCAACCACCTACTTCCCTTGTCCGATCCTTGTAACAGTATTTTTCAAACACTTTTCTGTTCGACAACCTTCTTTTTTGGGGTTTTTTTTGCTTGTTTTCCTTGATTTCTTTGAGGTCTAGAGGTGTTTTGTGGATTGTAGAGCCACGTTCTATTCTAGTGTAGTGTTTTTCGTGGAAATGTGTTCTCCTTTTTCTTGCAAGATCCTATTTTTCTGGTGCATTTTTTTTGATTTTCAAAGGCTTGCTGAAGTAGATCTGCTACTATGATCAACACTAAACCCTCGTGAGTGAGCTTATGTCATTATTGCCATAATCTAAGACACGCATTAACTGCACTGTAGGAAGTCGCAAAATAAAAAATCGAAGATTTTAGTCCTGCTCATCAACAAATCACTTTAGTCCGCATCTACTTCTATCAACATGACTCAAGGAGTCGCAAAGCCAACACATGTTTTATTTCCTCTTCCTCCACACGGGTCATCGACCAGAGCCATTCCAATTCTATTTACTCGCATTTCCGCCACACCATTCTACCCCATCAAGTACCCTTGCAGATGGGTCAACACTGCGGTTCTCGTCGTGGACAATTCATCCGACTCCCCTAATCATTCTGACCTATGTTCTGAGTTTACCACAATTCTCTTTTAATTTAATTTCTATAAGTAAACTCACTCGTACACTTAATTGTACTTTCTCATTCTTTCCTGATCATTGTTTGATTCAGGATCTTTCGATGAATCGGATTATTGGTTGAGGACGCGAGTCTAGGGGTCTCTACATCTTTGAAACAGAGGTGCCAAAGTTTGTTGCTTGCTCGGGGGGGTCGCTTACCCCATTCGACCTACATTCGTCGCCGGTCATCCTTCTCTCCCTTTGTCACACAGCTATATCCTCGCTTTAGCCTATCATCATTGAACTGTGAATCGTGTCAATATGCTAAGCTTCATCGAGTGCATTTGAGTCCTAGAGTCAATAAATGAGCTTCCGCTCTTTTTGAGTTAGTTCATTCTAATATTTGGGGTCCTTGTTCAGTTTTGTCTCTGGTTGGGTTTAAATATTTCATTACCTTTGTGGATAATTTCTCTCATGTCACTTGGCTTTATCTAATGAAAAGTCGTTATGAGCTTTTTTCTCATTTTAGTGCCTTTTGTGCTGAAATTCAAACACAATTTCATGTCTCTGTGCAAACTGTTAAGAGAAAAATAACTCTTTGATTTTCATTAATTAACAAAATGAGAGAACATACATATTTATACTCTAAGTGTTAGAGCAAAGGACGGAAACAAAATTAGAGCCTAATTAGGAGGCTAAAGAGAAAAGGAAATAAAGAAAGGATTCTTAATGGATTAGGAAACTAATCCATACTTCCTCAAGTCGGGAGCATATTACAAGTCAAATGGTCACATATACTTCCTAATCCTAAATGTGCATCAAGCTGCGCATGATATACCAATCCTCGGAGATCCGGGGTCGCTGAAAAAGGGTATATGAGTTATCAGTTCCACTCTTCGCACGCGTTACTTTGTGTCTACTCGGATGTCGCATTCTGAGACTACTCCATTTTCCTCTCGTCATCGTTACGAATCGGGAGGAAGAAGACTCATTGCTTATACTTCGCTTCTCACCCATTGTCTCTCCTCGAACTCGCTGCTCCTCGCCGTAAAACCTCATCGTCGCACCTCACGCCAACATCTGGTCCTCGAAAGCCCTCCAAATCATCAAACCCTAGTTCTTAATGATGATCTTCATATTGTTCTTTGTAAAGGTAAACGTCAGTGTGCTTGTCCAATTTCCTCATTTTTTACTCTTAGCGACCATCATTATCATGTTCTCGTTTCTTTATAAAGATCCTCGGATTCCCCTATTTCGCTTGCTCTAACAAAGTTTCTAAGCCCTGCTCACCCCGTCATGCGTAGTGCTATGATGTAGGAAAATGGATGCTTTCAATCGACAATGGTACTGGGGGACTGTTTCGTTTACTCCACTGGAAGAAAGCCATTGTCATTATTGCGTTCATAGTGAAGCGTTAACCCAATAGATCCACGTCTGGCCGAAGCTCTCGCCTGTCATATAAAGGGGTACGCCGCACCAATGGCGTGGACTATTCCAAGACTTTTTCCCCTATTGCTAAGACGACATGCCTGCTTTTTATTTCCCTCGGTCGCCACTTATACCAGGATTCTCACCCACTTGATATTAAGAATGCTCCTTTCACGGCTACCTTCAAAGAGTGAGGGCAGTGTATATGGAGCAACCTCTAGGTTTTGTTGCTTAGGGGGAGATAGAGAGGGCTTTTCGTCTTCGGAAGTCTTTGTATGGTTTGAAACAAAGTTCACATGCGTGGTTTGGAAAATTTAGCCAAGCCGCCGAGGAATTCCTGCCTCGCAGGCAGCAACTGAACACACCCGTCTCTCTATGTGAACTCCAATCTCGTATCATTTTGTCAGTAGTGTATGGATGATATTGTTATCACTAGAGTGACTTGGGGCTAGTATCTCATCTCTTAAGCCCTTTCCTCGTAGCCAATTCCATACAAATGACTTAGTGGATGCTAAGATACTGGGCATTGAAGTTATGCGTTAAACATGAAATCTTCTTATCTCAGTTAAAATACGCGCTTGATTTATCGTTCAGACTGGAAAGTCGTGGTAAAACTATGTAGTTCTCCTGTGTTCCGTGTACACCTTTACTAGAGAAGGCGAAACATTCGAGGATCCGAGATATAAGACCAATGAAGTCGAATTACCTTTGCAAGCCACTGGTCCCGATATCGTCCACTTAGTCAAGATTGTAGTTCAATACATGTCTTCTCCAACAAATGATCATCGTATTAAATAGAGAATGTATTCTTGCTACTTGAAATGAGCCTCTGACGCGGTATTTTATACAAGAATTACGCATAATAGACTCGAAAGTGTTTCTACCGATACTAATTACGCAGATCTGCAGACAGGAGGTCCACTACAAGTTACCGGTGGTCTTTGCTTCGGAGTAAATCTACCCCATGGAAGAGTAAGAACCGCAGTCTCATTCCTCGTATTTAAAGGTGTAGTCTCGGTATATAAACGATGACACATTCCGTATGTGAGATTATTTGGCTTCATCAACTCTTGATGCAAGTCAGCATTAAGACACCGCCTCCCAAAGAAACCTCCGATGTGACAAACTGGGATCGCTTCTTATCAGAATCATAGGATATTCTTAAAATATCCTCCGATTTATTCCCCTTCCTTTCCCGTATTAACATTTTTCCTTCCTTTGCATCGACACTTTTGCGGTCTTGATGTATATAAGTAGGTAGGTCAGAATGTTAAGTTCAATTCAATCAATAAGAAAAGCATCATGGTTTTATACTCTTCACATGGTATCGTAGCCATGGAAGGTTCGTGGGGGAGCCAGGTCACAGAAATTCAATTTCTAGCAAACCACTTAATGGTTGTGTCTTATTCCGACCATCACAACCTTCGTCCCAAGAAGTTCCAGAACTCCTTTGCCATTGTCAGACCTCTACAATGTTGGAAAAACTCTCCGGCGAACTTTTCTAGCGATTACTCCATTCCGACCAGCGACCTCGCCATTGGGTTCGTCATCACCTGATCTACACGCTGGTATCAACCCCGGCGACAACCAGTATCACGCACCTCCACGCGCGGATTCTCATCTACTTACGCCACCACGCTTCCAAAGGCGCGGATGCGGCCGGGTGGCACGTGATCGCGTGGCCAAGTTCTCCGACCATCGCCAGCTTTGTCGCCACCTACGCCCCTTCCCAAATTTCTTTCGTTTATTTTGTGCATGCATTCGGATTTCTTACCATTCCCAATATGCTGTATGAAACCCAGAGATCTCAAAGATCAGAGCCAATCTTATCATGTCACACGATTAAGCCTTAGCTTCAGCCCCAAAGATTTATCCACAAAGTTTTTCTCACCCTCATAAATTTATTTTTGCCTGTATCGTCCTCATCGATTTTATATTGATTTTTCCCAATTATAGTTGAAGTTTTATTCCTTTTCTTGTTTTTATGTCAACTCTTATGATAATGTCTTAATCGACTAATATGCTGATGAACTATAAGTTTAGTTTGATATGGAGTTAAATCTGTTGAACAGTAACTCAACAGAGTGAGCGTCAGGAATTCAGTTAGAACCCAATACGTGAGTCAGAATGTATTAGGAAACATAGACCATCCCTCCTCAGATATATACACATGTTAATTCAAGAAAACATACACAAGGGAATTCTTTCTCCACTCTCTGTCAGTTTCTACAATAACTATCGCCCTGCGCACTCGGCGACATTATGGTTTATCAAAATGGTGTCAAGACCATCCGACCTATGAGTTCAGTTGTTAAAGAAGATAAAACATCCTCCTCGTGGCTTTAAACATGACGCTTTTTACTATGTAACATTCTTCAAGAAATTCATGTGAGCCCAAACACTTGACAATCTGGGACATCAAACATGTCACCCCCTTTCGATTCAAGCAAAGAATTTATATACCAATGATGATGTTCAACGCCTCTATCGTGGCCTTCATCTCCCTACATAGTCCGGAGTAGCTTGAAGAAATTGATCTTCACGCGAATGTCGTTGATTAAAGAACGGTTCTTTATCTATCATACCATACATCGATGCCAAGCGATCTACCGCCCATCATGACCACCAAATCAGATGATCCTACCTTATGAACCTCGCATAGTTTGGATAACATCCGAAATGCATCCTCACCGGCTCTTACTATCCCAACCTTCATTACATTTTGCCAGTTATCGTGCCATTCATCCACCGCCACCCGCCTCACCCTCTGAGGCTTCAATGAGACTTCCCCGTAATGCTTGCTCCATCCTCACACCCTCGCCGTGATTCATGGAATATTTGTAGGCCATCGAGGCAGCAGACCAGACCTCATCTAATTCCACCGTAATAGATTGGGTCACATTCGAGATAGGTGTTATCGCTGACACGGTCGCCGCCGCATGCTGATAGCCCAGCCTTCAGAACCCTCTCCCACACCTCCAACCCAGGATCGCCTCCGTCTCCATCCCCCAGTGAGCGACCTTGTGCCCGTGAATACAGAGCCTCTTGCCCCACCTGCGCTCGCCAACCGTCTACTCGCTTTTGTCGCCACCCCAGTAATGCCTCCTGCCTATCCCAGACACTCCTCGGTCCCACGGATTCCCGATTCCCAAGCACCAATCATCCGTTTGGTGGCGACTTTCCTTCCCCATTATCACTCCTCTTCACCCTTACCTAAGATTACCGCCACAGATTCAAACTTCATGGGCCAAAGGAACTGTGTCTACCCTCGTCTCCCCTCCCATCTTTACCTCTTACTTCTCATTCCTCAGTGTCTCTCTATTTAATCTTATTCCCCAATGCAAATTAATCGCACTTTCTACCGGTTCGACATCTTTTTCTCACTTTCCCCGTCACTCCACAGACCGAGAGTACTGGCGGACGATTGGCATAGACATGAGTCTCAAGGCCTTTATCATCTCTCCCAGCCTCTCGGGCCCATCTTCCATCGCTTACGCTTCTTTAAACGAATGAACCCCTTCTTTCCTCGTGGCTCATTGTTGTCTCTACAACATCCGAACATTTCAAGCTGGGAAGATGTGGGTGGTCTCGCTTTTCGCCTTATCTTCACTGGGAGGTGAGTCGTGGTCGCCGAAACATACTGCTAAGTTATTCCCTGCGCTGTAGCCCCGACCAAGTCTCCTCGAGCTCATCCCACACCAATGTTTAGTCCTGCCAAATTTTTTTAACCCGCCTACTTAAGTTTATATTTCAGTCACTACTTATTGGGATGATTTTTCCCTTTCAGATCGCTATTTTAACTTAAGAGTCAAACTGAAGCATTTTTTGTTCCAAAAATTCTTTGCTAAGATTCGCAATCAATTTCATACTTCTATTCACATCTTATGCAGTGATAATGCCTTGGAATACATCTCTTCCCCTTTCTTTGCCTTTTTATCCTCGTATGAAATTCTTCATCAATCTTCTTGTGCTTACACGCCACAACAAAATGGGGTGGTTGAGCCCAAGAATCGTCACTTAGTTGAGACAGCTCACACTCTTCTCCTCCACCATACAACTCCTCAACGTTTTTGGGGGGATGCTATCTTAACCGCCTGCGATTTGATCAATCACATGCCTTCTTTTGTACTAGGTGATCAGGTCCCTTATTCTCTTCTCTTTCCTAATCAACCTCTTTTATGTCTCCCTCTACGTGTTTTCGGCTACATTTTTTTTGTCCACATTCTTATTCCTTGCCAAGATAAACTTTGTGCTAAGGCTGTGAAGTGCATCTTCCTTGGCTATTCCTACCTTCAATGCAGTTACCGTTGCTACTCTCCCAATACACATCAATACTTCGTTTCCGCTGATGTCACATTTTTTGAACACTCTTCTATCTTCTCTTCCCCACCGCCTTCTAGTCCCAAGGTCTTATCTCAACCTCTCATCTTTCCCCTTTCGGCCTTATCCTCTTAGTCCCCTGCTACTCCACCTTAACCGTTATAGGTTTATACTCGTCGTTCGTGTACCAACACCGAGCCTCCTGATGACTCATCCCCTATGGCGCCCCCCTCCACGACGTCTATCTTGCCGTCAACCGCTGATTCTCCCATCTCCATTCGGAAAGGTACTCGTTCCTCTCGTAATCCCCATCCTATTTATACTTTCTTGTCTTATCATCGTTTATCCTCACCTGGGACCTATTCCCCAATTCCTTCTGACAAGTCCCTCGTTGGTTGCCTTCGGCTATATTGTTAAGATCGTCCCGGGATAAAGGATGGACTGCCTTCAAGCTCATTTGTCAAGCAAGGAGTATACTTAGATATATGGCTCTAATTACTATGACACTTTTTCTCCCGTCGCTAAGATGACTTCCATTCGGCTCTCTCTCTCGTTTCCATGGTTGCTATGAGCTTTCGCCCCCATATCGTGCTGACATGAATAGTGCATTTCTCCATGGCGACCTCGCCGAGGAGGTATATATGGAGCAACCGCTTGGATTTGTTGTTCAAGGGGAGTGGTTTTGTATGCAAAGCCAAGCATCGTTCTCATACGGCTCAGCACCTCCTCGAGTCCGGGCTCGCCGCCAGCTCGTAGTACGTGAGTTCTGATGACCAAGTACATCAACCACCTCCTATATTTTGTCATCATACATCATCAGGACAGTGCATCTATCTAATTGTTTATGTGGATGACATTGTTATAATAGACGCTGATCGCATATATTCGTGAACTTAAATCCATATCTTCAGCCACTTTCTAATAAAAAGACTCAGGGGAAACTTAAGTACTTTTAAGGATCAGATAGCTCGGCCTAATTTTGTGTGGTTATGTTTCGTGAGGAAGTATGTCTCGATATACTGAGGAACCGGTATGCTAGACTGTAATCGCGGTACACTTCATGGATCCGAATGTCAAGATCAGACCGGGACGTGGGGAGCCTCTACAAGATCCACGAGATATTTCCGACGACCGTTGGGGAGATTCAAACTTTCACCTCACCATCACTCGAATCGAATATTTCCTTCCCTCGCGGAGTGTGGTTACCACCTCGTTAGCCACCATGTGATAGTCATCGGATGCTATCCCCAGATATCCTTCGCTATATCAAAGGAACATTCTGGCAGGGGTGTTATATGAAAAACAGGTCACACCCAGATTGGCGCGTGATATCGCTGACGTTAGATCATGTGCCTGCCAAGGGTATTTCGCATCGCTCCACTACAGGATATTATGTATTTATTAGAGGCAACTTAATATCTTAAAAGAGTAAGAAACAGGATGTGGTGGTCGCCCACTGTCGCTTCGAGTATCGAAGTTATGGCTTTCGCAACTTACGAACTTATATAAATTTTTTAAACAAATTTCTTCAGAGCTAAGATTCGGGGAAGGACGGACGCAGATGCTCGTGTAGGATATCCAAGTAGCTCTACACATTGCTTCCAACCCAGTCTTTCATGAGAGGACCAAACATATTGAAGTGGACTGTCCCTTCATTCGAGAGAAGATTGCCTTGGGATGCACGACTACTAGTTTCATCAATTCGAGTGACCAACTAGCAGACATTTTCACTAAATATCTCTCCGAGGTCTAAGGATTCAGTTCATTTGTAACAAGCTTGGTGCATATAATCTATATGCTCCAGCTTGAGGGGGAGTGTTGAGAATCATAGGATATTCTTAGAATATCCTCTGATTTATTCCCTTCCTTTCCTGTACAGTATTTTTCCTTCCTTTTTGTACTTTATTTATTTCATTTTTATGTCTTCTTGATGTATATTCTTATACTTCTTCACACCATGAATGGACTAAGCATATTGAGATGGACCAATTTTGTTCGCAAAATACAACTCCTGGGCTGATTTACAAGTGATACAAGACTGTGGTAACAATCGGTGATATCTTCACAAAAGCTCTAAATGAGCAACGGCCATTTATCTACGTAACAAGCCAAAGACGACACATATATGCTCCAACTTGAGGGGAAAGTGTTATAAGATATCTACTTTATATATAGTTTAATTATTGTAAAACTTGGTTTTATAAGAGTTGTAATCTATTAGGAATGATAGATTGGCTTTTGTATATATATATTCACAATGGATCAATGACAAACACAAGGAATTCATTTCTCCAATTTTTTTGTCTTGCTTTCTACACCTTTAAAAAAATGGTGGATAGTGTATACCATTTACAAAAGAAACAAAATTTTTATTGCACTATGACTTCCATTTTTTTGTTCTAAGTTATTATATTCAAGTAGTTAGACATATCATTATTACTTGGGAATTTTTTCCCTCCAAAAACAAGCTATAGTTATTTTTTTTCTTTCTCTTTATGGATAAACATTTTGACAAGATTTAGGGAGAAAAGTTCCTTTTTCATTCATTAAAGAACTGATTACAGACTAACTCTTTATAGGGTTTTCCCCTTTCATATACATCTGATACATAGTTGTCTAAATAAGGAAAAAAAAAAGTTAAACTTACAGCCTATACAAACTAAGAAAGGAAGAACAATCTGTACAATCTAAAAAAAGGAAGAAATGTCTAACAATGCCAGCTTGAAAATATTCAGTAAACTTCAGAATCTGAACACTCTCCCTCAAGCTGACTTAAAGATGTTCTCAACTCCTAATCTTGATAATATCTTCAAAAAATGTTGAACAACCAGTCCTTTAGTAAACACATCAGCAATCTGTCCATTTGATGGAACATAAGGAATACAAATAATACCACTTTCCAGCTTCTCCTTTATGAAGTGCCTATCAATTTCAACATGTTTAGTTCCATCATATTGAATTGGGTTGTGTGCCATACTAATAGCAGCCTTGTTGTCACAATACAATTTCTTGGGTTTTGGAATTCCAATCTTCAAGTCTTTCAAAATGAATTTGATCCACATTCCTTCACATATTCCCAAGGCCATAGCTCTAAACTCAGCTTCAACACTTGATCTAACCACAACTGATTGCTTTTTGCTCCTCCAAGTTACCAAATTTCCTCCCAAGAATGAACAATAATCAGAAATGGATCTTCTATCAAGAGAAGAACCTGCCCAATCTACATGAGTATAAATTTCTACCTTCATTGTCTCAGCTTTAGTAAACAACAACCCCATTCCAGGTGAATTCTTCAAATATTTCACAATCCTTAGGGCAGCTTTTAGATGCTCTTCATTAGGATTGTGCATAAACTGACTAACAATCCCAACAGCATAAGAAATATTAGGGCGTGTGTGGGATAAGTAAATGAATTTTCCAACCAACCTTTGATAGCTCTCCCGATTTACAGCTTCTCTCATAATTGCCTCCACCTTGTGATAGACTTCTATAGGAGTTTCAACAGCTTTACACCCAAGCATACCTATCTCTTTCAAAAGATCCAAAACATATTTCCTTTGAGATAGAAATATGTCTTTTCTCAATCTGGCCACCTCAATTCCTAAGAAATACCTCAAATTTCCCTAATCCTTGATCTCGAATTCTTCATTCGGCTCTTCCTTCATCCTTCTTGCTTCATTCTCATCATTCCCCATGAGTATAATGTCATCAACATAGACAACTAAGGCTATAATCTTCCCATTTCTCCATGTTTGAAAAATAATGCGTGATCCCCTTGACTTTGATGGAAGCCTTTATTGCGAACAGATCTTGTGAACTTCTCAAACCAAGCTCTTGGCGATTGCTTGAGTCCATACAAAGATTTTTTAAGTTTGCAAACTTTACCAGCTCCTATTGTATTCTCAAAACCAGGTGGAGCATCCATAAAAACTTTTTCTTCTAGGTTGCCATGAAGGAAGGCATTTTTCAGATCGAGTTGATTTAAAAATCAATCATATTGGGCTGCCAAAGATAAAAGAATCCTGGCTGTGTTCATCTTTGCAACTGGTGCAAAAGTTTCCTAATAATCTAGCCCATAGGTTTGAGTGTATCCTTTTGCAACTAACCTCGCCTTATACCTTTCAATCTTACCATCAACTTTAAATTTGATGGTAAAAACCCACTTACAACCTACTGTTTTCCTCCCTGCAGGCAAATAAAAATCCAAAATCTCAACACATTTCATAGGAAAATCAAAGTACTTTGAAGAGTTGATATGTTAAGATTTATATTTTTTTTTTTCTTTTTTGGATTCTTTTAGCTACCAATAATCATGACAAATTTTACATGAAAATATTCAAAAGAAACAATACATTATTTTTTATCTGTTTCTTTATCCCTTGAGTAAAAAAAAGTAAAGTAAATAAAGAAAACACGTAAACAACCAAAGTCTTGAAATTAACCACAAATTATTCTAATGAAAAGAAAAAGAAATAACCTAAAGAGGCCTCAATATGGTGGAAAAAACCACAAACTTTAGTCCTACAAAAATCAAACTTATTTATAGCACCATGAATTTCACCACTTATAATGCTCATACTTTTCATGCTAAAGTTTACAATTTTTTCTTTTCAGAATTTTTTTATTTTATTTTTATGTTTTTGACTAACAATAATCACAACAAGAATTTTACATGAAAGTAATTTAAAAATAACAATATCTTACCTTTTATATGTATCTTTATCCCCTTAATTAAAAGTGAAGTAAAAAAATTAAAGAAAATGCCTTAAACAACCAAAGTCTTTAAATTGACCACAACTTACCTTAAAGCAGTTCAAGGGAAGAAGATGATCCCAGTGTAATGGAAAGAGATAAGAATGGGAACTTCACCATTAAGTCTCCTTTTGCCATTTTGGATTCTAGGACTGTAGGCCTTTTTCTGCAATGTTTGGAGTTCCTGTGTGTCTTCTAAAGTGGAATTCTTCCCTTGGGAAGCTCCGTAAGGCAAGGTCTTAACCTTGAATCAACTAAAAAGGAGAAGATGGTTTTTCACTAATAGATGTTTTCTTTGTCTTGAAGAAGAAGAGGTGATTAACTATTTATTTATCCATTGAGCTAGGATTTTTTGGGAATTAGTTTTCTTTTTATATTTATTGTTTCAAAGTTATTCATGTTTTCAAAGTACAATGTAAGAGTTACATGATTCCAAATATCAAATACAATACACCAAAATTGAATTATTGGAGATGTATAGTATAATATCACCTCTCCTTAGTTATCTTTTTGAATTATTTCACCTAGGAGGATCTAGGATTGAGAGCTAGTATCGAGTCGACCTTAATGACTGTGAAGCATAAGGAGTAGGTGACGGCGACCAAAGTTTTAAAAGGCTAGAGGCGGTCTAAAAATGTTTTGCACAAATGAGGCAAAGTGTAAGCCTCGAGGTGGAACAAGACATAATATAAAAAGAAAAAGAAAAAGAATCTTTAATATCAGAAAAAATACTATTAAACCACATGAAAATTATAAGAAAACTATACAATTTATTCTGATTGTATGTCATTTTCAATAACTTCTAAGTTAGTTTTTTTTGGTTTTGCTTCTTCTAAACTCTAATTCTCTCTCTCGCAATTTTGATTTTTTTTTTTTTTTTTTTTTTTTTGTGGTTTTTGTAATCATAAACAAAGATGAATTGTATATTGATAAATAGATCAAGAGAAGGACGTGATATCCTTCCCACAAAGTACATTATTTGATCAAAATATGACTTAACTCCTCAATTGTACATGAAACATATAAAAAAAGCAGTCCAACTATGGCTATCAATCAAAATTGAACAAAGCTCTTCTCATTGTTGTTCACCCCTTTTGAATTAAAAACTAAATACCAGTTATGTCAAATAATATTGAGAGGATTCTACCATCACTATCTCTCAATGTTATTCAACTCTATTATGCATTTATCAAATGATCTTCAAAAACTAACATTGCTATCACTAGTAGGATCCTCTAATAAATCATTATTATATCCCATTGCTCCATTACTCTCTTCATCAATTGTATTGTCAATCCTTTTTTCTTCTTTTTCCATTAACTATAATGATCTTTTCTCATTGATAAGATAATGATTGTATAAGCTCGATCATTGCAACGACTAACAATTCTTTTATTTCTTTATCCCAATTTCTTCATTTCATTCTATTTAAAGGGGATATGATAGTCAAGTAAGCCCTTAAAAGGTGTAACCTTAATTTTGGATGCAAGACAAAACTTATACGTCTATAACAAAACCCTATAAAAGCACAAGTCAGTACAACCAATAAATATTGTTAAATGACCAACTTTCCTAAAAGCTCAATCTTATAGATTTGGGGTTTACTAATATCAGCCGCCTTAAATAATTCTTCCTTACGCAAATTTCACACCCGCACGTGGAGAGTTAAATAAATCAAATAGAGTCCTCCATGGACTCTCAAATCAACAAATGGGGAATGAATTGCAAAAAGGTGGCTCGAATCCAGACCTTCGTCAAAACCACAGCTCTAATACTCATGTTAAACACCAACTCTCCCTGCGGTAAAAAAAAAAAAAAAAAAAAAAGCATTAAGTCATAGGATTTTAGTTTAATATGAATATCATGTCTTTAATAAATATAAAGCTTAATCCTCTCAACAAATGTGTAAAGAAAGCTCATAAAGGCCCTAAACCCATTAAAACCTTTTGAATATTTGAGGGTTAAGCCCTAATCACCTCAAGGCTATGAGCCTTAATCAAGTAGGTTTTAAGCCTCCATTACTCTTTATTGAGGCTATAGCGTCAAGGCTGATTCGCATATATAACCTTAAGGCGTAAGCTTCAATAGCCTTTTTAAACCACTGATGGAGACAAGTAGCAGCCACCATTAAAAGTTTACCAAAACTGCAAAAGAATGGGCGCCAAGGCCTGAACTTTAATTCAACACTCTTTAGATGATAATGGGCTTAGCTAAGATCTTGTATGATCCAATATGGATTCAGCCAAGAAGTGCTTTCCTGAAATCAAATTATAGACATTTTATGGTCATAAGTTATTATTTTCCGTCAATAACATTGTCATTTTCCAAGAGTCTTTAATGTGATCTTGTAATCAGTTTGGAAATTTTTTTTATTTTCAAGTTGCACCACTACTATATACTAGTTCCAAGAAGTTATAAGTCCCTGTAGAAGTTCTATATATTAGTTGATTTGTCTTTGAAAAAGAATCAATGAATGAATGATAAAGCGTTCAACAGTCACTATTTTCTTTGTGGGTTCAAAGATCACTTGGGTGTGAAGTCTAAAATTTTTAGGGAGTGATTCCTAGAGTGCTTTCAGTTATGCTACTTCTCTCCTTGCAATACACTTTCCTGTCTTACATCAGGGGGTGAAGGGGGATGAGAGAGAAAGGATCCACATGGTTGAACTCTTATGTTGTGGTCAAGAGAGTACCTGAAGTTATGATGTGGTTTAGGTTGAATCTTGGGATCTCGTTTTTCCTGGACTATAAGGGAAGGCAGAGAGCGCTTGAAAGAGTTGAGGTTGTTGGTTGAATAGAATGGAAGCAGAAGTCTTTAGCTATGTAGAGAAATTAGGGATGACGCAAAAGGGAAATTAATGTGGTATTAGTTATTGACTATATTGTTAAACGATCAACTCTCCTGAAAGCTCGAGCTTGTAGGATTTGGGTTTAATATAAATATCATGCCTTTAACACCCCCACTCACTAATGCAACCCTATACCTGCACATGGAGAGTCAAATAAATCAAATAGAGTCCTCCATGGACTTTCAAATCAACAAATGGGGAATAAATTGCAAAGAGGTGGCTTGAACCTAAGATCTTCTACCAAACTAGGCTTTGATACCATGTTAAACAACCAACTCTCCTAAAAGCTCAAACTTGTAGGATTTGCGTTTAATATGAATATCATGCATTTAACATTTATAAAATTACCTATAGAAGCAATCAAATATGGGAAGTATAAGAAACATAAGAAATAAAACAATTTAAGTACATGAGGTAACTCTTAGAATTCCATTATCCTATATCTTTTTATGTGGAAATAAACTTGCTCCCCTAAGTTGTGTTCCTTTTAATCCAATGTAAGAATTGGCAATCTCATTCCATCCATTGAGTCTAGCTTTATGGGTCGAAGTCAGCTTCATCGGGATCTAAGATATCTTATGATTGGCTCTTAACCTGATGACCACCATATATGAATTTGATGCCAAGTACTAGGAAGGCTAGCTGATGGCAAGATGGAGATTTCTATGCTCCTTGCGGAGATCAGTTGATGGATTAAGGAACCCAACCCACTCTGTTGGTTATGTGGATAAAATTCACTAAATCCTAGCGGTGACCTTCAGTTAATGGTGCTAGATTCATTTTAGTAAATTAATCAAGTGGATTTGCAAGAACAAGTTGCCATTGATATTGCAGTAGAATATTCTAGGACAAATGTAGGAAAGCATATAGTGGTGTGTAACCTTACTCCATCAGCAGCATTATTGTCTAGTCATTTTCTTTCCAATGTGACATCTAATGGTTTTCTTTAATCTGATGTACTGTTAATATCTTCTTACATACAACTGAAATGATATTGTTGTGCTTTTTCAGGGTAAAGGCTCAGGTACTTCAATGTTTGTGCAATCTTTGAGGGGGGATCCTTTTCGAGTGAGTTTTTCTGAACTCCAAGGCTATTGAGCCTAACACCATCACCTTCTTGAACAAAATTCTTTTGATTCTTTTTTTCTTCATTAATTAGTTCTCCATAATATTGGTGGTCTATCCCCTTCCCCTCTTTGTACAATTAATTTTGTGCTTTACATTGACATCTTTGAGGTGGGATTTCCTTTAACAGCTTCATTTATGTTCTTATTCCAAAGCAACAGACAGACTTAAGGCATTTGTTGAAAAGTCATTATGCCTGATGCTGCAGTAACTTTTTTCTGTGATATGCTTGGCAACCTCACCCCTGCATAAGTATAGAACATGTGCAATTATTGTTGTGTAAAAACAAAATGCCCAATGATTGCATGTCTTATGGCATGGGAGCTAAATCTTTCGCTTTTTATTTTAATTTTTAGCTGGCTTTGATTGTCTTGTTACTTTTTCTTAGGTACATGTAGATGTTAGAACGTATCCATTAGCAATACATTAATTTAGAAACCAGCTTAGAAAGGTGTTTATGATATAAGTTTTACCAATAATTGGAAGCTACTATACATCTTTTTCATACCATTTGGTATATTATACATGTTTAGAGAATGAACAAAATTGTTTATATTTTTTAACTGCCTCAAAAGAAACAAAAATATGGGTTATCAAAAGTGTTCTATTTCTAACTATAAAACAATGAAAGAACTCTTAAAAATAAATCCAACTCTATTACTTGGTTTGAGAGAAGTAGAAGTCAGGTACTTACATGCTCATTAGCGGTATGTGGGGTTTTTTTTTAGTTATAATTACTGGACACACTGAATGATTTACCTGGTCTTAGAGCCACATCACAAGATTATTGATCCATCCAGGGTTTCATGATGGAACCAAGATATTGACCTTCCTAATTGAGGATATTATACCAAGAATGGTGATAGCAATATTTTTTCAATTATTCATCTCAAAATACTGAATATTATCCAAAAAAAAAAAAACCCTGTTACTGAACGAACCGGCAAAAAGATCTTGAAAATGGTAATACTATAACTAGAATTTAGGGATTGGTAATAATATTTATGTATCGAAAAATAATATATAGATTTTCATACTAAAAAACTGGTCAATTGTATTGCCTTATTGTTAGTGTGTATTTTTTGTATTTTAGTAAATATTACGTATAGATAAGTTGGAGTTAGTCAATTTTATCATTGTAGATAAGTTAGAGTTAGTCAGTGTTATCTTGTAAATTAGTGTCCTAAATTTTAGGATGTTAGTTACCTACCTCTAGTTTCTCTTCTATTTATTAATTCTGTAATCTACCGTGTAAAGCATGATTTAGAGATTATTTTTTGAAAAAAATCTCACTGCAGTATTCAGTTCTATCTCTCCTCTTGAAAACTTACAATTATGTTGTATTATGATGGAGGTCCAGGGATCAAACCTCCTTAAAAATCAGAAGGGGCATCCCTAAAGTTGCTGCAAAGCATGGTGTTTACCTTTTGAACAAACACTAGAAACTTTGGCTTTCTGCCATGGCATGCACTCATTTTGACTGGTTTCCTCTGATATTGCCTGGTTGAACAGACTGTAAACCCATCAAGTGGATCAGGTTTACTTGGTTTAAACCCTGAATATCTTGATACCCTACCTGGATAGGCAAGGTCCCAGGTAGGTGGATTGACCAGCCAATTTGGCCCAGACCTGAGAAAAGTGGGATTTGGCAAAGTTCACATCCCTCTTAAAAGTGTATTGTATTCTGGTATATTGTACTGCATTTTTCTATTGTCTTCTGCCGTTACTCTACAAGGATTTGATGGGCAGGGATCTCAAGCTTCAATTTAGGACTTTTTTTGTGCAACACACATATATATGATGTCTAAAGAAAAATCATGAAACTATAGAGTATGATTGGTAACTTTTTGCATTTAGATCATGATCTTATCCTTGGCAACAGTTGAACCAAGGTTGGATGCCCATATAGGAGTGACTTAGATGCATTATGATAGTGGATAGTCCTTGTTCTCTTGGCCTGGTGAACTTTATGGATGGTCTATATTAGCCTTGCCATTTTCTTTCAGTTAGATTACCATCTTCTACACATGCACATGTGCGCACTCATACCTGCACAAAGAAGATCACATAACCCCCAGATTGGCTTGATATCCAAAAAGATATATATGCAAAATCAAGCAACCTCAAATTCCCATCACTTATTCGAAAACTCTGTTCACAGACATCTACAAGCATGTGTTGAAATATTATTCAGTTATTCATGAAAACTGTGAAGAGAGAAAAGAGATAATCCTTAGTTTTATTATATTCACCGAAAAGAAGTCTTGCCTCTACATTAAATATTGGACTTATATATATACAATTCCATAGACCCACAATACAAAGTGTGAAGACAATAAAAGAAAAAGACTGTGCCATCTAACACTTCAAGCTCGAGTTACATATGTCATATGCAATCGCTGGCATAAACGTGATTTAATTCCCTGTGACCTCTCAAGAGATTTAGTAAAGATGTTCCGCTACTGATCATTTGAATCGACAAAACTGGGCAGAAATTCCATACATCCCGATGCTTATCTTTCTTTTCTAATGAAGTGACAACAACTTCAATGCTTGGTCCTTTCATGGAAGACTGGATTGGATGCAATATGCAAAGCAGCCTGGTTATCACAGATGAGCTTCATCTGTTCATCCTTTCCAAATCTCAACTCCTGGGAGAAGTGCTCTCAAATTTACATGAAGTTCACTATATCGCTGTGCCATAGTTCGACATCAAGCCAAATAAGTAGATCTAGCCACCACATGTTGTTTCTTACTCTTCCAGATATTAGGTTACCACCAATGAAAACACGCACTCAAGTGGAACAAGCCTATCTACGGGTGAGCCGTACCAACTGTGACTTCATGAACCAATAACCGGTGTGACTCTATTCTCACAACACACCTCGCATGGTGTACTTTTTGATATATCGAAGAACGCGGGACATAACATTCAATGCCATCACATGGCATCGGGAATTGACTAACAACACTTACCTGAAAAGAAATGTTCCGCCGAGTAATGGTATGATAGTTCGGGCTTTTATCACGAGTCGCCGATATCAGATATCTCCTAAAGACTCTCGCCTGGGTACAAGTTCATACGTGGATCCATGCGTGAGTCAGTTTCACCGCCACTCTAACATACCGGTTTCTTCCTGCATGTCTAAAGCACGGCCTTCCTCGTTAGAGAGGACTACACCAAACTGGACTGAAATACCCTCACCCCCGCAAAGTACTCAGCTCTCAAGTCTGAGTTTGAAAGTGGGTGAAAAGATGTCGCTTTTAGTTCGAATACCATCCCGATCACTCACCCGTAATGATGATGTCATCCACATAAACAACCGTATAAATACACCGCCTTGAAGTGAAAGCGCGGCGCATAAAACAGATTTTCTTAGCGCCGCTATCCACTCTCAATCGAGATCAACTACGTCGACGGAAGAGAGCCCTAATAGGAGGCTTAATCACTAAGTATGGAGCTTGGAAATCACAGCCGTGGAACCTGAGATGAAGAAAAAAGGCACCCAAACTGCGGGGAGAAGATGATCAATTTTAGGCGGCGGAGGCAAAAATGGGTGTGGCAGGATAAGGAGGGTTTCGGGTGGACCACGGATGGAACAACAAGACAAATATCGACGACCTGATGGAGTCCTCGCCACCGAAAGGGATCCACGCGCCACACGCGCCAAGTACCCACGCCGCCGGGCGCGCGGGATGGCAAGTTATCAGGTAAAGGCGCGCATGACCGCGCTAAGCGTGTTGTTTGCCTACGGTCGCTACCGCGTAGATTCGCTTTGTGCGCCGGAATCGTGGTTTCCGATCGGGAGAAGAAAGCCCCCGGGAAAGTCACCGGCGGCGGCGACGGTGGCTTCGGCGGCGAAGAGGAGATCCGGCGGCGGAGGGTTCCGGGAGGAAAAGAAAGTGATCGGAATGAAACACGATCACTGAAAAAGTAAATTAGGTTTTCCCTTTGGCTTTGATACCATGTGAAAAGAGAAAAGAGAGAATCCCTAATTTTATTATATTCACTGAAAAGAAGTCTTGCCTCTACATTACATATTGGACTTATATATATACACACTCATAGGACCCATAATACAGTAAGACAATAAAAAAGAAAAGACTGTACAATATCTAACAAAAACCTTAGGCCAACTACTTGAGTCAACTGTATAGCTCCTTTCACTGCAGTCTACTCTATTGCCTTAGCATTTATATGTACTATAGGTTTAAAAATGATTGAGATTCATGGTTACAAGGGGCAATCACTAAGGCTTCCTGGATGGTTTAAGATAAAGAAAATAGAGAGCAAAAATAAAAGAAAGTAAAAGGGAAATTTTTTTAATGAAATTTTCTTATTAGAAAAGTTAATTCTTCAGGTACACTTTCCTCATAATTTTCCAATCAAAATTGGGGAGAGAAGCTTATCATTTTCTTTATTTTCTTTTCTATTTTTCTCCTTGCCCTTTTTTTCATGGTATCCAAACATAAAAAATTCATTTTCCACAACTTTTTTTTCTTAAAATTTTTCTTGGTAGTTTCTAGAAGCCAAATATACATTTTGGTTCAATTTTCTTTTTCTCAATGAAGATTCTGTGATGATTTTTAATTTAGAACAAACCACTCCTTTTTTTTTCTATGTTTGATGGATTATTTAGAAAGTTAGAGCATAAAAATGATGTATAGAGAGGGTAAGGTGGCTGACCTCAAAGCAGTTGATATTAAGGTTTTGTTGTCTATAATTTGAAGCATTGTGATGGTGCATGTGGGATTGCATCGATTCCATCCTCATTTAAGGTCCTAATGATTTTTGTTCATTTTCTTGCACCCAGGATTTCAACATGAGTGTCTTAGCTGCATACATGCGTCCAAGCTCAAAATCTGAAATTGTCAAGGTATTATCCTAGTTTCATATTTCACATAGTTGAATGTCCAGTCTTTCTCAAGATGGGTGCACTTTTCAGGTGAATCTGCTAGCATCCAGTGACCATGCCAAGGAGTACACATGTAACCGGCAATCTCACCCATCCAACAGCATGGGTGGTTGATGTATGTGCCTCCACTTCATGTAATGTATTGTTTGTTCTCTTAAATATGGTGGAAAATGAAATTTTTGCTTGGTGAATTTTAGTATCAAAATGCATAGCATAACCGTGCACTTAGTGGAGATAATCTTAAGAGTTAGTTTGGCAATGCTTTTTTTTTTTTTTTTTTGACAACTTGCTTGGCAATGCTTTTAGAAATCACTTCTAGCATAAAAGATGTTCTTAAATAAAAATCAAGCGTTTGACAAAATTTAGAAAGTGCTTGAAAAATCACTTGTAAAGCTTCTTGGAGATGCATCTGATTGATAATTCTCCCAAAAATATTTTTGGAAAAAATACTTCCACTAAGAGTACTTCAAATAGAAACACTACCAAATGTATTTCTAACATAAATGACTGTTTGGACGTATGCTCTGATTTGTAGTCTCTGAACATGAGTGCGCACACCTAATTTTCTATTTATTGAAAGCAGCCTGGAAAGCTTCTGTACTCCGCAAAAATGGTAATTTGCTTTCCTTTCTCATGGACGGTAATGAATGTTTTGTAAACAATGGCTTCAATTTTCTGTGTGGTTAATCTACAATTGATCTTGTTTTTCTCTAGTAATCCTTTTCTATATTTAATCTCATGCGTTTTGACAGGATGGGAGAAATCAGAAATGTAATCCACTTGTATTATGGCATTCACTCCACCAGATGTAGGATTTGTCTCACATTTGTACTCCCAGAATGATGTTTGCAGCAGTTTCAAAAAGACCAGCTGTATGGCGACTTTTCTTGTGTCATGTCTTCTTCATCGCTATTATTTGGTGCATACCTCACGTGGATTCGTTGTCCCATCATTATACATTTGCAAGCTCAAAGAGGATAGCTGACTGGTTATGTTACTTTCATGCCATCTTTATCTTAGCTGTCTCTCCAAGTCATTCACCCAGGTATTTCTTTATTTATGCACATTAATTTTTGGCATCTACGACTTCACTCAAAAGTAAACATTCTCGTCCTATACGATGAATGTATACACCCAACAACACATACTATTCAATGTGTATATTTAATGAATTAGAGTCTCCAAAGAGCTGATTTCCAATATGGCTGCTATTAGCATTTACGGCCCAAGGTGTAGTTTCTGCCCTTTTGGGAGATAGGTATGTTAAATGATTCACATTAGGAAGAGTGGTTATAATCCTTTTAGCACTTGCAAATTTTCTATTCAAGTATTAGAAAGACTAGAAACGGGTTGTATAGAATCAGCGTGAAATGCAGTCTTAAGTGTCGTAATTAGATGGGGTTTTGACCACCTTGTCTCAAAACCATTTGGTGTCGTCCAGTGAAGAATGAAGATAGATCGATCAATCAAAGTCTTTTATTGCATTTGATTGCTTTCAGTTTGGATGATCCATTCTAAGGCTTTAGAAGTACATTATTTTGACACCCTAAGAATAAGAAGGATGGAAATGATTTTGAGTTTGCACCCAAATAAATGCTTCATGTAAAAAATGACAAATTTAAGCTACCAACCATCGCCAAACTACGCTGTTTAAGAAATACCGTTGTTCTTGATGCTTTTCTTCGATTCAACCTGGCTGCCGTCTCGACAAATGACATTCCGATTTTTTAAATTCTTCAAGACAGCAAGATTCAGTTTTTTATTTTCGCCCCCCATCTTATTCCTCCCTATTTTTTATTATTTCTTCACTATTACAAGTTTACTAGGTCAATGCTACGGCAGTTTCAAGATTTAAGTAATTTAATACTTAATCACGTCCACGACAAACAAGATTACGTATTACTGTGATTAATTGATTTTCAAATTAATTTTATAATTTTTGTTTTTCAAATAAAGTATTTCGATATGAAACTCAATGATTTTACTCTTTGCCTCAAATTGGCTGGTAGTTGCTCTGTGCAGGTGATATATATCCCTGATACTCCCTTCTAATGATGCACCCTGCTGTCATTGTGGCGCTGGCGGGGAAAATCTCTTAGGCTCGTTTGAAAACCTTAAAAGTACTTGGGAAGGAAAAATAAATAAAATAAAATAAAACAAAAATAATCCATCATGATTCGATAGCTGATTCACCCCCAATTAGTTCTTGTAAGGTACTTGGTGAAGAGGCATAATCAATTTCTCATAACTGATTAGATCTGATCAAATCGTAGTTTTTTTCTAAAACGTGTTTATACAAATATTACATTTTCATTTTTATCCAATACATTCTAAAACGAACTTTTATTTGTACAAACTATTTATTATCTAGTTATTTTATAATTTTGAGATAATTTTTTTATTCAATATTTTTATGGTTAAGCTTATCTTTTTTAAATTGAAATTTCATCCTTAATGTAAAGATAAATATTTTAAATAAAAAATTGTCTTAATTCATTTATATAAAGATAAATATTAATTTTGTCTTAATTTATTTGTGATATTTATATGGATTCAAAATTTATTTTTAATTTGATGTTAATTTTAAATTTTATTCTTGATTTATTTAATATGATAAAATCATTTTTTCAAAAAAATATATATGATAAAATTATAAGTCAAAATAAACTCGACTTTAAAATAAAATTTTTATGACATGATTTATAAATATATTGACATAGAAACAAAATTAAATAAAAAAAATGAAGATTATAAACTTAAATATTATAATTAATTTTATTAATCATAAATTATATATTTAATAAACTCGTGTTTATATTAATGACTTGATTATTAATCTATAACATCATACTAAAAAATAATAATAGATCTCTAATTATTTAAAAAAATAATAATTTGTTAGAGATGAGGTTAAAAATTTAATTGTATTTAGTTTTTATTAATATTTTGGTTTGATGAAAATACAGGGGAACCAAAATCAAACAAAATGTGAACAAAGTCTTTGATTATAAATAGAAAAATAAATATTATTTTGACCTATGTAAAGTGTGGTTTTACGTTATTTTTTTTCCAATAAAATTTGAGAATCTCATTTGAGTCTTTACTTATGTATTTGTTTGGTTTTGCTTGTATGTGTATTGTTTTTATATCTTTTTATCATGTTTATATAGGTAAGTTTATCTTTTTATCAACTATGAGTTATTTTACCAAACAGTAATTTTTAATAAACAATGCAAATCCTATATCAGGTAAAGGAACCAGGGCCAAACGGGGTAAATTTAAGTTGTAAGGTTTTTTTAGTAACTGGGAAATGGAAAACCTGGTTGTTTTCCGACATGGGTAGATCATGATATACCGAGTACAGTGGGTGGGGATCCAAATCTTGGCTTGACGGGGATGGGGGAACTAAAACAGCTCATAACGCACCATCTTCCTGCCTGTTTTAGAGCCCCACTCTTTCCTGCGAGTCCCATTTTCCTTTGTGGGTGGGTGGGTGGGTGGGCCAATGACTTCTTTACGAGTCTTCTCCTCAATCCCTCCCCAAGTAAAATTTTGTTCTAACTTTTTCCTTTACAAATATCCAATTAGTTAAAAGAACATTAAATAAAACTAATTGTGAATCTAACCTTTTCTGTAATACCCGTAACCTAAAAAATTGGGTAAATAAAGAAATTTTTATGTAGGGTATTTTTATAAATTTCTTAGGGGAAGTCTTGGGTATAAAAAGAAAAATAAAATAATAAAAATACATTTTATTTATCAAATCTTTTGTTTATCTTTGAGTAAGCTCTCTTGATAGTAGGATTCCATAATTGAGGTTTTGCAAGAAGGGTTTCAAGATGAGTTTCTTATTAGATATTTTATCTCTAGATTTAAGAAAATAATATTATTAAAAAAAAATAAATTTTTTTGTTTCTTCATCATTGTCAGCACTCTTGAGAAACCAAGAGATCATCTGGGGAAATACAAGACGAAACGTAGCGACCGTGATATTTTTCTTGTTATCTTTCTCGATCTCCATCTACAGATTCTTTGGTTTCTTTAGGTTTTGGTCAACCTTAAATAGTTTGTGATGATGCTTTTTCAACCATAATCGGCTCGAAAGCATGCCGATTTATCGCCGCCACGACCCGTGGATGTCGACTCTCTCGCAAAAATAGCAAAAGGGTCGAAGTGAGTCACCTGCCGCTTCTCCGCACGCCTAATTCCATTCTTTCCGAGGTTAATATCGTCTCAAGCAGTGAATTTAATTTTTCGCGCATAAGTCATACTTTCACCGACGTACACTTAAGATTTATAATGTATTATCACGACAACTTTCCTAATCGGATGACAAGACCGACAAGATGTTTCCCTAGTCGATGATGACACCGACAAAGATTAAGCTTCGTTTATGACGATACGATATTTCTCCCACTACAGGTGATGGTGATTTTATTTCCTTTGGTCAAACCGACACAGCTTATAATGATGCAATAACAGTGAAATATTATGTTTCTTCCTTAATCGGCCAGACAGATTTTCCTTTAATAATAATCTCGATTACATTACACTTTGAATGGGTGAATTGGCCCCCTGCTTTTAAAGCCTATACTGGGATCATCAAGGGCCCAAAGACTCCGCGACAGTTTCCGCTTCTTAATCCCTTCTGCAAAGTTCGCATTCTGTTCGTGGTTCGCCCGCGCCTATTATTTTAAACCCACCGACCGCTCGAAGCGCAAAGCGTAGGCAAAGCGGTCAGACAAGCTTATGACATTGACTTTTCGTGACTTTTCTTGATATACCGGGATTTGTTGATTAATATTGTTTATTTAAATTGAGATGCTTGGTTCCACAGTGCAATGCATTGTTCCCAGCCCCAGCGGTATCGGGCTCGGGCTGTATGCCTTTTTGAAGCAGTGGAAGCCGAAAAACTAAGCTACTAGGCTCCTAGGCGACAAGTTTGTCTTGAGTTGTTAAGCTCTACAAATTGAGCTATAGGGCTCGTGGGCGTTAAAACCTTCCTGAGTTGTTAAGCTTTAAGGGTAGACTCTGAGCTCGTGGGCATTTGGCCTCTGGCCTGATGGCTCTGCGGGGAGTGGCTACGGGGCTACGTGGGCGCTAAGACCTTCAGTGTTGACTCTAAAGGGCATTCTGGGACTCAGCATTTGGGCTTTACTCAGTGCTCATGAGTGACTGGGTTCTCATTTTGTTGTGTGAGCTGCTTGCCTTTGAGTGTGCAGCTACGTGGCCCAAACTGCGGGAACCGCCGGCTACGTGGCTCCGCTCACTTGGCCTTTTTGAGATGTTAAGCTCTGCAAATTGCCCAGAGCTACATGGCTCAAACTACTTAGCCTTTTGAGCTGAGGCTGCAACGGCCGTCTGGGCTCCTGGCGCTAAGCTCAGTGGCTATAGCTAACACGAGCTGTCGCTCTATGGCCCGAGCTACTAGGTTCCTGAGTTACATGGCTTCATGGCTATTTGGCCTTTTGGTTGTTAGCTCTGCCCGAGCGAGCTGGCCGGGTTCTGAGCTCGTGGCTCCATGGGCTGCCCTGGCCTTTTGAGGAATTAGGCTCTGTGGCTAATTTCTTGGGCTCTTGCATTCTTTAGCCTGAAGGGCATTACTCGATAACAATAGGTTCCCTGACCAGTGACAAATGAGGTCTTCTCTTGGTCGTTGGGGTCATCGCGTCACGGTTGTTGCCGGCGTCCGTGAAGGCGAGAGTTCGTGGCCAGGCCGTCGCATTCTATGAGATCAATCAGAGGTGGCGAAGCTATCGCCGGGTAGGCCACGGTGATGTACGTAGCTCGATGCAAGCGTAGCATCGTTTGCTTTTGGCGAGAACAACGTTGGCGACCATTTGGTACTACGCCTACGATTGCCTTTGCTTTGAGGCTTCTTGCCGACCTCTTCATTAATCTTATACGCTGCAGGCGAAACTTCTTCTCTTTGTTTGGCCAAACAAGGAGGATTGACGTTTAGCGTGAGCGTCCTCTTCAGGGTCGACCCCACCCGTATCTTCTTGTTCGGGGAATACCTCCGTAATTACGCTCTAGACAGCGGATGAAATCGAACCATCTTGCTAACTTGGACCTTTATGTGACGGAGTGTTACGGGCAGTCACTTAGGCATGCAGTCTCTAATTCTTCTAAGGGTGCAGGTCGGGTGGTTACCTCGTCTCGCTTGTCGAGCTCGTCCATGTAAATGTTATCGACCTTGTTTTGCTTCATTGATGCTGAGTAACATTCCCTGGCTATGCGCTGGTTTCCTCGGACCATTCCTACTCCATTTGCAGTTGGAAATTTGATAACCATGTGATAAGCGGAGGGAACAACCCTTATAGCATTGAGAGAGGGCCTACCCAGTAACATGTTGTAGGCGGCGGCGTGCTATGAGGAATCTCACTTGGATTGTTGTAACTTTAGCATGAAATTCTCGAAGTGTGCTTGTCACCGTCGAGAATGATCTTCTTTTCACCTAAAATCCGCGTAGAGCGCGTTGGCGGCTCTAGTTTCTCCACTTCCAATGCCCGTCTGTCGAGGCGTGCGAAGATGATATCGACCGAGCTCGCTGTGTGAGGACCGTGGATCGTTTATTAGCTACTATGGTTTTATCACAAGCGGTCGTCATGGGGGTGTTGGCGACCTTCCGTAATCGAAAGTGCGAAAAGGTTATGGTAGTATCCGGCCAGAGGCTTGGATCTTGTTTGTACTTCTAAGGTTTCCCGATCTAATCTTTGCTTGTAAGTGGGCCTTCCTGGCTGAGTTGGACTCTCCGCCTCCCGCAAACCCTCCGGAGATTACATGGATTTCTCCTAAAGGCGGCTGATGCTGAACTGGGGTTGGCTAACGAGGTGGTGGTGGCTGGACTCGCTCCTGCCCTTCTAAGGCCACGTATCGGCTGAGATGTCCACGTCGAATCAAGTATTCAATCTCCTTTTTTAGCTAGATGTAGTCATCTGTTCGGTGTCCATGATCCTTGTGGAACTCACAGTATTTGGTGTCGTCTCTTCTAGCGGGTGCGACTCATCACAGGATGGCATTTCAGGGAACCTTTCATGTTGCGAACGAAATTGTCGGAGGGGTGTCTTCTTGGTGAATACGGCTAGCTGCGGCTCGGGTTGAGTGGTCCCCTCACGATCACGGCGTTCCACTTGTCTTGTCGGGGACCGCTCTGTGCCTACGCTCACTCGCGAGGATCTTTGTCCTGTCACCTTTGTCTCTTGGGGCTTCGTTCTCTTTTTTTTATCGCCCCTGCTCTTTTCCTTTTGAGTAGAAGAGCTTCTTTGCTTGGATAGGAGGGCTTCTTCACCGTTGATATACTTCTCTATTTTGGCGAGGACCTCGGTCATGCTTGCTTGAGGGTTCTTTGAGATAGAGAACATTAGGTCTTTGTGCACTCCCGATACACCCAATGAAGCGATAGCGAGCCCGAACTTCTCGTCGAGACTATCCACCTTTAGCGACTCCGTGTTAAACCTTTGAACATATGACCTCAGGCTTTCTTGAGGCTACGACATGGTCGAAGGTGATAACTTCGGCTTCACTTGTGCGATCCTTGCTCGATAAAAGTGGGGAGGCGAATGCGATGGAAAGCTCTGTGAACGATGAGATGGAAGACGACGGGAGTCTATTAAACTAAGCCAATGTTGGGCCCTTTAGTGTGATAGCGAAGGCTCTGCATCGTACGGAGTCCTGATATCCGTGCAGTTCCATCTGATTTTTGTACGTATTGAGGTGGTCTATGGGGCTTTTGTTCGTCAGAGCATCCTCGATCTACGACGCATTCGGAACTTTCTTAGAAAGGGAAGTGCATCACCCCGACGGTGAATGGAGATTCGGTTTGTTGCACCAGGACGTCCATGGAGATTGGAGCTCGGCCCTTTATCGCTACCTTAATGTGGCTGATTTCTTGCTGGATGTCCCTGAACCTTTGCTCCCACGGCCTCTCCTCGTTCATGAATCCTCCGGGGTTGGTAAGGATCTTACTCCCTGGTGTGGCTAGTTTCTTCTTATCTATCAAAACTGCTCAGCGAGGAATTCGGGTGTTGCTCTTCTCGAATGCTTGAGGTTTTAGTATTGAGCACATCGTGTCTCCACGGGGTCGTCGTATTTACTTTGGTGAGTTGTTCCCGACTCTTCGGCAAGTGTTGGTTGGTAGCCTTGGCGCCTCCGCCCTCGTCCGTGTTAACTGTCTGATCTCGCGCGCCTCGGGAGGTCGGTACATCCCGCGCCGCTGGTACAGTCTTGCATCCTTGAAGGATTGGTGTTGCTCCTTGTGTTCGAGTTGATACCATCGATCGGCTAAGAGGTCGACTTTATTTGTAAAAATGAACTATAGTTCCCCGCAGATGTGTGGCTTAGATGATGCTTTTCAGCGAGCTGAGCAGCGTCTTTAGTTCTTCAGGCAGTCAGTGACTCCCTTCGTTGGAATCCTGCAATAAGAAACAAAGGATCGGCGAGGGGCTCGCCCGTTGTCTCTCAATGCAAGTCGGTTTCTTTCGAGGAGAATATCAGCTAACTTTAGGGAATGAATTCACTACATCAAGTAAGTCTGCGTGCGCTTTCCTTTGATGAGATTACTTTGGTATTTATCATGGATGATCATGACAACTTTCCCCAATTTGATGATGTGAATAGCATTATGTTTTCACTAGTTAGATGATGTTGAATAGTATGTTTAAACTGCATTGGAGGATGATCGATATTTCTCCTATTTGGGTAGAGATTTTAACTTTTCATATAAATGCTTAGATTAATAAGGGATAATTGGTGAGCCCGATAATTAGGAGTATTATGTTTTTCCTAATTGGTGGAAATTAGATTATTTCCTTTAATACAAATTCTTTGATTACATTACCAACCTTTTGAATGGGTGAATTGGGCCCTCGTTTTGGGCCTGTATTTGGGGGATGTCATCGAGGGCTCGGCTGGCCCAGTCTTGAGCTGCTTCTTAATCCTTTCTTAAGTGGCATTTGAAGGAACCGTGTGCAGGCGCAGCGCAGTATTTTAAAGCCAAGTCGGTTTGATTTTTATTAAGTTAAAAAAAATCAGTATAAGATGATCTTTATGTTCAGGAAGATGAAAATTTTATTTGAAAAACAAAAATAGAGAGAGAAAGATGGTAGAGAACCATTGTAGAAATCAAGAAAAAAAAATAGAGAAAAGAAGGTGGTAGGGGACCACCATAAGCTATGAAATTGTGAAAAAGAAAAAAACAAAACAAAAAACAAGAGTAGAGATAGACATATACGATGAAAATTTTGTGTATTTGTATGGCATGTGGCTTTGAAAATCAAAGGTGAGAATAGTTAGGTATAAAAAATAAATAAATAAAGATGTAGGCTTAGTAACCACCCGTAGGCTTGGCATAATAAATGAGACTTATGAAATAAAAAAATATAAAAAGGAAGTTCTTTTGATCATGACATAAGCTTTTGAAAAGTCAAATAATATTTAATCATATTTAGGTAAGCATGGTGAAAGGCAAAAAGGACCATGTACTTGAAAACCTAGGTATGGAATGCCTAGAAAATTTAGATAATGATAGATAATTAAAAATGATAACAACAATAGAAAAAAATATAAATAAAATAAGAATAAATTGTTTGTATTTTAATTATCTATGTTTATTATGTGTTTTAGGTGGAATAGACTTTTAGTTGGATATTTTCAAAGTTATTTAGGACTTTTAGGTTTGCTTTGAGATAAAGGAAAATTAATGCAGTTTTTTTTAAATGTATTTTTATACGTACAATTCAAAAATGTTTGCTTTGTTATTTGTCTAAAACGTGGATAAAATATATTTTGCTTGAAAAGTATGTCGAATTTAAGTTTTTCCATGATTTAAATTATGGAAATATTATGTTTTGTGAATGGAATTTTTGGAAACTCTGTTTTTTTTACTTTGGTAGTTCGACAATGTCAACGGAAATAATAGTTAACCTTTACATTCCTTGGTAAGGAATGTAATTGATTTGAACCCCAGCCTCTATGAGTTTCGGTTAGACGTTACTAGTACTAGTAGTGTTTGGTTCCGCTCACCTTAAAAAGAACAATTTAAGGCTAGCCACCCATCTGAAAGTCTCATATGGTTGGGCACCATTCAATATTTTTTATCAGAGTAAAAGTTTTAATTTGAATATTTGAATGAATTTGATATGAAGGTGTTTGGATCTGAAATGAAAGGACTTTGTTTAAATATTTGAATGTGTGATGCCCCAAAATTCGGGGGTCCGTTGATCATCCATCAACCCACGAAAAACCTGTGGATATCGTGTAACTCGATATCACATCATTGTGTCTCATTTACTGAAATCTATAATTTAATAAAAATCGGACAGAGTCTCCTTTGTACGAGGAGCTCTATCCAAAAACCCAACCTATACATTATACAACAGCATGGCCCATCCGGGGTCCAATATTACATAATGAATGCACCGGGTCCATTTATGAGTAAAAGTTGACCACACCGGGTTCATTTATCCACATTCATTTAAAAACATGTAAGTTTATGCTAAACACGGTTCATAAGAGTTTAATTACACTCTCTTACACTTTATACATGCCAAAAATTATTTGTTCCAAAACTTTTACAAAAAAAATTTTTGCTTCACAGTATTTTTCATCCTTGCGGCCCCGTAAGTCGATCGCGAGCACGGCTTCCCACACCTAAAATGTTATCAGGTATAGGGTGGAGCCAAGCCAGTAGAGTGAAATCCTCTGAAATTTCTCACCGGCAAGTCGCGCGTGCAAATCTTTCACTTAAAAATTTTCACATTCACATCACAATTCCAATCAAGATATGTAATTTTAGGTTGAAATTTTACATGTCATGTCATGAAATAAGATGAAACTTACTTATGCACCATACTCGAGTCTTTACCAACTCCCATCATACCCGAGTATTTACCGACTCTTACCACACAATGCAACGCCAATGTGTGATAAAATTCGTCATTGATGGATTACATCCAATGATCATTTTCAAACAAAATCCGTTTGTTTATAAACCAAAAGCTTTTTTAATGTTACACCTAAAATGATCATTTCATTTACAAAACCATGTGTCTTTTGTGGGCAGCGAATTTTCGAGGTCCCACCATAGGTTCCTCACACCTTCCAACATTTTTGGACTGTCACCGTTGGAGTGTCTAAACCAGCCCGGGTCTTTCATCCAAGAGAGTATCTAGCCCTTCTTGTTATTACCCGACACAAGTTTTTACCATTTTATTCAATAGTGCGACTCTATTGGGTCAAGCCCACTCACCAATTACCAAGTGAGGTGATTAATTTTAATCATGCACTCACACCCATGTAATGTGATGTTTCTAGTGCATAATGCAATGTGATGCACCATTGCATGTCTACGTCATGCCACATATGTGATGAATGTCATATAGACAATTTATCTCATGCATTTAACCATGCATCATGGACAATTATATTACATGCATATAATTTCCATTACAACATTCATGTCAATGTCAATATATATGCACACATATATGAACAACAAGTAACCAAATCAAGTTATTACAAAATCAAGTAATAACCACTTTAACCCTCTAGGCTAATCGTGGCATATACAATGCCCACAAAAACAGCCCACACAAGTAGCCCCAAACCGACTCTTAAACTTACCATGAAATCGGCCCAAACAAGCCTTTAAACAGGCCATAATCCTAGCTAAACAAGCCCTTAGCAGTCCAGATTAATTTTTTTAATCTAAACGGTCCATAACCACTTTTTGGGACATTTACATACAATTCACACAACCGCCCACAACCGGGCCACAAAATAACATTTAAAGCCATTTTGGCATTGTCTAAACAGTCCCTAAGGGTAAGGATTTCAGCCAAACAACCCTTAAACCATGTCTTGAGCATGCCATGGACACTTCACAAACCGGGCCATGATAAGCCATAAAAACGGCTTTAAACAGTTCCTAAACCAGCCAAACAGTCCCTAAGAGAAAGGTTTTCAACCAAACATCCCTTAAACCATGCTTTAAGCATGCCATGGACTCTTCACAAACCGGGTCCGCAGCTTGGAAATACAAATAACGGCTTTAAGCAGTTCATCATCCCGACGAAACGGGGCCTTAGGACCTTTACCCACATTTTTGCCTAAAATTAGCACCCAGGGTGGAAATAAATCAGTGGGAAAAATCTCTCAACCTCTTGAGCGTAGTAGCACGGGTAGGAAGCCTCCTAGCTGAAATCTCGCCGCTGGATCTTGTGAAATCCACTGTTTTTGGTATGTACCGTAGCCCTCGTCGAGTAGATGAAGAAACTTCATTTCTTGGCTCGGCAATTTGGGCCAACGGGACTCGAGGATCGAATAAAGAAGATTGGATTTCCCTTTTCCTCCTCTCTCACTTAAAGAAGAAAATCAAGAAAATAAAAATGGGATATTTTTTCCCAAGCCTCTCACTTAAGTTTAAGTGAGTGGCTCACTTCACACCACATGTCCTCGACTTGTTCGGGTTCTTTTCTACCCCGAAACAATTTATTTCATCCCGGTTTAAGTTCAAACTATTTTAAATTAAATTTATTTAAATTATTTTCCAACTTTTGAAATTTTTCCAAAAATTCTGTTTTTGGGATCACTAGACACCCTCATCTTCTCGAAAAACGTGAAAATTTTGACTGTCTCGGAATTCGACGAAATTCGTCTAGATAACTAGATGTCACGAGAAGAATCCAACGGTGAGGTCCGTTTTGTCATCTAAGATTTAGAAAAATTCTAGGTTTGCAACCTGTACTATAGCGACGATTTACCGTTTTGCCATTTTTCGAAAAATTCTAATTTACATGGGTTTTACATTCTTCCCCCCTTAACATAATTTTGTCCCCAAAATTCACACACATACACATTCAAATTACATGCATATACAACAGTCATTTAATCACCAAATGACTAAAAACATACCTTCATCCTCAAACAAGAAAAGATAATTGTCACGCACAGTGTCTTCGCGTTCTAATGTTGTCTCATCTACTCCTCGGTGCTACCACAACACATTCACTAGCCTCACAGTCTTGTCTCTCAAAACCTGATCCCGACTATCCATGATACATACCGATCCCTCCTCGAAGGTTCCATCCGCATCAATAACAAGCTCACCCCAATCTACTACATAAGTCAAATTTGGAGTGTACTTCCGAAGCATGGAGACATGGGCACCGCGCCGAACTTTCGATAAGCAGGCGGTAACGCACCAGCCGTGCTTAATCGTGCCTACCCTCTCGAGTACCTCGAAGGGAGCTCGTACTCTAACAACAATAGCTTTCTCCGCTGTCGAACTTTGACCATTCCTCTTAGGCATCACCTTGAAGACATGATCACCCACCTCGAGCTCGGAGAATTAGATCGCAGTCTGTCGGTATAGCTCTTACGCCGATTACGAGCCAGGTGAGGAGGCAGCTTGCGTATCAAACCCACCTTCTCAGAGGTGTCTTTAACCAAATCCAGACTCGTGGTGGGTCTCTCTCCTACCCCCGTCCAACAAACCGAAGATCGACACGACCTTCCATATAGTGCCTCATAGGGTGACATCTGTATGCTCGCCTAATAACTATTGTTGTAAGTGTATTCCAGTAAGGGTAAATGCTCTTCCCAGCTACCCTTGAGGTCAAGGATGCATGTCCGTAGCATTTCTTCTAACATCTAGATGGTCTTCTCTAACTGACCGTCTATTTAGGGATGAAAAGCAATGCTCATCATCAACTATGTCTCCATGACTTGCTGGAAACTCTTCAAAAAATGAGCTGTAAACTTGGGATCCCGATCTGATACTATAGATATAAGTACCCCATGCAATGGTACAATCTCTCATATGTACAACCTGCAGAATTCCTTCAGAGTGAAGGTCATCCGCATAGCCAAAAAGTGTGCCGACTTAGTAAGCCGGTCCACTATCACCCACACCTCGTCATGCCCTTGCGATGTCCGTGGCAAGTCGATTACAAAATCCATCGTGACATGTTCCCACTTCTACTTAGCTACCTCCAAGGGCTGGAGTAGTCTTTGTGACCTCTGGTGCTCAGCCTTTACTTGTTGACACGTGAGACATCGACGAAAAAAGTCCCTAATGTGTTTCTCCATTCCACTCTAATAGTATTGGCAACGAAGATCATGGTACATCTTTGTGCCATCTGGATGCACAGCAAAACGGGAGCAATGGAACTCCTTGAGGATCTACTCTCTCAGATCTGCTGATTGGGGAACCCTGACCCGTCCCTCACAGAAGACTACCATATGTGAATGGCCTGGCGCCGTCCTGTATCAGCCCGATTACCACGGAGTCCACTAATGGACAATATCTACATGTCGATCCTTGGGACTCGATCACTTTAACTTTCAGTAGGGAAGGCGTAGCCATTCAACTCCCTAAAAATTACCTTTGAGCTTGATCCTGGCAGTACCTTTCCGGCGTCCCATAGCCTCAAGTATCTGCCACTCCTGGGAAGCCACACTAGCCAACACTCCCTACGACTTCCAACTAAGTGCATCAGCCACCACATTTGCCTTACCAGGATGGTAATGCAAAGTGAAGTCATAGTCCTTTAGATACTCCATCCACCTGTGTTGCCTCATGTTGAGGTCCCGCTGTGTAAAAATGTACTTCAGACTCTTATGGTCCGAAAAAACCTCGAACTGCTCACCATATAGATAGTGGGGCCAAGCCTTTAAGGCAAAGACTATCGTCAACTCCATGTCATGTGTAGGGTAACTCTGCTCTTGGTTCTTTAACTGTTGAGAATCGTAAGCCACTACCCTCCCGGACAACATCAAAACACATCCAAGTCCGTCCTTATAGGCATCACAAAACACTATGTACCTTTGTCCCCTCTCTGGAACTATCAGAATACGCTTTGAAGTAAGCCTCCTCTTTAATTCCTGGAATGCCTCTCACCTGAAAGTCATTCCACCCCAGGCTTGACCTCATAGGGTCAGCCTGCGTCATAAGTGCGACCGATTGGGAGAGTCCTCAATGAACCTTATGTGCCCGTCCCACCTAGGCAAATGATGGAAGCGCCACATGGGACTGGGACTCCTTAACTTGCTTTTCTGACATTGGTAGACTCATATCAATAAACAAAACCATATATCAAAATATAACTTGTAAAAGTACCACCATAGTGGTGTTTAAAATATCTTTTACATATATTCCTAAGTCTCATTTACTTGTACTTATACAAGTTCCATTATTACCAAAAATATTACATTACATTACAAAAGCAGTCAGACACACATATGGTGGACTCTGTTGCTTGTGTTAGTCTGCGAATGCGGAATGCCTCGGATGTCCTCTTCGATTACCTACGGATGAAACACCGGAAGTGCTCCAGCATAAGCTTAGTGGGGAACAAATAATATATATGACCACAACAGTGATCCTCAATTATAGTATACATATTCAACAGTTTATATATTAGAATTTTCATATCTCATGGAGTCACGAACATAAATCTTGTCTGGAGAGATTATAGGTACCTAGGGAATGACGATTACTTGTGATTTCGTATAATTATTTCCATATGTCATATTATTCAGATTCTTATCATATAAATGTTTGTCTATATAGACCAGAAATAATGAATGAGAGGGACACAACCTAATAGGTACCCAAAGGTGCGATGCGATCTTGAATATAAGTGGGAAGCACAAGCGAGTGTGTGCGTCACGTGCTTGAGAGTGTCGTAGCACTAGCAGGAATGTTGTAGCACTGAACAACGAGTGTCGAAGCACTAAAAAGAGATGTGTCTACCCACATAACAGAAGTGTCGTAGCACTAATAGGAGTGTCGTAGTACTAATCAAAGGTGCCTCTTCATTCACTATTTGATCTTAAGTAGGCATACAATTATATATATTATTGAGCTTGTTATATTGTTCTTGTTAATTCAGCAATAAGGAGTGTAAAACAATGTTTGCCCGATACTTGAGGATTCTGAAACGAAGCTTCACGCTGGCAAGGTTTAAAGCATTTTTCAAATTGGCGAGGGCGAGGTTTAGAGCATTTTTCAAATCACTTATATACATGTATGGACCATTTCATTTACTTATTAGGATCCTCCATTAATCCAATAGATAATTGCTAAAAGTGGAAGGAAAGCAAAAAAGCAGGGATTTCTGAACATGCCCTAGGCGAAGCAATGCTCGCCCTGGCGGAAGGCTCGCTTAGGTGAGCAGGTGCTGCAGCAGGCGGACGGAGATGTGATCAGAGGGGTCTCGGCTACGCCTAGGCATAGAGACCGCCCCTGGCGAAGAAGCTATCTTCGCCTAGGCGGAGACTATCGGGCAAGTGCATAAATGGGGCTTTTTGCCCTTTTTCACCAAAAATTTCCCACAAAAACAAATACATATCAAAACAACTCTCAAACCCAACTCAACTTTTATTAGGATTTTTCCTACACAAACCTAGACAAAGAGGGATTTATGATAGTTTCCATACATCACATGAGAGATTTCTATACCTTGATTCTCTTGAAACTTCAACTAACTTTCCTTTTCTTCACTTCTCTTCCTTGCAAGAACAAGTAGAGCCCAAGACAAAGGAGAAAAGCAAACCACAATTTGGTTCTCTTCTAAACCGTAAGACCTAGCACTCCAAAGCCAAAAATGGGAAATTTCCCTTTCTTACAAGGCCATGTTTGGTTTTAAGGAATTTGGCCCTCAATTTTTCCCCCTTTCATTTTAGTCCTTCACTTTTCTTCTATTTGAAATTCATCTTATCATATTTCTACTTTAACAAATCATCTTCTTGTGTTATGACCTTTAGGTCCTTGATATCAAATAACCATTTTCACCTTTACTTCTTCAAAAATCCTGGTTATATCCTTTTTCACACTTAAATTTCCTAAAAATGAAATTTTGCTTATAGTATATACCTAAAGTCTCAGCAAACCACAGAGGTATAATTTGGGGTGTTCTAAACCTCTGCAATACCTGTCAATCCCAGCGCCTATGTCCAAAGATTGACTTTGGTCTCTCGGCTCATAACACACTCAACCTTCTCGGGTCACGGATACACACGGCCCGATGCCACATGCCCCAAGAATTTCACCTCAGTAAACCAAAATTCACACTTACTGAATTTAGCATACAACTGATGGTCTCTCAAAACCTTAAGCATAATCCTCAAATGACCCTCATGATCCTCCTCAGACTTAGAGTAAATCAAGATGTTGTCCACGAAGACCACGACGAACTGATCTAGATAGGGTTGGAATACTATACATGAGATCCATGAATGTCGTTGGAGCATTCCATCAATCCAAAGGCATTGCTATGAACTCCGAAATGCCGTACCGTGCTAGCGTGGAGTGTAGGGATATCACGCGCCTAACCTCAAGCTGTAGTAGCAGGTGCAGATCTATCTTGGAATAAACCTACGCCCCTCTCAGCTAATCAAATAAATCATCAATCCTCGGCAAAGGGTATTTATTCTTGATAGTAATCTATTCAGCGCACGTAGTGCATGCATGGCCAGAAGGGTCTTGTCAGCTGCTTCTTTCTGTTCTTAACCAGGAGCGCCCTAAGGGTGAAGTGCTTTCGATCTAAAACCCTGTCCAATAATTTCTGTAATTGGACTTTGAGTTCCTGCAACTCAACAAGCGCCATTCTATGTAGAATCATAGAAATAGGTGATGTACCAGGGTGCAACTCAATAGTGAAGTCTACATCCCTCTGCGGAGGTAATCCCGATAGTTTACCCAGAAAAATATCCTCATACTCACAAACCTTCCGAGGTAGACCTAACTCTTGTCTCGCCTAATCCTCCAGGGTAAGGTTTGCTAACCAACCCATCAACTGCCCATCCCACCTAAAGTCGTACACAGCTTGGGGTAAAGCATCGTGCTTATCCCCCTGAAACAAAAAGCAAACACCCTCTGGTGTGTAAGCAATAACCCTCTTACGATCACAATCAATGATTGTAACGCCCCAAAAATACCCTAGAATTTTTTTTTTTAATTTTATTATATATTCGAATTTATAAATTAGTCGACTTTGGATATTTTAGGAATTGTTAAATGAATGTTGATTAAATTTATTATATGGCTAAGAGTCAAATGCAATATTATACTGCTAAATGAGAATTAATTGGACGAAAATTTACCCCGAGTGTAAAGGTAAATTTGAAATTTAATAAATAATGAGGACCTAAGGGGTCAGGTAAAATAAAGTTTATATGTCTAAGTGTAAATATGAGAGTTGAAGTGCAAATAAAATGAAATATAGGCTATAAAGCAAATAGGGAGAAACTTAAGTCAAAAGAATGTTTTTTTTTTTTTTTTGTGGCCAAACAAGGCCTTATGAAAAATAAGTGACTTAAGACCAAAAAAAAGAGAAAATGAGAATAGGTGTGGAAGGCCAAACATGGCCTTACACTTAAATGAGGATAAAGACCAAAATGTGGTCTTTAGGAGCTCATTCTTTGTCAGCTTTTGAGAAGGAGCGAAAGGGGAGAAGAGGCTGAGGCTGTGAAAGATCAAGTTCTAGGTGGGGTTTCTTCACTTCTTACTCCTTTGTGATCAGCAACTTAGAAGTGGAGATTTGAATGAGCTAGGTAAGAAAGCAGGCCTGTTCATCTTTTGTGATTTTATTGGGGAAAACCCCAAATGTGGATAAAGAGTTTTTTTTTGTTGTAAATGAGTTTTAGGGTTGTGTTGGGTTGAGTTTTGAAGAGTATTGTTGGTTGGATTGGTTTGTGTAATGTTTGTAAAAGGGAAATGTTGGGTTTTCAAAGGAAATGCTATCAAAATTTTGTCAAGACCCATGTTCTTGTTTTGGCTATAGATTAAGTTATAATCATCCAAATGAAGTGATTCCAATTAGTTAAGAACCATAAGAGATAATTCTACAAATGTATAGAAGGTACTAGGAGAAAATTGTAGCTCTAAGGCTCCCCAATACGGGCTTAAAGGTGAGCTCGGGTAGCTCACGGGTTATGCTCTATTTTGGGTATTGTTATAGTGTTTTGGCCATAAGTTGAGTTTCACTCATCCAAATTGAGTGATTCAAAATTATGGGTAAAATATACTTCTAGGGGAATAATTTACTTGAAGGAACCCCAAAGTGCCTAGAAATTTGTCAAAGTGGAGCTATGTGTAGAGCAATTATGATTTTGTTTGCAAGTGGGGTGATGCGATGTAAATGCAATAACTTGAGTTTTGGTGATCCAAATTGGATGATTCCAGTTGGAGAAGAAACCTTATAACCATAGCTTCAAATGTGTAGAAGAAACCATTACCAATTTATGGGGTTAGGCCACAAATTAGAATAACAATAGGTAACTAAGTGAGATGAATCACGACTAGTTTGGCATTAAAATGCCATAACTTGAGTTTAGGTGATCCAAATGAGATGATTCGATTCTACTTGAAATATGGGCTTCATGCATTTAAAATTTTCTTGAAGGAAGCTGGAGCAAATTATAGTCATGTGTCCCCCGTAAAAATTTTCAAGTAAAGGAGAGTATCGAGTAGGCATAAACCACGACCAAACTCCTAGAATAACCTACTAATATGATTGTCGTTGTATTTGAATAGGGGGTGACGAGGAGAAGAAGCACGCATTGAAGTCGAGATACGAAGATCGGAATCAAAGCGGCGATTTTAGGCACATTACATCTTACTCGCATTCGTTTGAAGATTTGAACTATTTGTTCTAAATGTATAAGAAAAGCATATTGAATTGTTTTAATTGATTTGAAGAAATTGATTGTGAAATGTTTGCAAATGAAAATTGCATGAGTATTGAAAATGAACTGTTTATACAAATGTACATATTGTACTGTATGTTGCTATAAAAAAGATTTGAGCATACCCTTAATTGAATGTTAACCGTTTAGTTCGTATGAAGGATAGATTGATATACCAATATGAGTCAAAAACCGCGATCACTGCGAGCGATTGTATTGATGTGTGTCACTCAGGTCAGCCCGACCAGCGGGGCCGTGCTCCGGTAGTGTTAAACAATTGATTTTTTTTAATAACCCGGTCGGTAGCCCAGCCGGGACTATCTTGTATTTATAAAACGTTTTTTATATCGGCCCTGCTGGCCCAGCGGAAGCTGTGGCAGTGGTCCGGTATCTATGTCTCGAAAACATAAGTTAAATTTATTAAGAACAAAACGAATTGAATTGATTTGAATTGTGGCCAATTGGAATTGAAAAACATGATTAGCGGTTGAAATGAAAGAGTATTGTGAAATGCATGATTTGATTATCAATGACTTGTGCATATGGAAGTGTATATTTGGGTTTGATCAATGAACCATAAATGATTGTATATGAAATAAGTATATGTATTGTATTGACATTGATCGTAAAATATCGAAGTTTTGTTTAGTAAAACTACATGATTTGAATTTATTGAAATCAAGAATGGAATTGTTTAGAACCACTAAGCATGAAATGCTTAGCGTGTAGTTTATCTGTAATGCGGTACCGAACATGGTAGCGAGATCGGAGCGTCAGTCGTAAAGAAAAATTCACCGGGTATGTTCCGACATATCATTCACCCACGTATCTCTTTTGAACATTGATATTTTGTAAAAACAATTTCAACTCTGGAATATCTATTTTTAAATCATTTGAAAATGTTGATATGCCTTTATAGTAATTGTACTTTTGCATGAATAAAATGAAATGGGCTTACCCTTTAAAAGCAGCTTCATATTTGAAAATGATTTTATGCCAGGCGAAGTGTAACACTCTGACATGTTTTTGATAAATGATTTTGATAAGGTGATTGGTGACATTAGAGCAAGCGGTTTCGATTCGGACTCGCCCAACAGTGCGGCGGAAAGGGGGTCTGATGATGACTCAGTGTGCCGTCAACCAGTCCATCCCAAGGATGACATCAAACTTCGACATGTCCATGACCCTAAGGTCCATGGTGAGTAGAATTGTCGAGATCTCTCACTCACAACCCTGACATATCTGATCAACATTCACCCTAGTTCCTAGGGGAGAACTCACATGCAATGGCTCTTCTAAGGCTTCAACCTCTAAGCCCAAATCTTTCACTTATCTTTAACACTTGCCTCTCGGATGTTCCGTGTGTCACCCACCTCCCTCTCAATGGCCATAGTTGTCTTGATCATCAAGTCCATGTCTTGTAGGAGGAGTCCTACAATTTTACCCCGGATGGACAATTTCGATTTCATACTATCCTCAAACTTTCTCACTTTGGCCATGTCCATGGTCACATAATCATCAACAAAACAGGCTAATTTAGTGAACTTAGCCACGTATTCAAGCACTATCGTCATTCCTTGTTTTGCAATTCTAGGAACTCCCGAGCTTTTGCATGTCGAGCAGACATCGGGAAATACTTGTCCATGAAGAGCTCACGGAACTCTTCCCATGTCATTGCCTCCAAATTCCTTGAGGCTTTGACCTAATCTCACCATACTTGGGATTCGCCCTCTAGCTAGAATGTAGCTAGCCTTATCCTCGTGGCATCAAAAGTGATCTCCCTAGCCTCCAAGATCTTGCCGACTTGTCGGAACCAATGATCAACTTTCATCGGTTCCCTTCCTCCCTTGAAGGTTAGAGGATAATGTGCCTTAAACCTCTAGAGGTTACTGGGCCTCTTACAGCTCACGAGTTACACTTAGCATGTCTGATGATGGTAGCCACAACCTCCACGCAATAATAGCGTCGCGGGGGATAGCCTCCATGTGAAGGCTCGTTGGTAAAGCTGATGGTGGTTGGTTGTTATTCACAGCCCACACGCCCACCGACATCCTCTTCCTCAACTAGCCATCTACATATGTTAGATAGCAATTTAGTCTTACACAATATCCAAAATAAATAGGGATCAAGTATAAACTTTGAGATTTCTCTCCTTGTCTAATTAGTAGTGCATGTGCCAACTACTAATAGACCTCAACATCCCGAACTATCTCGTTCGTCCTTTTCCCGAACCCCCAAGGTTATGTGTTCTAACTATAATGTTCATCTTTTCCCATATACACTTTACCATGTATATTATTCACCCAACACACACCACACAATCATGTAGCATATTAAGCACCAAACATGAAATGCAGAATGAATTCAATGGTCTAGACACATGCCCATCAAGTCCTAGGTAATCACATACCTATGCTCTAATACCAAAAGTATGCGCCCCCGAAATCCAGAGCCGTTTGATCATCCATCGACCGGAAAGCTTTTTGGATCTCGTGGCTTTCGATACCACACCGTTGTGTCCCATTTACTAGAATCCATAATTTTACAAAAATCGGACAGAGTCTCCTTTGTACGGGGAGCTCTATCCAAAAACCCAACTTATACATTCTCTACTTGGCACTTATTATCTAGAGTTCGATATTACCACGATGAGAGCATAAGGTCTATTTATGAGTAAAAGTTGACTACACCAAGTCCATTTATCCACATTCATGTAAAAACATGTAAGTTTATGCTAAAAATAGTTCATAAGAGTTTAATTACACTCTCTTACACTTAATGCATGCCAAAAGTTATTTGTTCCAAGACTTTTACAAAAAAAAAAATTTTTAAGCCACAAGTCGACCTTTGCATCTTGACTTTGAATGAGAGCCATCCACCGGCTCATTTCCACTTTTTGAAATGTTTCCATTATAGGGTGAAGCCAACGCCTAGTAGGTAAATCTCGAAGGCCACTCACCTAAGTGCACATGCAATGCTTTCACTTAAAAAATTTCACATACACATCACAATTCCAAGCAAGATATACAATCATAATTTGGAATTCTACATGTCATGCCATGAAATGAGATGAGACTCACTCATGCACCATATCCAATTCTTTACCGACTTCCATCATACCCGAGTATTTATCGACTCCCACCACACAATGCAACGCCAATGTGTGATAAAATCCATCATTGATGGATTACATCCAATGATCATTTTCAAACAAAATTCGTTTGTTTATAAACCAAAATCTTTTTAGATGTTACCCTTCAAATGATCATTTCATTTACAAAACTATGTGTCTTTTGCGGGCAGCGAATTTTCGGGGTCCCACCGTAGGCTTCGCACGCCTTCTAACACTTTTTGGACTTTCACCGTTGGAGTGTTTGAACCAATCCGGGTCTTTCACTCGAGGGAGTATCTAGCCCTTCTAATTATTACCCGACACAAGTTTTTACCATTTTATTCAATAGTGCGACTCTTGGTACCAAGCCCACTCACCAATCACCAAGTGAGGTGATTAATTTTAATCATGCACTCACACTCATGTAATGCGATGTTTCCCATGCATAATGCAATGTGATACACCATTGCATGTCTATGTCACGCCACATATGTGATGAATGTCATATGAACAATTTATCCATGCATTTAACCATGCATCATGGACAATTATATTACATGCATATAATTTCCATCACAACATTCATGTCAATGTCAATATATATGCACACATATATGAACAACATTCAACCAAATCAAGTTATTACAAAATCAAGTAATAACCACTTTAACCCTCTAGGCTAATTGTGGCATATACAATGCCCACAAAAACAGCCCACACAAGTAGCCCAAACCGACTCTTAAACTAGCCATGAAATCGGCCTAAATAAGCCTTTGAATAGGCCATAATCTCGGCCAAATAGGCCCTTAGTAGTCCGGATTAATCTTTTTAATCCAAACAGTCCCTAACCACTTTTTGGGACATATTACACACAATTCACACAACCGGCCACAATCGGGTCACAAAGGCATTCAGTGGCTTTAGCCTTTGTCGAATAGTCCACTGAGGCAAGGATTTTAGCGGCAACCCTTAAGCCATGCCTTGGGCATGCCATGGACACTTCACAAATCGAGATTTTAAAACCGATACTAATAAGCCAAAAAAGCGGCTTTAAACTTGTTTCTAAACCGATTGGAAACAACCCTTAAATCGTGCTTTAAGCATGCCATGGACTCTTCACAAACCAGGCCATGAAACTAGCCACCAATAAGCCATAAAAACAACTTTAAATTGTTCCTAAATCAACCAAACGGGGCCTTATGACCTTTACACCGCGTTTTTCCTAAAATCAACCCCTTATGGTGAAAATAAACCAGAGTATGAAGAATTCGTACCTCTTGAAGCGTAGTGGCAAGGGTAGGAAGCCTCCCTATCCCGAAATATTTGATTTTCCGAAATTTTCTCCTTTAGATCTTAGGTGAAATCCCTCATTTTTGGTATGTACGCATAGCCCTCGTCGAGTAGATGAACTTTCACTCTTGGCTTGACTAATTCCTATTGACATAACTCCGAGGATCAAAGAGAAGCTTGAATTTATCTTTTTCTCCTCTTTCTCACGTAAAGAAGAAAACCAGGAAAATAAAAATGGGATATTTTGTCCCAAACCTCTCACTTAAGTTTAAGTGGTGAAACCACCGATAGTGCCACATCATGCGACCTATCTGAGTCTATTTCTCTGCAGAAACAATTTATTTTAAATCCCACAGTTCAGGGGTTCAGGTGTTTAAAATGAACTTTATTTAATTATTTTCAAATTTGAAAAATTTTTCAAAAATCTCGTTTGAGGATCATTGAACATACCGTCGTCGCTTTGAAAAAGCGTGAAAATTAAGACTATCTCGGGTGACGAAATTCGTTAATTAACTAGATTTTGGGTTAGTCAAGGTGAGGTCCGTTTTGTCATATGAGATCTAGAAAAATTCCAGGTTTGCAACCTGTAATGTTGCGGCAATTTACGGTTTTACCTTTTTTTGAAAAAATTCAAATTTACCCGGGTTTTACAAAATGTATTGACAAAAAAAAGTTATGAAAATGACTGATAATAATATCTCTTATTTTTACTAGTGTTTTGAAAATGTTTGATTCATGAACTGCATTAATCTACCTTATTAGGCTTCTAGCTCATTCCTTTTTGTTGACTATTTTTCAGGTGCTCTTAGTTCTAGCGAGAAGTGGGCTAAGATGGGAATTTGTCTTTATTAGGATTTTTATTTTGAATTTCATCATAAACCTTGTTTAGTTGATGAACTTTTGATCATTTGGATCATGTGATTTTAGAGTTGTTAGAAGTGTTTGGACAATTGTTTTTAGACTTTATATTAGTCCGTACTTGAAGGTTGAGAATTAGAAAGTTTTTATTAGTATGGAATTTGGAATTTGTGATATTAGAATATTTCGCTTTTACTTTGAACAGGTATGTAGTAACTGGATTTAAACCAATTACAAAGATGAAGGGTTGTGTCCCTTCGATTTGAGGTGTCAGTCATGCCCTTAGACCGAGTTTCGAGGCGTGACAAAGTGGTATAAGATCATTAGGTTATGATCTTGATGGAAATTTGTTTAGTTTGCATTTGGGAATAGATGAGTGACGCATTAGTTAAGTGTCAAGTTTATCTAGTTGGACATTTGCTTATTTGGCTTCTTAGTGACTAACTCAGGTATACCTTTCTCCATATAGGACACCATGCCAATGACAAGAGTGACATCCTCCCAAAATAGGCTTGCTAATGACGATGTGCCTCCTCAATCTGAGGATGTATCCCCTATGAGTGCAGAGAGACTTTATAGTTATTTAGGGACTTTGGCTGGATTGGTTGAGCGCTAAGCTAAAGGTTTTGGCAATAATGGGCAAGGACGGTCTTCTGCTTCCAAGGGTAATTCTTTTGATGATTTTAAGAAGTTGGGGCCTCCTTACTTTTCTAGTAGTTCATACCCGATAGAGGCAAAGACTTGGATTATGAAAATAGAGAATTCTTTGATGTCTTTCATTGTTCAAAGGAACAAAAAGCGTCATGTGCAACTTTTATGTTAAACAATGAGGCAGATCACTGGTGGTGTATGACTAGGAGACTGTTGGAGGAGCAGGGGTGCATAACCTGGAGAAGATTTAGGGAGGCTTTCTATACGAAGTACTTCCCCGACAATGTGAGACGATAAAAGTTGGGAAAGTTCATTCTTCTAGAACAGAGGGATATGACTGTGGCCCAATATGAGGCTAGATTTATAGAGTTGTCTTGTTTTTCCCCATAGTTGATTACTACAAAGAACAATAACGCATTGAAGTTTTAGAATGGGTTGAAGTCTTACTTAAAGAACAAGATATCCATCCTAAAGTTGAGTGTGTATTCATAGGTGGTGGATAGAGCCCTTACTGTAGAGAAAGATGCTAAAGAACTTCATCAATATAGGGAGCAACAAAGGAAGAGGGGTAGGAGTGATAGTGCTCATGGAAGCCATGTACAAAAAGAGCTTGCTTCAAGTAGAAATCATAGCAGAGGGAAGGCAACGCATAATTCATACTACTTATGGCAAAAGGCATGGGAACATGCCATGTTATGGGGAGATAGGAGCTTACTTTTGGTTGTCGGAAGCTAAGGGCGTGGTCGGGATTGTCTAAGATAAAGGCTTATGTAGAAGCATAAGGAGGATGAAACAGGCTTTGAGGCTCGAGGAGGCTTTCTATGACTCATAGAGATGCCCGAGACTACTTAGATGTGGTGGTAAAGTACCTCGAATCTGCCTTATTTTCTAGAGCGTGTTGATTGATCCTAGTTTGACACACTCTTTTGTTTCGATATCTTTTGCCGGTTTGCTGGGTAAGCATATCTACTATGGATTTTGATTTGATTATTGCTACCTTATGGGAGATTCTATTGTGACCAGTAGAATGCTTAAAAATTGTCCTGTGATGATTGGTTATCAAGAGATGCTAGTTGATTTAGTTCTTCTTGACCTCTAAGACTTTGATGTGATTTTAGGGATGGACTAGTTAGCTTTATATCATGCCTCTGTTGATTGTTTTGGGAAACAGGTGACCTTTAGCAAGGTTTACATATGGTTTAGGCCCTATGAGCTAATTCCTTGCTTAGGAAAGGTTGTCAAGGCTTTTTGGCCTACGTGATAAGTAATGAGAATGAGGTGAATTTGGCAAATATACCGGTTGTGAAAGATTTTCCCGATGTCTTTCCAGACGATTTACTCGGCTTACCACCAGAAAGGAAGGTAGAGTTCACTATTGATTTAGTGTCATGAACAAATCTTATCTCTAAGGCGCCTTATAGGATGGCACCTATAAAGCTTAAGGAGTTGAAAGTTCAGCTTCAAGAACTATTGGATAAGGGTTTTATTAGGCCCAATGTTCCACCTTGGGAAGCCCCTGTGTTATTTGTGAAGAAGAATGATTGGTCAATGAGGCTTTGCATTGACTATAGGGAGTTGAATAAGGTGACAGTAAGGAACAAGTATCCTCTTCCTTAGATTGGTGATTTGTTTCATCAACTACAGGGTCCATGTGTGTTCTCTAAGATTGACCTTCGCTCTAGGTATCATCAACTAAGGGCAAAGAGTGAGGATGTACCAAAGACTGCTTTCCGAACTAGATATGGGCATTATGAGTTTTTGGTTATGCCCTTTGGTTTAACTAATGTCCCTGTTGTATTTATGGACTTAATGAACATGGTATTCAATCAATACCTAGATAAGTTTGTGGTGGTTTTCATAGATGACATTTTGGTGTACTCGAAGAGTACAGAGGAACATGAATTCCACTTGAATATTGTGTTACAGACTTTGAGAGATAAGTCATGAATAAGTGTGAGTTATGGCTAGATAGAGTCTCTTTCCTTGGGCATGTGGTGAGTAAGGATGGTATTTCAGTTGACCCTAGGAAAGTAGATGTCGTAGCGGATTGGAAAAGACTTACTATTGTGATCGAGATTATAAGCTTCTTGGGACTTGCTTGCTATTATAGGCGTTTTATTGAAGGGTTCTCTAGATTGCCCTACCCTTAACCAAATTGACTCTAAAAGGAGTTAAGTTTGAGTGGTCTGATGAATGTGAATATAGCTTTAAGGAGCTAAAGAACATATTGGTCACATCTCCTATTTTGACTATCCCTTTAGGTTCAGGTAGATTTGTGGTGTATAGTGATGTCTCTCACCAAGGTTTGGGTTGTGTTCTTATGCAGGTTGGGAAGGTCGTGGCTTATGCTTCTATTTTGTTGAAGTCTTATGAGCGAAATTATCCCACTCATGATTTAGAGTTAGCTGTAGTGATATTTGCCCTCAAGATTTGGAGACACTATCTGTTTAGTGAAACCTGCGAGATATATGCATATCATAAGAGTTTGAAGTATCTGTTTTCTAAAAAAGAATTGAACATGAGACAGAGATGATGGTTGGAATTACTCAAGGATTATGATTGTATTATTCAGTATCATTCGAGGAATGCGAATGTAGTAGCTGATGCCTTGAATAGGAAATCAATTAGTTCGTTCGCAGCTATTAGAGGTTGCCAAAGGCAGCTAGGTTGCTAAAGTTAGCTATTGGAGGACTGGAGGAGTCTACAAGTCCATCTTAAGGTTTTGGCTTCAAGAGCACTTTTAGATAATTTTAGAATACAACCAGATTTGATCAAGAGGATTATGACCCTACAAAAGAATGACTTACAGTTAGTGCATCTTGTGGAGAAAGTTAGGAAGAGTGATAAATCTGACTTTGTTTTATCAGATAATGGAAGATTGCGTGTACCAAATGATGGGGACATAAGGAGGAAGCTTACTGTTTTAGGCTAGCGGTCCACCCAGGAGGGACGAAGATGTATAATGAATTGAAACATAATTATTGGTGGGCATATGTGAAGAGAGATATTGCTCAATTTGTAACTCAATGTTTAGTGTGTCAGTAGGTGAAAGTTGAGCATCAACGACCAGTAGGGTCCTTACAACCACTTCCTATTTCGGAATAGAAGTGGGAGCACATTTCCATGGATTTTATGACTGGGTTGCCAAGAACTTTAGAGGTTATAATGCTATTTGGGTGATCGTTGATCGACTGACAAAGTCTACTCACTTCTTACCTGTAAAGGTCAGTTTTTCCATGGATCGGTTAGCTTCTCTTTATGTAAAGGAGATTGTGAGAGTGCATGGTGTACCAGTTTCTATAGTATCGGATAGAGACCCCCGTTTCACTTCTCAATTTTGGCATAGCCTATAGAAAGCCATGGGTACTAAGTTGAATTTCAGTACTGCTTTTCATCCTCAAACGAATGGTCAATCATAAAGGGCAATTCAGGTTTTGGAAGATTTGTTGAGAGCTTGTGTTCTGGACCTAAATGGTAATTGGGATTATCACTTGCCTTTAGAGGAGTTTGCATATAATAACAGTTTTCAGGCTAGCATTGGGATGACACCTTTTAAGGGGTTGTATGGTAGTTGATGTCGATATCCTATTTGTTGGGATGATGTAGGAGAAAGAAAGCTTTTAGGGCTCGAACCTGTGCAATTGACAGTGGAAAATATGGCTTTGATCAAAGAAAGACTAAAGACAACTCAAAGTAGATAGCAGAGCTATGTTGATAATTGTAGGCGAGATTTGGAGTTTGAGGCAAGTAACCACGTTTTCTTAAAGGTTTCGCCTATGAAGCCCGTGATGAGATTTGGGAGTAAAGGCAAGCTTAGTCATCATTTTGTGGGTCCTTTTAAGATATTAGAGAGAGTGGGCCATGTGGCTTATAGAGTAGCATTGCCTCCAAGCATGTCGAAAGTTCATAATGTTTTGTTTCGACCTTGAGAAAGTACGTTTTTACCCTTCTCATGTGGTGGAGTTGGAACCTATTTAGATTTTTAAGGACTTGACCTATGAAGAGGTACCCATCCAAATTGTAGATGTGATGGATAAGATCCTACGGCGTGCAACTGTTAAGTTAGTAAAGGTCCAATAGAGTAATCATGGTATCCAAGAAGCTACTTAGGGGTTAGAAGATGAAATGAGGGACAAACATCCTCAACTATTTCGAGGCTCAAGTATGTCAAGTATAGAGGACTAAACTTTTATTAAGGGGAAGAGGATGTAATACCCGTAACCTAAAAAAAATGAGGCAAATAATGAAATTTTTATGTAGGGCATTTCTATAAATTCCTTAGGGGAAGCCCTAAGTCTCAAAAGAAAAATAAAATAATAAAAATACATTTTATTCATCAGATCTTCTGTTTCTATCTGTGTAGGCTCTCCCGATCATAGGATTCCATAATCTAGGGTTTGAAGAAGGGTTTCCAAGGTAAGTTTTCTTATAGATTCATTCTAGATTTAGGAAAATAACATTACTAAAGAAAATAAAAAATTTTTGTTCTTCTTTGAATAGTTTCCTTGTTCGTAAGAATTTCGAGGAAACCTAGGAAGTCAGATCTATAGTTGAAGAAGACGAAAGTTAAGATTTTGATATTTTCTTGTTATCTTTCTAGATCCTCTTATGATTATTTGGTTTCTTAAGGTTTGGGTCAACCTTGAAATGTTTGATTTTTTATTATGTTAAAAAAAATCAGTATAGGATGATCTTTTGTTGAGGAAGATGAAAATTTTGTTTGAGAAAAAAATAGAGAGAGGAAGGTGGTAGAGCACTACCGTAGAAATCAAGAAAATAAAAAAGAAAAAAAAAAGAGAAAGAAGAAGGTGGTAGAGGACCACCATAGAAATTTAAAAAAAAAGAAAAGAGAAATGTGGTAGGGGACCATCGTAGGCAGTGAAATTATGAAAAAAAACAAAACAAAACCAAAAATAAGAGAAGAGATTGACATGTACGATGAGAAATTTGTGTATTTATATGCTTTGAAAAGTCAAAAGAGAGAATAACAGCAATAAAAATAAAAAAATAAAAGATTTAGCCGTAACCACCCGTAGTTTCTAGATGACGAATTTACTTACGCGGGAATGTAAAAGATAAAAATAAAGTTCTTTTTATCATGACACGAGCTTTTAAAAAGTCAAAAAAAGATTTAATCATATTTAGGTAAGCATAGTGAAAAGGAAAAAATGACCTTGTACTTGAAAACCTAGGTATGGAATGCTTAAAAATTTTAGATAATGATAGATAATTAAAAATGATAACAATATTAATAACAATAATAATAGTAGTATTAGAAGAAAAAAAATAAGAATAAAGGGTTTGTATTTTAATGATTTATGTTTATTATTCGATTTAAGTGGAATAGACTTTTAGTTGGATTTTTTTAAAGTTATTCATGACTTTTGGATTTGTTTTGAAATAAAGGAAAATTAATGCAATTTTTTTTCAATGTATTTTTATACATACAATTCGAAAATGTTTGCTCTGTTGTTTGTCTAAATTCTGGATCAAATATATTTTGCATGAAAAGTATGTCGTACTTAAGTTTTGCTATGATCTAAATTATTGAGATATTATGTTTTGTGAATTGAATTTTTGGAAACTATGTTTTTTTACTCTAGTAGTTCGGTTATGTCAACAAGAATAATAGTTGACACTATTTGACCCTTATTAACGGAACAATCATGACATTCGTGATTCCTTGCTGCGAATGTAATTAATTCGAACCCCGCATCTAGGGGTTTCAATGATATGCTTCACGCTAGTACTATTGTTTGGTTCATTCAACTTAAATGAACACTTAAGGCTAGTCACCCATTTGAAAGTCCCATATGGTTGGATACCATTCAATATTTGTGACCAGAGTAGAAGTTTTTATTTGAATATTTGAATGAATTTGATATGAAAGTGTTTGGATCTGAAATGAAAGGACTTTGTTTAAATATTTGAATGTATTGATAAAAAAAATTATGAAAATGACTGATAATAATATCTCTTATTTTTACCGTGGCTTTGAAAATGCTCATCCATGAACTCCATTAATCTGCTAATCTTATCGTAATGCAGTCTTCATCCCTTTGTTGACTATTTTTCAAGTGCTCTTAGTTCTGGCGAGAAGTGGGCTAAGATGGGAATTCGTCTTTATTAGGATTTTTTATTTTGAATTTCATCATAAACCTTGTTTAGTTAATGAACCCTGTCTATTTGGATTTATATGATTTTAAAGCATGGAAGTGTCCGACAATTGTTTTTAGACTACATATCGCATCAAGGTTGAGAATTATAAAGTATTTATTGGTATGAAATTTTGGAACTTTTGATATTAGAATGTTCCATTTTTACTCTGAAGAAGTATGTAGTAATTAGATTTAAGCTAATTACAGAGATGAAGGGTTGTGTCCCTTCGATTTGAGGTGTAAAATGATAGTTATGCCATTATACTGGGTTTTGGAGCGTGACATTTTCCATGTATTTAAAAAAAAAAAACTTATTTTTTTGATAAAAATGCTCTTTTCCATTTTGTCTCTTAAAAGAAATGATTATTTTTGGAAAAAAAAATAAGAAGAATATTTTTATCAAAAATAAAAGAAAAGATGAAAATAGTGCTAAATCCAACATGATATTTGTATTTGTTACTTCAAATAAATTTTATTTATCTTAAATTATTAAAGATTAAATAATTTAAAAATATGTGAGTTTGGATATAATTTAATTTAATTTTTTAAATTTTATTAGACAATTAATTAACAGAAGAAAATGTTTTTCTTATTATTATTTTCTTGTCGAAACCAAACGCAACCTAATTAGTTATCTTAAAAATAGAAAAGTGTAGTTAGAAAAGGGTTGTCAAACAAAGTGGAGGCACTTAGCTTGCAACTTCTTTCTTCTTTTTTTCCTCTCTTGAACTTCATGAATGAAAAATGCTCCATATATAAGATGTAAATATGGGGGTTTAAATAGAAGCAAAACAGCATTCCTTCACAGCAGCCTAGAGAGGGCAGGCATAGAGCCAAAAAGCCAGTAACAATGTAAACCCCATTCCCCCCCTGCCATCATCTGTTTTCCATCATCATCATTATTATTATTATTATTATTATTTATTTCATTACCAGTTGAATGATGGCATGGCAGGTGCCATATATACACCACTCTTCCCATCTTTGCAGAAACCGCATGTACATGCAACTTATTACCTAAGAGAAAGAAGTCTATTTGTTTATAAAACCTAAAACCAATTCAAAAATTTACGAATATAAGGTTAGTTTAGTTGTTTTAGAAAATTGTGTTGTTAAAAAAAATAGAAAAATTAAGTTTGATTTTTAATGTTTTTGTTTTGAAAATACAAAAACATCTAAAGCATTAAATTCAAATAATAAGAATGGTTTTCCGAAAGCATCAATACAACGTTTTATGTGTTTTTTAAAACTATACTCTAGAATAGTATATATATATATATATATATATATATATATATATATATATATATCTTTAAAAATAATAAAGATGCATATATTAAAATAATGTCAAAATTTGATGAGAGCACCCCAAATTCAGTTTTAATAAGTAAGGTCTTTATAAAAAAATTAGCCTCTTCAAGTGGTATTGTAATACTCCAAATTATATTATAGTAGTTTTATGGCATATTTAGGGTATAATGGAAGTTAAATTTATATTTTTCGGAAATTTAAGTATTAAATGTGAAAAATGATATAATCGGAATAAATTAAGAAGTAAAAAGGCTAATAATAATTTGTCAAATTAAGTTCTTATGGGACATTAAGTTAAAAGATTATAGGTTATTTTGGAATTGTGATAAGTTGAGTTTCAAATTGAATAAAGAGAAAGGACTAAATAGCAAGGGTTAAGAAATTGGAGCCAAATCACATAAGACAACAAGTTGTCTTCTAGGAAGGGAACTTTCCCCATTTGTTTGCCTTGGAGCTAGGCATACGGTTTGTGGGAGAAGAAGCCATTTTGGTTTCTTTCTCTTCATTTGCTTTAAAGTTCTACTTGTTCAAGTAAGGAAAAGAAGAAATGGAAGCTAGGTTGAAGCTTTCAAGATAATCAAGGTTAGGAAATTCTCCAACCTCCTTCTTTGTTTATGTGTGTGAAACTATCTTAACTCATTCTTTATTTATGTGTGTGTTAAGAAAACCCTAACTCTTCCTTAAATGTGTTTTTGGTTGGTTTGAGTTGGGTTTTGTGGTTTGTTTTGAGTTTGTTTTGTTTTGGTTGGAAAATATCCAGTGAGAAAGTGCAGATTGCCCCATTTCTGTTTCCAGCCCGACGCATCTCCACCTAGGCGAAGGAGTGCACGCCTAGGTGAAGGTCAGTTCACGTAGGCAAACCCGAACCATCTTCTGACCCCTGTTTGCTCCGCCTAAGCAAAGGGATGCTTCGCCTCAGCGAACCCGTCTTCTTGGCAAGCTTTGTTCTTGCCTCTTCTTTTCCTGTTTTGCTTTTTATTTTTATAAAGCCTAAACGAATGTTATAAATACTAGTATAAAAAACTCTAAAACACATATAATTGTAGACCTGCTTAAGACCAAATAGTCGATGAATAGGCAAGTTTGTTTAGTGTTTCTACATCTCTATCTAGTGAGACAAAGACTTCTCGTTGTGTGACATATCGCCCGACATAATACTCCTGATAAGGTTACGACACTCCTATTTCAGGTTGCGTACACTCGTTTAATGCTTCCCCGACACTTATGTTCTACATTGTACGCACCTCTGCATCTATTGTGTCAGGTCCCTCTCATTCATCAAGCATCTGGTCTACGCATAAACATTTATAAAGTATATGTACTTAAACAATGAAACATAAGGAAATAAAAGTAATCAGCTCTGATGTTATGACATAATTCAGTTATGTTCTGTAGTGTACCTATGAGTACTTTATGTTAAGAGATTTATGTTATGTACTCCTACGAGATATATGAATAGTCTGATATGTGAATTATTTTAAATGTATACTGTAATTGAGGACTTTTAGAAGTGGTCATATATGTTATTTGTATTCCCATTAAGTTATAAACTTAACACGAGTGTTTCATTCGTGTAGGTACTGAAGAGGTATGAAGAGGTCGTCAGAGACATCTCGCATTCATCAGGGCCAACACAATATTAGGAGTCTTTCTGATGTAAGTCCTCGAATTAGTTTTATTGTAATGAAAATGTAAATATAATATTTTGTAACAGTGAAACTTGTATAAATAAAAGTAATTAGGGACTTAAACATATATGTATAAGACATGTTAAACACCACTACGATAATAGTTTTATAAGGTTATGATTGTAATCTAAAATTTCATAATTCTGATTTTTTGAAACAAATATATTTTAATTCATGAATATTTGCTTGAAATTGACTCATTAATGATAGAAAATCAGGTTAGCAATTCTCAGTCCAGTGTGATACCTCCTCGTTTGTCGAATACTAGGGAAGGGGTGTTACAAGTATAAGGTGTGAGATAAGTATACAAGAAAACTATGATTGAATCCAAAAATGGTAAAAAAGTGGGATGAACAATAAGTCCGAAAAGCATGATAGAATTCATAATCGAGTACTCTAACGTAATATTCAAAGTAGATAAATATAAAAAAAAAAAAAATTATGTCAAATCCCACCACCGCCTTCTAGACCTGGTCCTATCATTAAAACCACCACCCACTACTGACCCAGTAATGGCTGGCATTTACCATGGTATCGATAAGTATTATTACGCTCACTGACCCTGTGATCTCAGGCCCTGCTTTACTCAGTCCTCAGTCCTCACTATAAAATACTCATTACCCTTCTTCTAGCTCTTCCATACCCACCTCCTCCACCTTCTCTAAGTCTCAAGCAACACTTAACATGGCTATGACTATGAAGCACTTGTTCCTAACTCTGCTCTTTCTCTCCCTTCTCCTTCATTCCTCTTTCTCCCAACCCACAATGGATGGTGCAGGTGAGTTTCTCTTCCTCCCTTGTTTTTGTTATCTGGGTAACTGTATTTAATTAGCGAGCTGTTTATTTTACGAAATAAGTAAATGGATGATGTTGTGGCCTGTGGGTGGTGATGAGCTAGGTTTATGCGGATCAAAATGCACAAAAAGGTGCTCAAAAGCAGCAGTGATGGACAGATGCATGAAATACTGCGGGATATGCTGTCAGGAATGCAAGTGTGTGCCTTCTGGGACTTATGGGAACAAACACGAGTGCCCTTGCTACAGAGATAAGAAGAGCTCCAAGGGCACACCCAAGTGCCCTTAGAACCCCCTCCCCCCATCCATCCATCCATCCTTCCTCTTTAGTCTTTCTCAAAAGAGTACTACTTACTGATAGAGAGTTTAAGTTTAGTTTGGTGGTTGGTACTGATGATGTTGAATAAGAGAGAGATTTACTGTTCCTAGACTTCTACTGCTTTTGTTGAGTGTGAGAATGGAGATATGTTAGGTAATGAAATATTTATGTTCTATGTTTTTGTTTTAGTTGTTATGAAGCATGGTACCTGTATTAAATCTACAAGTGTGAAATTGTAAGAGAGTTAATTGTTTGTTTAAGTTTTCAAGCTTGGTATATATAAAAGTTAAGTTATGGGTTCGGTACTTCTCCCTACAACTTGAATTTGACTCTTTAAGACCACAGATTTGAAGCGTGAGAGTTAGTTAGTTGGTTATTTAAGCATTCGAGCTTAATATGATAAAAGATCGTGGGTTTGAGACATCTCTTTTCAACTTGAATTTGAGTTTGTAAGATCTCATAAATCCTATATATATTCTACAATCTTGTTCTAAAGCTTTTGGATAATTAGTAGTTTAATAGTTGAAAAGTGAAAAAAATATTTTTATACATTTCTATAAACTCATCTCGCATCTACTCTGCTTGGTTGGAAAATTTATTGTTAAATTGGCGAAAGGAAAATGGGAGCTCCATGGCAAAATATCTTTATAACATGTGCAGTATAAATCAATATCTACATCTAGTTTGAAGATATTATGTCACATTTATTGAAGAATCAATTTCCCCACCATCGACTTTCCTGCCCTCACAGTTACGTACTAAATAGCGTTGTTGACAGTGAATATAGATGTATTGTTGAGAGCGTATTTAGTTTTTTTTTTTTTTTAATTTACTAAAATAGCATGAAAATGAAAAATAATCGCTCAAATTGGCCAGATAACAAGAATACCACAAATATCAAGTTGCTGTGATTAAATTTTTTTACTCCACTAATATTGTGCACGATCGTTACGCTTATTTGACACATATAAATATTTTGAAAATATTTAAGTGAATACCGGCAAATACTAATCAAGATTATTGTTAACACATTGGCTAGATGATTATTTTTATTTTTAAAATATTTTAGTTTAAAAAAAAAAAAAAACTAAATGCGTCAAAAACTCTATTGTTGAGCTAAGATTCTTGAACACACTTAGCTCAAGATTTTTTACCTATTAAGTATTGGGACTCACCCTTTGCCACTGCATTATACCTATCAATCCCTTGACAACTCCCATGATTAATAACACTTTCCTTCTATTTCACATTAAGCCAAATTATTTATAAATTAGTGGTATCTATTTATTTGTTTTTTTTTTTTTTACATATATTCATTTTGTATTACAACATTATAATATTATATTCATATGATGACCGGAACTTAGTCAATTTCTTATACCTCATCCAACCCTTTATCCCTTTGTCCCATTGACGCATTTGTTTTTTAATGAACAAAAAAGAGTAAAAATATTTTATTTTTCTATTCAATCAAAAGTACCTTATTATTACCAATCAATATAATTAAAGTGAATTTATTATTGACATCACGCTGGTTTGTCTGTGTCTTGTATTAGTTAATATAATATTTCAACTCCTAAGATAATACACTTATGGATGATCAAACATCGCATATAAGTATTATTAATTGGAGCTTTGCATTAAGCTACCGCGATTGGACTTGAGGTCTCATATTGTGTAATTAAATTTTGTTAACTCATGCAACATTCCTTTAACATTCGTTGAAAGTAATCACAAGAATATTGAACTACTTAAGGGAACTACTTTCCATACAAATTAATGGGGAAGATGAGAAAGAAATGAGAGTTTGGGGTCGAAATTTTAAGCCACTTTTAAAATTATTGTTCAATTTAGCCACCTTACACTACATATGAGATATGCTTATTTTAAAAATTAATAATAATTTAAATTAACAGTCATCCTTACTATTGGCAACTATAATTTTATTTTTGAATTAAAGTCGTAGTTAATAACTACGGTTTCATTTTTAAATTAAATTCATAATTGGAAATTGCAATTTCATTTATGAAATTTTAAAAATGAAACCATAATTTTTAACTATGACTTCTAAATTAGATTTAAAAAATAAATAAAAAATCTAATCATCTCACTCACTTGGCAATAAGGGCAAATTGAACAATAGTTTGAGAGGCCTAAAATAAATTTATATATATATATATATATATATATATATAAAAGGGTCATTTTGAACCCAAACACAAGAAATGATAGGGAAAAGTTATTATGCATTATCTCTATGTAATTATTTAAAACCCTATTATATACATATTTTTTATATTCTTATTAAGAATGAAATAAGAGAAATAGAAACAAAAATACATAAAATAAATTTCTATTTTATTCCCCTTTAAAATTTTGATGTACAACCAAACAAAAGAAAATTTTTATATTACTTTCGTACCTTTTTTTTTCCTTTTAAATATTTCTTTCCCTAGCATTCTTTGGGATCAAACATGGTCATATGAGATTTTTTTTTGAAAAAAAATAATTTTATTGATTCAAACAAACAATACATCAATAGAAATATGTATAAAAATTCGTTAAAAATTATACAGGATGAAACAACACACAAGTTAATAACATAATAAATCAGCTTAAAGCCTACAAATTTAATAATATTATAGTAATTAGAATACCTATGACTCCGATTCTATAATATACTGACGACCATAAGCTGCTTTGTTGTCTATGTTTGATCGAATATACTTTTCCTATTTGAATCACTCACACACAATATAAAAAGCTGCAATAAGACGACAAAAACAAGACGTCATAACAAAATGACACAAAACCAAACACTGCAATAAAACGACGAAATCACGAGAAACAAAATTAAACCCAAATCTATGTTGAATAACCACTTTTTTAATAAATAAATTGATAAAACGAGGTGTAGTCTCGTAGATGAGTGATTTTAGGTCAAAAATGACAAAAAAATGACCCCTTACTTAAAGGAGATGAGTGGCTAGAAAGAAGAGAAAGTTAGAGAGAAAATGAGGTAGGGTTTTCTTGCCAAATTTACATATTAATCTTTAATTAGTTTTAGACATATGGAATTAGATTTCTATTTTGTGAGAGAGAAGGTCATTGGAAAGAAATTGCAAGTTTTGCATGTTCTTTCATTGAATTAGCCAAGTAGATATGCTTAGAGGTGATAATTTGGGCGAATAGCCTCGACTTGACCAAATTTAACCTAGTTTTTTATAGCAAAAAATATAACAGCTTGACCCTAAATCCGGACGGGTAGGCCCCAACTGCCTTATAAAATTGGTGGGCAGGCTGGGCCTAAATCTAGTCGAGTCAAATTTGGTCCGATTTTTTTGAGCCAATAAATTAACAGCCCAACTCGACCCTAATTCTGGGTAGATCAGGCTAGCCCAATGAGCTAAGATTAAATTACCACCATAAAGGGCTTCATCAACATTGCATTTTCAAAGACCAAAAAGCAAGTTAAACTTATCTTATTCACCTCGATCAACCTTAAGAGGAAGTATTGAAGCTAATAGTATGTAAATAGGAAAATGTTTGGTGACACTATGTTGTCAGACACCATTTCAAAAAATATAAAGTTTTTAAGGATAAACTTGAAAACTATAAAAGTTAAATGACATAAATATCCATTACCCACTTTTTTCCTTCCCTTCTAATAAATGATAAAAATCACTACCTTTATAAAATTATGGTGATTTTTTATTTGACACTAGTGGTATCGTGTAGCAACACCCATATAAATAATGTGGTACAACCCTCACAAGAAAGCTTCCAACAAGTTGTTGGAAGTTGAAAAAACATTTACTTCCTTTGAATTAGACACTTGCTTTTTTTTTTTATAGCATAAAAACACAGGCTTGTAATAAATAAAAAATCATTAACTAAAATTTCCATTTGTTATTTTCTTTGATTGTCTAAGATGTTTTTATAACTATTCACTTTGCATTACATGACGATATTTCGTTCTTTATAAATTTGTCTCAAAACCTGGACCCATACCCTCCCTATTCCAGCTTGAACTCAAGATTAAATATGTTAAATTCAATAATTTAAAAAGATATTAAGTTAGTTACCAAACAATAAAGTAAGATTAATAAATAAATTTAAGAAAAAATCGTCTGAGCATTACCGTGGCAATGGGCTGGGCCTAAATACCAGGCCCACATAGGACTCAAGCGCGCGCAAGAATCAAATCAGAGCAAAGCCGTCCTCCCTCCCACCCACTTCATTTCCACTTTCATCTCTCCTTCCGAAGGCAGATTCTGTTCAATCCATCAATGGAGAATTCAGCTGTTCGAGAGGTTGTTTTCCTCCATAGATCTTCCAATTTAGTCTCTTTCTAAATTGTCAATTTTATCTCAATTTTCCGATTTTCTGCAGATTCTGGAGAAGCAAGTATTGACAGTAGCTAAGGCCGTGGAGGACAAGATCGATGAAGAAATTGCAGCGCTAGAACGCCTCGACCTCGACGATATTGAGGCATTGAGAGAGCGTAGGCTTCAGCAAATGAAAAAGATGGCTGAGAAACGGAGCCGTTGGATCTCCCTCGGCCATGGAGAATACTCCGAGATCCCCTCCGAGAAAGACTTCTTCGCCGCTGTGAAGGCCAGCGAACGCGTTGTCTGTCATTTCTACCGCCCGAATTGGCCTTGCAAGGTACAGGTCTCCGAATGCATCATTTCCTCATTTCTTCATTCAAATTTAAATGTGTTCTTGGCGTGCTAGATGATTGCTTTGTGTTGGAAGTAAGCCTAGTTTAGTGAAGGAAAAAATCAAATTCATAATTTCAGAGATATGTAGTGTTAATGTGCTTTACTACTTCATATGATGATAAGCTCTTTGGTGTGAAGAAAATTTCTGAAAATGCGGAGAACAAAATTTATTTCAGATGTCCCTAATTTGGTGTCTTACTGTGGTTAATGTTATAATATTTTTATGGTTTTTTCCCTTTTAAATCTATTTTAGTTTTTGGTTGTAGTGGGCGGATAGGGTGGAGTTTGCAGGGGCAAGAGATGAATTTTAGGGAATTGGGTATTGAAGTTATGGGCTAGGGTCGTGGTGGGTATTGGAATGTATCATCCCAAACAGCGTGAAGAAGGAAGCAGAGGTATGTGGTTTGAGAAGTGTGTAGAAAGAAGTAAAAGGTTATAACTGGAAGTCTGCCCAAGGGCTTCAACAAGAATTGCCTTTGAATTGTAACAAATCCATTATCCTTTCATGTGGATACTAACAAAAGACTAATGCAGTAATGTACTAATATAGGATGACTTTGGAAGAGCCAAGCATTTTGATCATATTGAAGGACACAGAACTAACCGCCAGTAGAAATTGATACATTTTGACGTCTTCTTTTAGCTGCCTGATGACAACCAAAAGGGAGGTTCCTCATTTTTTTTATTAATATAATGTCCAGCCTCTAGAAGGGTTCTTTGCTTCTGATCATGCTGATGCAGCTGCCTTACTTATCCAAGCTGGGAAAAACTCATCTCATCAAGTTTGGAGGTGATTTCTATATCCAATGAAAAAGATGAGAACTAGTAGGCCTTCTGGTGGAGCCAAAGTAAACTTCAATTCACACTGGAATAAAGTACCATTTTTTCATCTGTCTATTGATGTACAGTGATGATCCCACACAAAATTTGAAAAGCTTCTAGAGTTTGTTAAAGCTGTGGTAGAAGTATTATAATACATACATACATACATACATATATATATATATATATATATATATGTATATATATATATATATATATATAGACACACACACACACACATACGCATTACCCACCTTGGTTTAGATTTTGCTCGCTTACTTTGCATTCAAAATTCCTTTTTCTACAAACTCCCGCTACTTTGCCCTGCCTAAAGATTAGCATCCTAATGCCACCTTACTCCTATGCAGCATACCATCCCTAAGCTCCTTAGTTTTCTAGCTAGGATCATCAACCCCTCAGAAGTCCCTAGCCTTCTGTGAACACCAAGGAGAAACTTTTGTCCTCCACTGAAAGGATAAAGCATAGAAGGAACCTCCATGCCTTATTGGTATGCTTGCCCAACTTGTAATCTCTTCCCTCCTGCATTCAAACCATCATAAAGGGCTTTTTGTCCTTGCCATCATAATATGCCTCTAGCTATTCTAGCAACAATACAAGGCCTTTCTTACCAGCATCTTCCTCCCTCCACTTCACCATCCATTGTTGTTCTAAGTATTATAAAATTACAACAATGTCCCGTTCCTTTTGAAGTTTCAGAATTTTTGAACTTAGAAAACATAATAGAGTACCTTCATGATGTTATAAACCAATGGTTCTTGATGTTGGAATATAGATTGCCGTTGAAAATTGAAGCTGTATGAGATTTTCAATGAATAGCTTCTTATTTTACTTCTTGGAATTGGATACATATATATATACATAACAATTGATTTTGATGACCTTGATTGTCTCCTATAAATTAGGGTCATCATTAATACAAAAACTACCTATACAACAGAGTATCTCTAGGGAATAAAATCAGAATATACACCAGAATTCCTTAGAAACTAATCTCTTAAAAATCCAGGATTCGCTGTAACTAATCACAACTCCAGATTGATTTCACACCCTTCAAGCTAGGCAATATATGTTCTCCAAACCAAGTACTGTACTTAGCTTAGTGAAATTGAGCCGAAATAGAACCTTGGTTAAAATATTCATTGCTTGTTGCCTAGATGGAACATAGTTGAGGAAGATCATCTTGCTTTCAATTTGCTCACTGATGAACTGTCTGTCAATCTCCACATGTTTAATTTGATCATGATGGACTGGATTTTTGGCAATTGCAATTGCTGACTAGTTGTCACACATGATCCTGATAGAATCCAAAGCTCCACTTGAGTTTGTTTAGTAGTCGCTTTAACCAAATTCCTTCACAAAAGCCCAGTTATTGCACGTATTTCTCAAATCCAAGACGCTACGCATACCACGCCGCTTGTTACTACGCCATGTCACTGAATTCCCCAAATAAATATAATGACCGATAGATTTTCGGGTCACTAGAGATCCAAATTTAATCGCATCAATATAAACTTCTAATGTCCGATTGATTGTTTTCTTGAACATAAGTCCCTTCTCGAAATCCTTCTTCAAGTACCTTAGAATACGGTTCACTGCCTCCAAGTGATCTATAGATGGGTTACCAAGAAACTGGCTAACAATACTGACTGCAAAACTTATATCTGGATGTGTATGAGTCAAATATATTAACTTACCCACCAAGCGTTGGTATAACCCCTTATCAGCTGCCAATTCGTTAGTTCGAGGCATCAACTTGGTATTAGGATCCATAGGAGTTTCAACAGATTTGCACCCACTCATGTCGGTCCCTCGTAAGAGATCTAGAGCATACTTGCATTGAGATACTGAAATTCCTTTGCTACTCTGTGCCACTTCCATCCCCAAGAAATATTTCAAGTGCCCCAAGTCTTTAATCTCAAATTCCTTGGACAATAGCATCTTAAGCCTTCTCATTTCAACTTCATGATTCCCTGTGAGAACTATATCATCAACATATACAATCGAAATTGTGATTCTCCCATCTGTGAAGTGTTTGATGAATAGGGTGTGGTCTGCTTGTGTCTGAGAGTATCCATCCCATTTAAGTACTTTGGTGAATTTGTCAAACCATGCTCTAGGTGACTATTTAAGACCATATAATGCCTTTTTCAGCTTGCAAACCTTCCCTTGTGTATTCTCAAATCCAACAGGTATATCTATATAAACTTCCTCAATCAAATCTCCATTTAAGAATGTGTTCTTGACATCAAGTTGAAACAGTGGCCAATCCTAGTTAATTGCGATAGATAGCAAGACACGAACTGTGTTAATCTTCACTACAGGAGCAAAAGTCTCATGATAATCAATTTCATACGATTGAGTGAAACCTTTAGCCACCAATCGGGCTTTGTATATGTCTACACTTCACTTGCCTTTTGTTTGATTGAGAATATCCATTTATAGCGCCCTGTATTCTTTCCAGGTGGTAGCTTTGTTAACACCCATGTACCTTTCTTTTCAAGAGCGCTAGAGCCTGAAGGTCTTGCAGCTATCTAATATTGACCTTTAGAGCCTCATAGACAAAATTAGGAATCTTAATACTGATAGTGATGTCACAAATGCTTGAAACTTTGGGGACAAATTTGAGTAAGAGATGTAGCTGCGAAGAGGATGTTGAGTGCACGATTGAACACCTTTTCTTTGTGCAATAGGAAGATCTAACTTCGGGTCATAACCTGATTGTGGACTAGATTCCACTTCATCTTGTAATCTTTCAGGTTCAGCTTGGCTTGGGAGAGTCCCTTGACTTTGCTGATTTGGTGCATGCAAATCAAGATTTTTCCTTCTTTCATAAACTATCACAGCATCATCAGGTTGAAGTAGATGTTTAGGATAGAAAATGGGAGATAGCTCAGACCTGGTATTTGATGGAGATTTTTGTTTGTACATCTGAAACTGGAACTAGAATTGGAGTATTGGAGGAAGAAGACAAAGTGGAGGGCAAATGAGATGATGTACCTGGTTCAAGGAGTGTGTCCAATCCCAGTTTTGCAATTCATTTGTGTTATTTTCCCTCTGAGTTGCAGAATTGGAGTAGAATGGAGTTTCTTCAAAGAAAGTAACATCCATAGTATTATAAAACTTGCGGGTGACGGGAGAGAAACATTTGTAGCCCTTTTGGTTGGCTGAGTATCCAAGAAAGATGCATTTAATTGCACGAGCATCAAGTTTACAATGGTATTACAAATGAATATAGACAAAAGCAGTGCAACCAAAAAACTTAAAAGGAATTTGTGACACAAGTCGTGAGGTCGGATATAGAACCTGAAACGTTTGCAAAGGTGAGTGAAATTTGAGAATCCGAGAAGGCATTTGGTTGATTAGATATGTTGCAGTAAGAATGGCTTCACCCTAGAATTTTTTAGGAACATTGGCTTGAAAGCAAAGATCGGGCAACCTCAAGTATATGACGGTTTTTACGTTCATCTACACCATTTTGTTAGGTGTGTCAACGCAAGAGCTTTGTTGAACAATACCATGAGATTTGAAATATGAGCCAAGACTTCAATTGATGAATCCATGGCATTATCAGTTTTTAGAATTTGAATATTGGCTTTGGACCGGGTTTGAACCATGGCATGAAAATGCTGAAATATGTGCTTGGTTTCTGATTTTTCTTTCATAAGGAATGTCCAACACAATCGAGTGTGATCATCAACTAACAATAAAAACCATCGTGCACTAGTAATACTAGGATTACGAAATGGCCCCCAAATGTCACCGTGAATGAGAGAAAAAGGGTGACTTGGTTTGTATGGTCATGATGAGTAAGTATTCCGAGTATGCTTTGCCAATTGACAAACTTCACAATGAAATAAACTGGGGTTTTTATTAATGAATAAGGATGGAAACAAACGTTTCAAGTATAGAAAATTAGGATGACCTAAACGAAAATGCCACATCATGATTGCACTTTCCTTATTAGAATGACTATCAGACGTAAGACTATGGATCAATTGACATTGATGACTAACTGAACTGATTGAAGGAGTGTTGACATCAAGAACATAAAGGCCTGCACGAAAATCAGCACTGCCAATCGTCTTCCTCAAGCTCAAGTCCTGAAAAACACAAGATTTAGCAAGGAATTTAGTTTCATAGTTAAGGTCACGATTTAGACTACTGACTGAGATGAGATTGCAATCAACATCAGGCACAAATAACATAGATTTGAGAATAAGTGTATTTGAGAGACAAATGATTCCTGTTCCGACCACTTTGGTGCGTGTACCATTGGCAATACGTATTGTTTAAAGGCTGTTACAAGGTGAGTAGGACGTGAAAAGTGATCTATCACTACCTGAGTCTACTATCCAAGATGAGGAAGGAGATTTGGTTGCATGCAGTGCTGAATTACTGGAGTTGTTTTTGTTGCTACTGAATGTGGTGTTGATATTAGCCTTGTGTATAAGTTGCTGCAGAAGTTCTAACTGTTCCTTAGTGAATGGGACAGAATTACCAGATTCAGATACTTCAGTAATGGCGGCATTCCCTTTATCTTCACGATCTCGATTCAGCTTCCAGCCAGAAGGCTTTTCATGTAATTTCCAACAAGTTTCCTTCAAATGTCTAGGCTTTCGGCAATGATCACACCAAGGGTGACCTTTCCTTGTTCAGTTGGTATTTTGAGAATAGGTTCGGGCAGCAAACGTTTTCTTTGACTGCTGCAAGTGCTGGAATTTCAGGAAATGTGAGATGATTAGATTGTCCCAGCATAACACGTTTTCAGCTCTCCTCCCTGTGCACTTCAGAAAATGCCTCCTGCAGACTTGGTGGTGGTTTTGTTCCAAGAATTCTGCCCCTTACTTCATCAAGAGATTTGTCGATTCCCATCAAGAATTTGAAGACACCCTTGGTCTCCACGATCTTCTTAAAGTATGCACGATCTTCAGGACACTTTCATTCATGTGTCTCAAACAAGTCTAGTTGCTGCCAATATCGAGTGAGAGTCGTGAAATAGATTGTCACAGAATTTTCTCCTTGACGAAGGTCTTGGAGTGTACTCTCCACAGAGAAAAGCTCGGCTGTGTTTTCGCTACTGGAGAACGTTTCACATGTTGCTTCCCAGATTTCTTTTGCTGTGGTGTACAACAAGAAATTTTCTCCTATCTCAGTTGTCATAGAACTGATTAACCAAGACATCACTAGATTGTTCTCTGCCCTCCAGATTCTGTATTTAGCACTGCTTGTTTCTGGTTCTGAAATAGCACCAGTGAGATATTCATCCTTGCTCCGCCCGCTTATGAACATCATCATTGATTGAGACCACTGAAGGTAGTTGTGGCCATTAAGTTTGTGGGTGATGATAGGGACAAGATTATCGTCTATGGTGGCTGGCGTTAGTTGCGGAGCAGTACGAATATTGGAAGAGGATTAGGGTGTGCATGGAATCCTTGATGTTCGACTCCGCCATGAAGAGGTGATTTCGGAAGGAGGGGAGGGCTAAGGGCGACAGATTGAGAAAGAAAGAGTAGGGTTTCATAACCTAAAGCTCTGAAACCATGAAGCTGTATGAAACTTTCAATGAATAGCTTCTTACTTTACTTCTAGGAATTGGATACATATATATACATAACAATTGATTCTGATGACCTTGATTGTCTCCTATAAATTAGGGTCAATATAATACAAAAACTTACCTAATATACAATAGAGTATCTCTAGGGAAGAAAATCAGACTATACACCAGAATTTTAGGAAACTAATCTCTTAAAATCAGGACTACAACTAATCACAGCTTAGATTGATTTCCTACAAATATTTTATGTTTATTCTTCATTATGAGTTTGATCTCATTGTTTCTTGTCCAGAAATGACCCTGGATGTTACACAGAATCCCTCTGGATTGCTTTCTCACCTCTTTCACTGATCAGAAGAAACGTCAACATTCTAAAAGCTGATCCATCGAGGCCTTTGCATAGATGGAACTATTACCTAGTTTCACTTATTACAGTATAATTTTTAGCCTTTACTTTGATTCAATGTGGAATTAGTGCCAAACTGAAAAGAAAATAAGTATTTCATGGAATGGATGTCGAATATAAGAGGAGGAGGGGGAATAGAGTCTCTTGGATTCGGAATCAAACTTTGAGGCAGTTGATGTGTTTTTGGTAACTTCCATGAGGCTGGTAGTGTGGGGCAGGGGAAAGATATTATTAGGTGAGCTTTGGGTAAGTATGGATTGTTCTTAGTAAAATTTTTTAATCATTTTTATCAGGGGAGGGAGAAGGAAGATTTACCTTGGAAGGAAATTTGGTGCGAAGAGGGGGTTTTGATCAAGGTGTCATTTTTTCCTTCTTTTACTGAGCAAGAGTTGCACCACTGATCACTTGATAAAGAAGTGATCAGGTCCTCCCTTTCATCAGGATTGTATATATTAAGAGGCATGGGGTAACTGTTCACCATTTACTATTTCATTGAAAAGATTTTTCAGAATTATGGTTCCATTTGCTTCTTCTGTTTGTGGGAGTGGTGCTGGTGATGTTGAAGATGGTTTTAGACCTGTTAGAGACTGGTGTGGGAGGTGGAACTAGGAGGATCCAGGATGTGGATGACAGACCATTTGGGCTTTTTGTGGATGATCTGGAAAGAGGAATTAGAGAAGAGCATATGTTGCTTAAGCTTGACACATTGTTCCTTCACTCTCTGTCGTCATGGTGGTGGACATGAAGCATGGAGAAACCATTGTATGCTCCACCTGTACTACATTGGTTCTTGCCTCTTGGAACCTATGGTGAATTCTTTTCTTTCTCACCAAGAAACAATGAGCATTTCTTTCCTTAGTATATCATATTATAGTAAATTATTTATTTATTTTGTATAAAATAGTATATTATTGAAAAGCCAACAATGTCCTAGGAGAAAATCAATTGAAAATTATTCTACTGAGATGCATTTTATACACTTGCACACACAAACTGATTTTGGCTGCGGTAGATGGGGAATACCTTTTTCTCTTTCTCATCTTTAGGATTATAATAAAAATTATTAGGTTAAAGAAATCCGAACTTCAAATAATGGTACATTCTGATGGTTTCTAGGTATTGGATATGGATTCATCAAAGGATGTTGTCCATATATGCCATGATCTGATGTTGCTTATATGTGGTTAGTATGAAAATTTTAACCTAATGTCTGAGCATTTCCTATGCATATGGTTATGGTTGGCATGGATTGGAATGGCTGACGTATATTTTAAATTCTCTGTAGCTCCTTATTGGCAAATTATGTGCAGTTGTAATCGAAACAACTTCATTTGAAACATGTTTCCATTAAGGTTTCCATGAGTTAAAAACTAGATGTATGATTATTGTATTAAGCCAATGCATGTTTCTTTAATGCAGGCATGTAATAAGGTCAGGAGTGACAATTTTGTTTTTCTTGCTACCGTAAATTATCTATAGCAGACTTAAGAATTTTGGAGAAACAATCATTGGTTATTGTTGATTTGTAGGTGATGGACAAGCATTTGGCCATATTGGCAAAGAAGCATATTGAGACACGTTTTGTAAAAATCAATGCGGAGAAAAGTCCATTCTTAGCCGAGAAGCTGAAGATAGTTGTACTTCCAACCCTAGCCCTTATAAAGAATGCCAAAGTGGATGACTATGTGGTGTGTTTTATAGAAAGATGCGTTACATTTTTATTATTATTATTTTTTTATAATTATTATTATCGCTCTATCTTTTTCTTTTTGTTTATGTTGCTGCCCTAGGCTGTCCTAACTTGGGGGTGCATTTTAGGTTGGATTTGATGAGCTTGGTGGAACAGATGAGTTCAGCACAGAGGAACTGGAGGAGAGGTTGGCTAAAGCTCAAGTTATCATTTTCGAGGGTGAATCATCATCACTACATGCATCCAAGTCTACTTCACAACCGAGGAGTGTCCGGCAAAGCTCGAACTCATACTCTTCAGATTCAGACTAAATCTATTTATTTGACACCTATGATTGCAATTGAAGTCCATTAGAATTTTGGGTGCTTACTAGTTGCTACTACTCTCTTTTTATGAGTTCTAAATTCTAATGGATGGTCATAGTGGTAAGAACCCTTCTATTAAAGTAATTTAGTAACTTTTTTTTTTTTTTTAACTTTTTAAAAGGTAAGCAGCCCCTGATTTCATATGGAAAAAATATACTGTTTTGTGTTTGGTTTGTGTATCTGATATGGGCTCCGCTCCTACTATAACTGGCAAATGTGTTCGGAATATTTACTCTATTCCTGTTTGTGTAGTTGGCTTGTTCATTTAATCTCCTGTTCATCCAGTACGTAGGCTTTCGCTCGCAAGCAGGGAAACTTGGGTGAGTTTGTTCTTGTTTTTTAAACTGATTTCTGTTGTCAAAAATAAGGAAAATATTGAAAACAAGTTTAGTTTTTTTTTTAAACACGAAGAATATAAAAAACACTAAATTCAAGAATAGTTTTCAAATAATACTAAAAGTGTATTTTCTGTGTTTTCAAAAATCGTTCTCAAAACAGTTTTAAAAAATAACAACCAAATAAGCTCTAGAGTTTGTGATGACAGTTTTAATATGAAAGGTCCTAAGAACCTGTTTGGTTACAGTTTTTTATAACTGTTTTTTGTTCTGAAAAACAAGAAGAATATGTATGATTCCCTTTTCTTTGTTCTAAATAATGCAAAAAATACAGAAAATGCTAAATCTCTGGGATAACACCAAAATAGCTGCCTCTAAAGCTGGTTTGTTACACTTAAAACTGCTTTTGTTTCAATAAACAAAAAATAAGGAGAACATGTTTTTAGATAACAAAAATTCATATAAAACATTTAATTCAAATAACAAAAATAGTTTTTAGAAAACACTATTTTGATGTTGTGTGTTTTTAAAACTGTTTTCAAGAGTCGTCTTCACTAAATGGAATCAAATAGTCCCAATTTATTTGACCAATTATGCAATTTTAAGTGACAAACCCGTTTGCCATGCATTATCCCAACAGTTGGAAGCTCATCTACTTTGAAGGGAAAATCTCATCCCAAGGACGAGAAGACAATTTCGAACTCACTCTAGAGCTACAATTTTTCAAACCTATCATATTCCTCAAGAGCAGCGGAGACAAGACGGAAAAATAAAAAATATTCATCCCATCGCGATCCAAGTCTTCAAGCATACTCCTTCAATGTTTTAAAATTTGGATCGATGACTAACCGAAGACAGCTCATATATCACTTTAAAATTTTCAACCTATCCAAAATTCGTATCATTTAAAAATTTTCTAACGTATTCTAATATTTGGCCATTTTCGTAAAATACGCTTCGCACTTCACTCAATAAAATACTTCTTTCATTTTCAACTCCGCCGGCTGAATTTGCTGAATTTAATTAAACGCGAAACGTTTTTTACCCGCTGGTCTCATATATAAATGCCAGTGTCAAATAATTCATTTTCTTTCGTTTTCAAAATTGCTGCCTTATTCGTAACTAAACGCTGCTTCCTCGCTGCAGTCAATGTAGAAAACGTAAAAATTTTCTACCTACTAAACAGGGCCTTATCGATTCAAAATTTAAAGGTCAAATCAAATTAGACTCAAATTGAAAAGATTATTAGTCCACAATCCAACCAATCCATCCGGTATGATTTTTTAAAATTGTCTTTTTTTTTCATTCTCACCTTTCTTAATACAACAATGATTGTTCTCACCAACTTGAAATTTCAAAATAAGGGAATTCATCCATTTTTCAAGGGTTATGCATGTTGATGGTTATCAGAAGACTACACAATCAATTAATTTTTTTATTTTGCATAAAATTTCTAGAAATTAGATAAAGTATAACAAAACCTAAATATTTGAAAAACATGACTTGCTTTTTTCCCCTATTTTGCTTTTTATTTTTTTAAAAAAATTCTACAATAGATTACTCTAAATCCATAATTTGAAACACTATTCCTTTTTTCTAAAAAAATAAAACTTTTACCTCAAACATTATGAGATGAAGGTATATCACAATATAATTTTCATTTATGTAATTATTACAATATTCATTCTCTAATGTTATGATTGTAAAAATTACAAATCTAGCTAAAGACTGATCTTACATGAAGCTCTTTATGATCTATGGCATTTGATAGTATTAGAGTTAAGTATACTAATGCATATAGAATAAATTTTTTATATATGAAATATCAATTCATATAATCGAACATTTTATTTTGTAAAAATGAATTACTGTATAAGTAAATAAGTTGCCAATAATAAACTAAAATATTATCTATATATCACTAATCTATCAAAATCCTCTCTTTTTTTTTTAAAACATTACTCTGATCATGAAACAAAGTTTTAATTTTTTTTTACGAAGAACCCAATTTTTTTTAATCAAATCTTACTACTCAAAAAAAAAAAAAAAAAGGATTTTTTTCTTAAGAATATCATAGAACAACCAAAGGAAATTATAAACACAATACCCTTTAAGAGATATGACCTAACCAAGGTCTCAAAAAATTAAACAAAATAGTTGCAAAAAACTAATAAACATAGAACAAAATAGAAAATCATAAATATTAGACCATAAACAGGAAATCAAAGAAAATCTGGAAAAAAAAAATTGGTTTTACCTTTACCATTACCTTCACCTTTTGAAATTAGAACTCAGATTGAGTAAGAGTCATGTTAGTTGATATTATAGTTATTTTATTGAAAGAATGATAATTAGTATAAAATAAAATATATTGTTAATTACAACTCAAGGCACTTCCCAATGGCCATAAGTTTGAGTCTCCCCCGACAACTAGAAGTTTATCTAGCCTATAACTTCAATGTCCCATGAAATTGATCGAGGTGCGTATAAGTTACAACCGAAGGTGGTTAAAGTTTTCAAAAATGATTCCCAATGGTTTTTTCTTAATGATAGAAATAAAATTTGGTCTAAGAACCTATACATAAAACATTATATTGGCTTATATTTCACAAATAAAAAAAACATGTATTTAATACAAAAGTTCCTAAAGGTCAAAATACCCTTTCAAAAACAAAAAAGTTCCCAAGATTCAAAACACCAAAACAAACAAAAGGACAAAAAAAAAAAAGCAATTCAACTTACCCTCAAGAACACATACAATAGAAATGAGGTCACACATACCAAGCAAAAGTGTAGACACCACCTTTATAATGTCACATACATAAAAGTATTTGACAATCTATAAAGAAAGAAGAAGACAACATTTATGCCTTACAATAACAACAGGCAGCTGCTCACTTTCACACACATTGTGAAATTTTGCATCCAAAAGAATACCCCTGTTCAAAAAACAGTTGCTCAAACTATATAACAAATATAACAGTTACTGATCAAACTGATCACAACAAAACATTGTATACTTTTTTTTTTTTTTTTTTCTATGTAAAAGTTGAGAGACTGCTTTCGGGGGGGCTTCTATCATGGAATGAATGAACGGGTGCGAGTATCTCTTACTTTTAACAAAACCTTTCTCCCAAAGGGGTGACTATAGAGAAATGCATAGTCATCTTGAATCTTGTTAACCAGAGCATTATGCATCACTCCCTATACCCACAACGAAAAAGGAAGAATCAATAATAGAGTAAAACTTGGGTTCTCGCGAGTAAAAACTGCTCACACCAGGCACGACGATTTATCCAGACCAAGCAGAATTAAAAATTCATTCGAAAAACACAGATCTCAAGAGATAAAATCATCGTCTAATGGTTTAAAATTCGTTCTCATATGAGAACGAGCTTTTTATAGCTGAACCCGTAAAACTTTATGATTATGTTTGGTTCTTGGAAAATGATTGGGTAAGGAAAAATATATTATGGAAAATGATTTCCTAAGGTTATGTTTAGTTTCCAAGAAAATAGGAAGGAAAAGTAGAAGTGAACAAAGATAAAAATAGTGGTAGATCTCACATGGTATTTTTATTTACTACTTTAAACAATTTTATTTTTTTAAGTCTATAAACATTAAATAATTTAAAAATATGTAAGTTCCAACATAATTCTATTTTTATTCTATTTTCTTTGATTTTTTTTTTATTAGATAACTAAATATTTCTTATATTTTTTTTCTTTCCTTACAACTTTATGAAAAAAAAATATATAAATAAAAAATACTAAGAAAAATATTGTAATATTTTTCCTATATTACTTTCTTCGAAAATTAATAAGAAAAATAAGTGAAAAATGGAAGGAAAATTTTGTTTGCATTATTATATCAATGTAATATTGGGTTATTGGGTTTCCAATCATGTACTTACGTTTTTTTTTTTTTTTAAATTTTATATTCCTATTAAATATGAAATGACAGATACACTTATCAAAACTGTCAAAAAGAAAAAAAAATAGAATTCTTATTCTATTTCCTTAAGAAAAATTATACATAAGAGAATTTTCTTAGCTTGTTCTTTCCCTTCATTTTTCCTTCGATTTTCTTGGCCTATCATTTGGGAAACCCAACACATATCTTTTTAGCATGTACAAAGTCAAAAAAGGTAAATAAATTGAGAAGTAGAATAAAACAAAACAGGTAAATAAGTGTACAACGTTGGTGTGAAAACCTTATGGCACTGTTTGGAACCTGAAAAGTATTAGAAAAAAAAAATAAAAATGAAAATTATTTTTTCATGTTTGGTTTCACAATAGAAAATATAAAAAAAGTTAAATATAATCAAAATTCTTCAAAATTTTACATAATTTAGATTTCTTAGTTCATATATAATAGAAATAAACAAATAAAATGACTTTGAATAAACATATATTACTAGTTTACTAAGTTTAAACATTTTTTTTTTATTTTCCTCCAATTTTTTTTCTTTCCATTTTTTCTCACAATTTTCCTTTATATTTTCTTTTCTTAATACTTTCCAGATTATAAACGGGACCTATAGACTAAGAGGTTTAAAAATATATGCATTTTGAGTGAGCTTTTGATTGTTATTCGATTTGATTTTATATTTTATATGGTGAAACCAAACATGAGAAAATCATTTTTTTTTAGGATCCATTTGGAACCAGGAAAGTACTAAGGAAATAAAAAAATACTAAGGAAAATAGTTTTATCATGTTTGGTTTTTCACCAAGGAAAATATACAAGAAAAAAAAAATTATAAAAATTCCTCAAAATTTTATATATTTTAAAATTTCTTGGTCTTTATTTAATAGATATAAAAAAAATAAAATGAGATTTAATAAACATATATAATTAATTTATTAAGTTCTGTTAAATGATCAAGTCTCCTAAAAGCTCAAACTTGTAGGATTTAGGTTTAATATGAATATCATACTCTTTAACACCCTCCCTCATGTGATGCCTCATACCCACACATGGAAAGTTAAACAAATCAAACCGAGTCCTTCATGGATTCTAGATAAACAAATTGAGATTCAAATTGTAGAGAAATGGCTCGAACACAAGACCTCTTGTCAAACGAAACTCTGATACCATGTTAAACAACCAACTGTCCTAAAAACTCAAACCTGTAGGATTTAGGTTTAATATGAATATCAATTTTATTAATAAGTTTAAACCTATTTTTTATATTCCTTCCACTTTTTTTTTCTCTATTTTCCGTTCTATTTTCTTTACTTTAGTACTTTCTAGGTTCTAAGCATAGCCTTAATATTTTTTTTTCTTCCCCTATTACTTTTCGGATTTGAAACAGAAGCCTTAATATTTTCCGGGAACCAAACAAAACCCATATCTTCTTGACATTTACAAAGTCAAAACAGGTAAATAAATTGAATACGTAGTAGAGAATAAAACAAAACAAAACAAAACAAAACAGGTAAATAAGTATTAAAAGTATGGTAAGAATGATCAAACCTTAGATGTCATGAGGGCAGTCTGAATAACATAGTTCCCAAAGGGAGACTGAACAACGCTCAAAAAGTCTTGGGAATAGATTAACTCAGTGATAATATGCTTATTAATCTGATCATTCGTCCCGCTTAAACACCTCTCCACCACGTGGCTCCCAAACTTATCAAAGCACAACGTGGTGAAATTTCCCCTCAGTCGTTTTATTACTTCTTCTGTTACGTATGGTATGTTCTGTTGTAATGCATTCTGAACAACAAAGTTCCTGAAAAAAGGGAAGACCAATAATATGAAAAAACTAAAAAAATAAAATAAAGGTTTCATCTATCATTTCCGATTTCCTTTTTTCTTTTCTCTTTTGTAACTATTATATTTTTGTAACTAGTATATATGAAACTTTATGGAATACCATAAAATAGATAAGTATTGAAGAAATATAATATTCTCTCTTGATTGAGCTAGTCCGAATATCCATGGTTATCAAAAAAGGAAAAAAAATATAAGTTTGCTTCTTGTTTTTTATAACTATTTTCTGTTCTCAAGAACAAGGAAGACTACGGGAACTAGTTTAGCTCTCAATTTTATATTTTTTATGAAAAACATAAAAATCATTAAATTTAGAAATAAATCGCAGTCTCCAGAGTCTTTGTTTTCAAAAATTGTTCTCAATAATAGTTTCAAAAATAGGTTTCGAACAAGACCTAATAAATTGTGTTTCAGTTTTTGGCTATTTTTTGTTAGTTTTAATATTCCCAACTCTCAGTTACGTACCTATGATTAGTGCATGTATATAATGCTTAATAGTGCTGTCATCATGTAAGAGTGATATATGAAAAAGATGGTTTAATATTTTTCATCTTTTTATCAATGATTCACAGGAAACTGTAGATACCAAGGCCTCATTGGAACCCCAAAAGCAACAGGCAAAGATAAAAAATACCAAGGAAAATTTCTCATGTTTGATTTTGTTACGATAAAATATAAAAAAAAATCAAATATGATCAAATTTTCTTATAATTTGATTATTTTAAAATTTCTTAGTAGTCCTATAATAGAGAAAAATGAATAAAATATGTTTGAACAAGTATATAGAATTAATTTATTAATTTAAACATATTTTTTTATTTTCCTTCAAATCTTTTTTTCCTTTCATTTTTCTTTCTATTTTATTTTCTTAATACTTTTTAGGTTTCAAACGGAGCCTATGACCATGTTTGGTTTTTGAAAAACTCGAATGAAAGTGCGAAGAAAAGAAAATATAGAGGAAAAGTAGAATAAAAAAAATGAAGGTAAACAAAAATAAAGTTAAACTAGACATGTTTTTATTTACTACTTCATACCAATTTTATTTATTTTAACTCTTTTACATAAAGATTAAATAATATGAAAATTGTAAGTTTCTTAGTAATTTTATTAATATATGATTTTCTTTAAATTTTTCATTAGAAATCAAATATGAAAAATCCATTTTCTTACTCAGGTTTTTTCTCTACTTAGTACTTTTTCGGGTGCCAAATACAACCTAAGACTAAAGGGAAATGATTTTTAAAAACTCCTATAAGTATGTAAAGCATAAGAGTAGAGAATAGTAAAGATTTTTTTTCTTTCTTTAATATTTTTTCAGGCACCAAATACAAAGCATAAGAGTAGAGGACAAATAAGTGGGCATGTTTTGTTTACGGTTTTTGAAAATTGGTTTTTGTTTGAACAAGAAAAACAAAGAACACGTTTAATTCCCAATTTTTTTAAAAAAACCATTGGGTCATATAACTTAGGCACAGTTTAAAAAGCCAAAATCACGACTCTCCCTTTTTCAAAAACTATTCATAAATGAATAGTTTAAAAAATATAGAATCAAAGAAGTTTTTCTTTCTTGCTACTTTTTGGGAACCGTCTGACCTAAAAGAATACAGGAAAAGGGAAAAATCAACGAAAGACTAAAGGGAAATGAATTTTAGAAACTTATAATGTAAAGGATAAGAGTAGAGGACAAACCCGTAAGGATCTTTTGAAAGAACTAAACTATTTGATATTATACTTGGGGGGTTCTCCTTTAGTTTTCCCTTCCCGCTCATTACTTACAATCCTGTAACAAACAACATCAGGTTTTGCCTTCTCACCAATTTCAGACAATTGAGTACTGCTTTACATTCAGAAGGTCCTGCACAAAGAAATACCATCTGGCGAAGAATTTATTCAAAGAAATAATGATGCATGAGTGGAGGACCAAAAACAAGCTTAAGGAGATAAAATTAATTGAACCATTCATATTTTCATAGGTTAAACCTGGAATATTAAATAATTATACTTACAAGTAAGTGGAGCAAAGATAGCTTCTGATTATGAATTTAACAAAGAGGTGAATTTTCTTCAAAACTAATTCCCACTTCGGAACAGATGCGAACCGATACTAAATACATTTATTTATTGATACTGCGGAGCAAGGAAAGAATATAAGGGACACTACTAACACTTGACTCAGGGAGAGGGGACGTTGTGGGACCTCGAATATTCCACGTTCTTTTAGCTTTTCATTAAAACGGGTAATTTTCCTTGCATGTTGTAGTATTTGTTTTTGTAGGTCTCTCTCTCTACATATCACGCCCAGATCAAACTTCAAGGACATTTCATAGCTTATTCATATGCTATTTTAAAATAAAAAAATACCTCAAATAAGCTATTATAAAAATATACAATTCAATTTAAAAATGAATACTATCTTGAATAATTAAAGTTATCTCAATTGATTTAAAACCTTCGGATTTATGGATTTATCCCCTTATCACAAGTTCAAGTCCTCCAAAAGGCCATTGGAGGTTTGTACAAATGAAATATCATAAAAACAAACAATCCAATAAGGCTTAGCTACTACTTTTCACATTAGGGTCAGTCTTCGATAGAATTCGACCCAGCACACATTTTTGAAGTGCACTTTATATAACCTTTTCACCTCCATAAATCTATAAAGATGTTTTGAAGAGCATCAATTCTTCAATAATTTTCTCCTAATGATAGTCCAATTATTTTTTAGCCACTAAACAAATATCTAAATGCTTGAAGAACCATATATAATTCAACACTTTGTATCTCTAAGGAAGTAAAACGATTCACTGGCACTTATTGTCTGTGTCATGACACCATGAATGTCTGCCCTCTCAAGATGAGAAGGACGCGTCTCAAAACAGATACAGCCATCGATATCCATCTCTACCTAATTTATTAGATACTCAAAGTAATTTCTGCACCATATGAGTACTGCACAAAAAAGAAACATTATTCCCAGTCACTTCTACTAGAACTAATTCCAATCAATCAGTCAGTCTATAGTATAATTTATGAAGACACTTTAAAACAAACAATTGCCGTACGGGTCATTCATGCAATGAAGTTATATTCATTCTTTTTGACAACTGTCTTGTGAAGAACTCCACCACTTATTGTGTGGATCAACCTACTTCAATAAAAACATCCACAACATGATGAGCAAATTGGTGAACCATTAATTCACATATATAGTCTTTAATCTCCCAGTAAATAATCTCAATGTCAACAGGATTCCCCTCAAGGCTTCTTTTCCAGAAAAGAAGAACCATGCTGATCTTTGGCCATAGAGATCTCAAAATTATTTCATTTCATCAATGAAGGACAGACAGGAGCTGTTGGAGACCGAGCATTGGAACAAGGATGGCAGTGACTGAATCTCGTGATAGCAGCACAGAATCTGCATTAATTCTTTCCTTCACGCGTTATATCTTTGCACCGCGAAAGCGCTGGCACTTCATCTCTATTCGCGACCATTTCGACCATTGGAGTGCCCGTGGCGTTGGTAGTCTTTGCGATCGGGTTCAAAGGAGTGACGTGATTTCGTTCATTTTGGTAGCGTGCCCACTTTTGGTGGCGCTGGAATTCTTGGCTGTGACCAGATGGGCCAACGTTGAATCGCCAGCGAGTTCGATGTGAGGTGTTGCTTTCATTGCCGCCGCCGGGTACGAGTGTGTTCTTGGTTGACGAAGGTGGGGATCGTTAAATTGGCTGTTTGCATCTCGTTGATATCGCGCTCAATCAAATATTCGTTCGGAATTTTTGGTTCTCGGCGCGATCGGCGACTCAGGAAGATTTACGCCGACGGCTGTCTTCTTCTGACTAATTTCGGACCGATGTTGTTGAAGGGAAGCGAGCTTTGCCATACCATTGATCATTAAGTTTTCGGGACTTTGGTTCTCGTTGGCGCGTCGACCGGGAAGGTGCTACGAAACCTTCTATTCGAATTTGTTGTTGAAGAGGGTTGAGGTATTAACTGCCGGTGCGCCGTAATGACCAGTTCGGGCACCGGGTTATGATGTGCATTGAAGTGCGATCCGGGGAAGGTGTGCGGCTTCCGTTCCCGGCGACCACCTGCGGCCGGGTAGCGGCTGAGTGATTTCTGGATGATGTTCTGAGGCGCGATCGGCGGGCTTTATTCTTGCCGGCTTCCGGCGCTCCGCAAAGTTTGCCGGATTTGATTCTCGGACGCGGTTCAGGCTGGAAAATCCTCGACCATTGTTTTTAATTGTGTGACGTTGGCGGGTGGATCTACCAGTTAGATTGCTGACGGCGACTGATATTGTAAGGTTCTCAAAACCAAAAACAAAAGATTCCAACACCAGTTAGTGGGATGTAGAGATGCAAATCTCTACCTCTGGTCTTCTCAGCAGTAATATACCAAATAATTGGGAAAAACTACGAAGAAGATAAAGAGAATGCGAGAATTCTTAGGTTTGGGATTAGTTTTAGAACAAAGGGGTTTTGGTGGGTTTTTTTCATCGAAACTTAGTCGGAAGTTATAGAGAAAGATCAATTCATGAGTCTGGGGAAGTGTGTGGTGCAAGGGAAAACGGAGGAAGTCTGTTGCTGTTTTGGAAGGCTTTTATTATCTTACATGTACAGACAGTAAGTGCCCATCATCATAAATCCACTACTATATTAATCCACCATCCTCTATTTTGAGCTCTTTTATGGAGTTCTTTTCATGGATTAGTTTTGAATGTTTTGCAAGGATTTGAGGTTCATTTTCATTCAGTCCCAGGATCTAAAGAAATAATAAATCTCTTTATTTATCATCAGTTTACTTTGATGTTTTTCTTATTTCAGCTCTCTTTTAAATGGAGTGATTAGATTCAGAAGTCAGATAAGTAGCCTGAGAGAATGGAGGTTTTCCTTTCTTAGTTGCAAACACTTCACGTTTCATATTTCCAGTGTTATCTATTGTACTTCAATTTAACATTTTTGTTGTTTTTCTATGAGATGCTATTATGAAACAAAAAAGTCATTCAGAAGTTTTCTTTTGAACGAACGAAGGAATTCACAGCTTTACATTCCCCAGTTCAGACATTTTAGATCTATTAGGTTTGGAATTATTTACACCAGGAAGGTGGTTTTCAAATTACCAGATATTTTTCATAGCTAAGCCATTATTTAGTCGATTTTTCTTATAAGTATAAGTAATAATGGAAACACCAGTGTGTTCAAAGACTGCCCAGGCACCATGCCTTTTCAGGCAGATTAGTATTAGGTTTCAGTTTAAAAACCGTATAATTAAACTTGATTTTGAACTATTTTAAATTATTTTAAAATTAGTTTTTAGATTACCACAGCTGTTGATTTATCATTTGTTTTTAAAAAGAAAAGTGAAGAACTAAGGAATGAATTGCGATCTCTTGGGTTTTCTACTTACAGTTTAGTTTTAGACTATCCAAAATTTTAGATTAAAGTTGACATTTTTACTTCAAAAAAGTTGACTATTTTAGTTTGGAATTTAGATGAATTTTAGAGTGTTTGAGGTGAAGTGAGTTATTTATAAATTTAGGATGATTTTGGAAAAATTTATATATTCCCCAGTAATCAACTATTTTGGTTGGAAGAATATTCTAGTTTACTTAATTTTGAAGTTTTTATATTTTGCAATTCTTTAAAATGATAAATCTTATATTCATTTAAATGAATTACCTCTGTTTTTTCTTTGTTCTTAAATAAATTAAAGTGTAAACTACCTTTTATATTTTGTGTATTCTTTTTATATCATATTTATAGGTTTTTTTTATTAATACAGATTAAAGAAAATTACTTCAGATTTTTGATAGCATCAAATCATATTAGTTTATTTTATCTTTTAATATTAATTTTTTGAAAATATTCTCTTCACAGTTTTGCTTTTGTTCCTTTTTAGTTGACCAGGCTACGACAAGACTTTGAGTGCACTTTTATCAGGACTGCCTTTACCTCTGAAATCAGATTGAACCGTTTTATTGGTTTATATTTCGGAATTATTAGTTTTAGATTATTTGGATTAACGGAAACTGATTAAAGAGTTGATATAGATTGACTCACTTTGATGAAACTCATGGGAACTGATAAAGGCTTATAATCAATATCATAATTGATTAGATAGCTAGTAGTTGATAGTTGGTGTTGATCGTTGATTATTTAATTCAAGCCAAACTGTTTGGATTTAAAGGAGTTAATTTTCAATATGGTTGATATAGTCTTAAAATGGCATATATATATAAAAAAATAATACAAATAAATTATCATATTAGAATTAAAAGTTATCTGATATTCATAAAAGCAAGGAAAAAGTATTTATTTACAGATATAGCTTTGAAATAATTAAATTTCTAAAGATAAATATAAGAACATGCCATATATATATACTTGTATATATATATTAAGTTCAAAAGATTATCATTATTTATTGGCTTTAAGAAATGAGATAAAAAAATAAACAGAAAAGGAATCAATGAGAACTTTACTTAAAATTATTAAATTATATTTTTAAATACTAATATTTATTCATTTTTAAAATAGATAAATCTTTCATTCCCCAAAATATAGATAGTCTTTTAAGTTCATAACTAAAAATAAGTAAAGCAAAATAAAAACAAAAAAATTTAAAATTTATAAGCGTTTTTATTTGGAAATATTCTCTATTTATACGATTCTTTTTATAAAGACTAATATTTTGCAAAAAATGTTTATTTTGATATTTATTCTTACTTTTTGTTTATTGATTGAAATTATAATTTGACATGAAATATAAATTAAAGTTAATAATCTTTACTTAAAAATTATTATTTATTTTTAATAGATAATTTTGTTTTATCTTATTCCACCATATCTTTGAATTGTTTATTATTGTTTCATATGCACGTCTGGGAAAAAAAATCAAAACAAAAAAAAGCCAGAATACAAAAACCATAGGATGTTATTCGATTAGATAAAAATAGGAGTGGATCATAAAGAGGAAAATGGAATTTTGAATATTTTCACAAGACCTTTCAAAAAAAGCTACAATTTGTAGCTTTTTCCCAACCGACCTAATAAGCTATCAAGAGCTGATTCCAAACCTTTACTAAGCATCTCATAAGAGCTGATTGGGGTGAATAAGCTATTAGCTCCTATCAATCAGCTCAACCAAGCACCCCCTTAGGCCTAATAAGCTCTGGTTAGGGAAAAGTTACAAATCATAGCTTTTTTTCTGAAACGTTCTTATGAAAATATTTAAAATTCCATTTTTCTAATTATGATCCGCTCTTGAATGACGTCCTATGGTTTTTCTTTGTTAATTTTTTCACGGCGTACATGAAGCTATTATCAACAAATTCAAAAAGATATGGTGAAAAAATAAAACAAGGTATCTATTAAAAATGAATAATATTTTTAAATAAAAACTATTCTTTTATCAACTTTTAATTTTCTACCATCTAAATTATAATTTCATCAATAAACAAGAAAGAATATCAAAATAAGTATTTTAAAATATTGAATCTTTACATAAAAAATAAACCTTATAAAATAGATAATGACTAGTAAAAGCTATCGGTATAATTTAATTTTATTTTTTACTCTAATTTACTATCCATATTTTTAAATTAAAGATTATCTAACTTTAAAAACGAATAAAGTAATTTAAAAAAATAACGATAATTCAAAATAACGTATATATATATATATATATATACTTCATATATATATATATATATACCCTTGCCATATATATATATATATATACTCTCTCTCTATATTCTTACCATATTTGCCTTTAGGAACTCAATTATTCAAAGTATAGCTGGAATAATATTTTTTCCTTTGTTTTATAATTATAATTTTTATAATTTCTTCTAATAATTTCATTTGCTTTGGACATTATATATATATATATTATTTTATATAAATCTAGATATATTAATGGAAATTAATCTTCAATGGAGTTATTTTCTAATCGGCCTATTTTACCAAGTAGTAATTTAGGCTGCAATTTCATCGGAAAAATCTCAGAAATTTTCTTGATAGCTACATTCTCATTTCTGGTCGATTAAGAGGTTTTATAATTCGAGCTATCACGTAATCAATTTGAATATATTTTTATATGAAAAATCATACATAACCAATGAAGGGACTCAATTCGCCTAATAAGGTCATCCTTTATAAAATCGAACCCTATGATTTATACTCTTCAAGCCAAAGTATAAGAATTTATATAATTAAAAAATAAATTTGTATGAATAAAATATATTTTGGAATCATGAGTTTTAAAATAATTTTATTTTTTTATCTGTATTTGTTTGTTAGTAGTTCTATAAAGTATTTCTAATACTTAAAAAGATAAAAAGTTTCAAATTCTTATTAAAAACTAGAAACATGGACATTTGTTTGTTCTAAATTGCGTTAATAGTATTAAGCATTTAGTTATTTATTTTTAATACTTTATTTATATTAAATATTAAGTTGTTTGTTTTTATAGGTTATACGTCAACATCTTAACATCTTAACGTATTAAAAAATAATTTAATTTAATATTTATTTATATTATGATATTTAACTTTATTCTTATAAAATAAAATGAAAGTATTTGTATATTGTTTGTATAACATTTTAACATATTCACAAAAAATAAAAAATAATGTTCGCAATTACATTTTAACATATTTATAGAAAATAATGTTCCTATAATATTTTCTTTAATAGGTTTATAATATATATATATATATATATATATATATATATATATATATATATATATATATATATATATATATATATATATATATATATATATATATATATATTGTTCCTATAACATTTTAACATATTTATAAAAAAAATAAAAAATAAAATTATTATGATAAATAAATTTTTTCAAAGTTATTTTTCGAAAATAAAATAGCACCAGCCCATTATACATGTTAAAATCATATACATGCGCATTGATAACGTTTTGTACCGATTATATCATACTCACCCGTGAATCGCCTGCATTAAGCTGTGGATATCATCATGGGCCGAAAGCAATTGTAATAAGTGTCTGCTCCCTTAATCTCATCTTAAGCCTGACATTTGGGCTTGTATTATGAGCATGCGCGCCTATTATTTTAAACCCAATCAATTATTTTCGTAAAACAATTTTTAAAAATAAAATATAAAGCTATTCTTTTTTTTTTTCTTCACTAGAGAGCTCATTCTTCAAGAAAACTGCACTTATGTTTCTTTGTTAGCATTATCCCCAAGTATCTCACATTTGATTTACTTCAAACATTTTATTTATTATAACATTAATATTTTCATATTTATTTAAACATACATATTTCTTTCTCCCTTATATCGTTAGAATATATGATACTTGAAGTAATGGTATCAAATAGAAATGAAAACGTTTCATTTTCTATGGCCAGACATGGATCCAGCTCCTTTTGCAAGTTGGTGGGCAACTTGGTCAGACATTTTTTTAATGATAAATTTTAGAGTTTATATTTTTGAAGGAATAAGTTTTAGAGTTTTATTTTTGTTATTAAATGATAAAATAAAAATAAAAAATCAATATGTAAAAAAAAATCATACAACTATAATAACAAATATTCAATTATTTATGGTTTTTTTTTTCATTTATTCACTCAATATTATGCTGCTGCGTGGTATCTCGTTTCACGGTGATTCAAACCCTTATCTCCTTATGTCCCTTCCCCACCCTCGTTCATATTCAAGACATGCTGGGTGCCAGTTAAAAAAGAGAGAACAAAAATACATTTATTATAATATTTAAATTCTCAAAGCCAACAAGTACTTTTCTAATTTCTAAGGACTAAAAAGTAATTCTCAACTACTTTATATATGTCGTGGGATGAAAGAATTATATTACCAGATCCTTCGAATGAAATTAAATCCTAAGAGATTTGATTCAATTGGAATTAAAGAAAAAAAAATTATAATATGACATCCTTCTAATGAAATGGAATCCTACGAGATTTTATTTCAATTGGGATTATGTTTGATTCCGCTCCTATATTTTTAAAAGTATACAAACATTATTATTATTATTATTATTATTACTATTATTAATATTATTATTATTATTACCATTATTATTATTATTACTATTATTATTATTACTATTATTTTTATTAATAACAACAATTATCATTACCATTATTATTTTATTATTATTATTACTATTATTATTATTATTATTATTATTAATTGTAATTATACTAGTATAATTAAATTTCTTCCTACATGTATACTGTAAACCACAAGGGACAATGGTATTCATATGAATTTCTTCCTAAATATATACTGTAAACCACAAGGGACAATGGTATTAACTTAACCAACCAAGGATATTTAATCCTTTTGACGTTAAGATAGTGTTTGGTTTCTTTTTTTTAACTACAAACTTTCAATCATATATACTAAGAAAATCGATGTAATTCTAGAGAGAGAAAAACATGAGAGTGTTTGCATGGGAAATAGTTTTATGCCTCCTATCCTTCCCTCTCCTGCCTGAAACCAAAATAAAATTTTCGCCATCCTACCTCCCCGAGTGTTAATAATTCTTAGATTGGTGTTTGTTTTCTTGTGTTGAATATAACTTTTTTTGAGAACGTCTTGAATAGTACTTAATAACATTAAGTATTAAGTTGTTTGTTTTTATGATAAGTAGTGAGAGTAAGAATAGCAATATAGCCAGTTATTTTTGGGTTTCGGTCATCTGCATTTCTTAATGACACGTGTTTAATTTAATTTTAATGTGGTTTTTTAATGGGTTTGAGTTTATTTTCTCAAATCCCGAGACGGAGTTCAGGTATTGTTACTCTCTGCAAACCGAGAAGAATTAGAAATTTTCAAAATGGTAAAATATTAATAAAAATAATAGAGATTGTCATGCAAGGGTTCGAAGCCTGAAATTCTCTAGATCTCGGATAGCCAGCTTGAATTTGCCGTTAAATTAGTCTCGCTAATCTAGTGACCAGTTTCGTCGGGTGAGACAAGCGGAAATTTTCAGATTTTTTAGGTGATAAGTTGCCAATAACCGGGGGCGAGATTTTCACGAAAATCTAAAGAAAGTCGAAATAGCAGGCTAAGTTCATTTAAAATAAGTAAATGAAAAGAAATAAATTATTTCGGGGTAGAAACGGTCCACGAATGAGCTTGATATAAGATCGTGTATCAAAATAATAATAATAAGCCTTACTTTCGATTATATTTTAAAAATAATTTTTATTATTTTATTTTTATACTTTAATATAAATAATTATTATTATAATGTTTTTAATAAATAATTTATAAAAATTCATAATAGTACATTTTTATGAAAAATATTAATTTTAATATAATAAATTAAAAGCAAATATAAAAAATTAAAATTAAGAAATAAAAACAAAATAAAATGTAAGCAGGTGAGGTTGAGAATTTTCCCATCTCATTACATACTGTTAATTTTAAATGAGACAAGTTTGAGAATTGAAAAAAAAATAAAGCAGGCAGTCGGGATGGGATAAGATCCCGATCAATGACCCAAAGTTGTATCAAATCTATATTAGTGTATATTGCTATCTCTTTTTCTTATTGGGTAATAATTGAGTTTTTCTTATTTTTGTGGAAAATGACTTTTTCTGAATAGAAAAAACAAAATATTTTCAACACTACCATTCCGAATTTTTTTAAAAAATTTAAATGATAAATCGTAAAGAATTTTTAAAAAAACAAATAGCTTAATGCTGAAAGCTATTTAGCTTTAGTATTAAATCAAAAAAACAAATGCCACCTAAGTAATCAAATAAAATCTTTATTATCAGAAAGAAGAAAAAGACACTATTTTTTGGAAGACACATAGATCAGCTTTTTATACTAGCCACAAAACATTCTGGAAGGTGAGTTAAAAAAACGTGACTTAGGTAACTGCAGGTGCTGTGTTAGTTTCAAAGACTAGGCTACGGTACTTCTTAGGTTTACCATCCACTCTAGGATTTGGTGAAATATCTCCAATACACCCCCTCAAGCTGTGCTGGTAGCCCAAACACAGCTTGTGACAAAGAAGCAAGAAGAAGTGATAAGTGCGAATCTTTTTAACATTTTTTGGGTATTTTTCACATGTTTTATATAACTTTAATGCTAGATTCACACTAATATCGCTAAAGAATGCTATAATCCCTTATTTGATTGTGTTTTATAGATTTTGAGTGAAAATCGAGCAAAGTGATGAAGAAGTGGTAGAAATCAGGCAAAAAGGAAGTTATTGAACTTTTACAAGCTGCTTCGTTGCGATGAAGGTCATGTTTGTCGTGACAAAGTAGGAAGATCACAATGCAAGAGCTACAGGTTCGTTGCGACGAAAGATAAATTGGTGAGAAGCATATGCTATAGTTCATCGTGATGAACTGCTGCAGATTGGAACAAAATTCATCTCAATTGCAGCCCATCAATGGCCCATGTTCCAAGTATAAAGATATGTTTTCGAGACAAAGCAAAGGTTCGCACTTTGAGGGGTTCGGATTTGGAGAAGAGAAGAGAGACGGACATGAAGATTGGCATCTACTCTTGGGAGACTCTAGGATTCGGAAGAAGAAGACGGAGGATTTCACTACAAAAAAAATCAAAATTAGAGACGGACAATTCGGTCTCTAATCCGTCTGAAAGCGGAATTAGGACGGTTAGAGCGAGTTACCGGTCTTCATATTTGGTATCTAATTGTGTCCATGCCGGTTCGATCTCTAATTAGAACCGAGATTGATTCCGTCTCCTGTCGAGAGACCGATTTGAGAGCCAAATTGATTGAGTCTCTGTCGGAGACCGATTTGAGACGAATTGATTGGAGTGCCGATCGAAGACGAGAAATGATTCCGTCTACGATCGAGAGACGATTGATCCGTCTCGATCGGAGACCCGGGTGGTCGTCTCGTCGAGAGCCGGGTGTCAGTCTCGATCGAAGACCCGAAATGGTCCGTCTCTAATCGAGAGAGCGGATCGAGCCAAGAGATTGATTAAAATCTACGATCGAGAGGCCGTCGGGGGCAATTGATTAGTCTACGATCGAGAGGCAGATCAGACGGGAATTTTCCGTCTGTCCTAATTTTAAGCGTGCGAGTTTTAGCTTTTATTATTAATTAAACCTATTATGACGAAAGATTTCAATTATATGTAATCATAAAGTTCTAGATTTAAGAATTAAATTAATAGATGTCATTAAAAAAGTTGAACCACTATATTTTTCATTAATTATAAAATCAATAGTACCGTAGATAATAAAATAGTATTAATGTCAAATGTACCAAATACAATATATTAACTACTAATCAAACTACAAATTCTTAGTGTCCTCAGGAACATTCTTCCAAGTATACTCGTCCTTGTGAAGTCGCTCCTTAAAAATCTTGATGGCTTTCTATGAGCATTCTTCATGGGGTAGCAACACCGTGAGTAATTACTTTCTTGTTAATTACATTATAAGCACGAAATTTACGGAATTATAGAAATGTAATTCTATGAGCATTTTTTTAATAGAAGGCAATGTAACAAGTACAAAGAAAAAAAAAAAGCACAATGGAATTCATTGCTTAATCCATTATCTGTAGCCAAAAGCAAAGATGCTCTCAACTCATGAAGGTGTCTTGGTACATTATGACATTTGAGAAGCCAAATTTGTATGTAAAACTGTTTATCTTTGCTAACTCCATGACTTACGCTATTCACAGGACCTGCGGATCATTTTGGCACGTAGATGATTTCTTCATTGTCCATCGAATGCGGATTACCGCAGGCATCGAAGAATCTTCAATGCTGCGCTAATGGAAAGTTGAACCGCGATTCATTAGTAATGCATTTTCCATTTTTTTTATATGCTCACCTAATCTAACTTATATTTCAGTGAAACTATACTTTGAAATTATCTTCTCTGCATCTTTTGAATCATATGAATTTCGCTTTTGTTGTATTTTTGTTTAACAGCACGACTTTCATAATGAAAACAAGGGAGAGAGGACAAAAAACAAGTGGTTATTGGTGAAGATGGTCTAATGGCATGAATCTCAACTAATATACCATTAGCTTGTCTCTTACCACTAAAATTCTTATGGATATAATCCTTCTTGATTTTAAGAACTTGGAAGTAACACAGCTTGTGATCTAATGTCATTGTCATATAGTTAAAGCCTGTTTTTCCCCCTTGAGTCAATCCCAGGCTGGCGATATACAAAGGGGCTCAAGGCGGAGTAAAATGAAACTCTCCATTCAAGTTCATTCCCTTGTGCAGGCGACTTTCAAGAACAACAAACATGAATGAAGGGATGACAAAGAGGCCGCTAAGACAAGATCCCATAACCACAGCAGAAAGGGGGCCCGGATGAGCCCTTGCAAGGTTCAAAATCTTCCCAGTTCCTAGAAGTGGAAGGAAGGGACACCAAACATCTACTTCCCTTCAAGATGGTACTTTCCCCCATTCTGGGTTGGGAGGCTTTGGAGGGATTCTAATAGAGTTGGTCAACTCCTCCCCAAATCTCTATTGGATCTAAAACTTCTAATATATCTGAAATTATGACAACAAGAAATCCAAAGAAGATGAGAAAATTCCCTCGGATGTGAACAAATTACCACCACGATTTGGAAGCTCGATGCACATTCAAGCATAGTCAAAATGGTTCACTGAAAGAGAGCTAGGATTACTGGACATTAAAACTCAATGGCAAACAATTGTCAACCATTGAATCAGTTGAGGACCTAGAAAGAAATTAGCCACACCCTCTGCAACTTGAAGCCTTTTCTCTGTGTGTGTGGATGTGTTGTTCATCTATCATGTGTTTGCAACTGGTCATTTTGGTATTTACGTATAAAAAAAAAAGGTGCATGCATGTAATATAACTCTGGATAATCTTCTAACATGCCTGAGTGAGTAGAGGAGTTCGATAGGAAAGTGCTCTTGGTGTATCCTCTTCACCACTGCTATCGGAACTGCTCACGTCTTCATTTATGTCAGAAACATTTCTATTCTTTGATGTTCCATCACTCCGGGCAAACTTTCCCTACGAAAGAGTTAGAAAGCATGATCAAGTCTTTAGCTTTAAAATTGAAAAACAATTTATTATGATCATTCTTCCTTTTTGAAAAGCATTAGTATAAACGTGCAAACTCTACCCCTTTCTGCGGCATAAACAACAAACACGAAGTATGAAAATTTTCAAGGTTCAATAGTATTCTGAATTAGGAAAGCAGAGACAAAAAATAATATAATGATGACAAAAGCTCGGGAATCAATCAAAATAATTCATCCTCATACAGTATACAAAGTAAAAATAAAAATAAAAATCAAAGGCAAATGAAAAAATAACCCAAGGTTGTTTCATTTTTAACTCATAATTATGGTTTTTAACTCATAATTATGACTTTAAGGGTCATGATAATATATTTCATCCTTATTAGTAGAAAAAAACAAAATACTTTCTAGTAAAGACATCTCCATGGAAAAATAATTATGGAGTGAAGAAACATGAAAGGAAGAATTGGAGGAATAAATTTCTTGTGATTTTCCATTGATCTTAACAATGTACAAATACAGAGTAGATATATACAATTGGTAGGTCAATCTAACATTCTAATTAGTTTCACAACCTACAAGTAAACCATATATTCGTTTATTCTATAACATAGGGAAATAATATATTTCTAGTAAACACTTGTTTTGTCATCCAGGGAATCAAATCGAAAAAATAAATATAAAGAATGTAAAACAGCTTATCAAACAAACATATAAAATAAAGTCATTTTTGCACAATGTATATGTGTGATTATGATTCAACAATAAAAGGCTAAAGCAAACCCTTTCTTTAACACTGTTAACAAAAGCCCACAGGTACTTCTCTTCTTGTTTCAATTTCTCTTCTTTTAAGGCCTTCTTCTCCTGCATCAACCATGGCCTATTCTTCCTTCATCATGCATATAAATGATCAAAAAATAAAAACATATATATTTACACCTTAGGATCATTACAACAACTCATTTCAATCCTAAACCTTTAAGCTGTCCTTTCTTATGAAGGTAGAAAATCAAATCAAGTTGCCCCATCTCTTATGGAACATGGATAAGATTGGGCAGACAAAAAAAAATTAAAAATGAATCATACCCCATTCAAAAGAAATTGAAAAGTTAAAGCATCTTCATGAGAATCTGGCTATTGGGCAGTGATTTGCATAGGAAAACCTCATAACAGGATCACATCTATGTCTAACCTAGGAACTTGAAGTCAAACAATATATATAATTAATAACATCCTAATAGATATGAGGACCTAAATTAGCATCATCTTCCAGTACAAATTTTACATATCCTAGGAGTTAGTTCAAATCATCATTAAAGCCATGTCGGGTTGTTCAAATATCAACACATATTCTTAATATGTTGAAAATCACCTCTCATATCCATTCTCTATTGCAGAGAGAACTTAAATAATTGAACTGCATGCACAGACATCATATCCATTTTTGATTGCAAGGCTCTGGCCAATTTAAGGAAGCAGCTTTCGTTGTCAGTTTCAAACTAGACTAATAGAAGGCAATTTAAACTTATAACATGATAGAAAACCATACTTACAAATACTAAGCTTTGAATATTAATGCGAGACGGTAAGGGAAGCATAGGAAAAATGGCAAAGTTTATTTAAGAGGTATAAAAGAACTCCATAAGTTCAGCAGAAGCAGGGTGCCATTCCGAAGGGCCCCTCTCTATATGCATCTCTTTGCACTGGATCACTCAAAACCTGATAAGCTTCACCCAGTACCTGCTCTTATTGAGGATAATTTATTTTCAAACACAAGAGGATTGAAACAAATAGAAATGTGATAAGGAAAATTTAACTTTTTCTAAGAATGCTTAGGACAACTTATGACAGCTAAAATGCAAGCCCTTGCAAGCCTACGAATGGATCTATCTTGTTGCCAAACCAGTGAGCATTGATAGACTGGCGAGTCGGCGTCGTTTGTCAGGCAGGCCTCGGCTGTATGATCGCCATCGCACCGTAGCACGATTAGTAAGGACGACTCCGACCACCAATGTCTCCTTTAATCACCCCTCGGCGGATGCGGGCCACGGGAATCCGACCCCGATAGATTTTCGATTTGGGACCCCGAATCGGATTTATCACCACATCTCGCGTCAGGTTCACCGTCAGATGAACCGAACACGCTGGCGGACATAAGGCCGGAAGCATGTCCGCTCCACAAGCCCGGGCGTCGCGGCGACCATGGAAGCTTTCGAGCCACCTCTGTCGTGCCTTTGGGAGAGAACTCAAATCCCCTCCACCACAGGTACCTATGATTTGGGTACTTGGACTTAGCTCGCTTGGCCCAGGAGAAATGCCGCTCCGGTATAGGTGGACTTACCGTCGAACCAAGGAGAAACCCATATCGTGGAATAGAGAGAGACCTCTTCTCCCATTCTGTTAAACTATAAACCCCCCCCCTTTCTTTTTCTTTTTTAAACTTTTCTAGAAATTCATCATAAGTATATAAACAGAGACTGGGATATAAAATTAATAATATATTAACATAAAAAATATTTGTTATTTTAAATCGTCTAAATGAAAAATCAATATACGAGTTTTAATATTTAATATTTTTATTTTAAAAGTAATATATTTTAATGTTCTGCTGGTATTATAAATTTTGATCAAAACCTAATGGATGAGTTTTTAAAAAAAAGAAAATCAAATTTATTTTAAAATAATATTTCAAATGTTAATATTTATTTATTATATTATTAATTATTATGAAAATATATTTATATTCACATTTTAATTAAAATATAATTTTAAGTCGTGAAATAACTATACATAAAATTGTTCAAAAAAACTATACATAAAATTAAATATTTTAAAATTTTAAAATAATGAATAGTTTAATTATTTATATTTTAAAATAAATGTTGTTTTTTATTTAGTTGGATTTAAAATAGAATAATTTATTTATATTTAAAAATAAACTTTCATTTTTATTTCTTAATTAGTAGATTTTTAAAATTAAAATAAAATTTTAACAAAATTAAGAGTTAAAAAAGGCTAGGGTGTCAACTTGGGGTTAATCTTGAAAAACAAGAAGGAAATAAACATGGGTTATAATACTTATATATGGCAAACGACTGAAAAATAATAAACCAAAAATCAAAATTTTAATCATTAGTACTAACAAAATGTTATAAGTCCATTTTTACCTTCTCACATAAGATGGTAAAGGCACACCTAGAAATCACCGGATATCCATTTAAAATTCAATCACGAATTTTCGTAGTCAGGTTATTTCTGAGATTTTGAAATCCTGGCTAAAGACGGGCAAGTTCAAGGTAAGAGTTTGTTTTCACTGCTTAACCGCATCCTTCTATGTTTTGGATATGATTGAAATAATACATGTGATGCAGTCGCTTTAACCCGCGAATTATATTTGTAGATTCCATTTGAAAGTTATACTTGTTAGAACCAATAGTTGTTGATTTTGTTTCAATTTCGAACGATTTTAGTGTAAGACTTAATATAAATAAAATAATTACTAGATAATTTATTCTGCCTAAAAATAAATCTTGTGCAATAAATAAACTTAATTAAGAAAATTTTAAATTGACTATAAATTGATAATTAAAATATAATTAAATCAATAAATAATCAAATTGGAAAAACTCCATCTCTATATTAAAACCTATCCTATCAATAAATATAATTTATCACATGTCGCCCATCGCTCATTTTGTGGTGGTGTTTTTATTTCATTAACATTTATAAAAAGTAGAAAAATACATAGATATTATAGGACCGAAAGATAGATGGACAAATAGGATATTTTCTAAAATAAAACAAATATTAGGATAAACCTATATTGTTTCAGGGACAAAGAGAGGTTTTGGAATTTTAAGTCTCATACTTTTTTTCCAAAAGGTCAATAATTAAGAATTAAGTCGAGATTTGGACACGCCTCTATTTCCGTTTCTACTAGAGACGGACGATTGCCAAATTTGACGGAATCATTCCGTTCCTAGAGATTTTAAAATGTGGAGACTAATATTCTCTTTCTACAGACCTAAAAAATCCAGAGATCTTGACATTCGTCTCTGGCTTCCTCGTCTTTCTAATAGACGGAATGATTCGTCTCAAAATTTGAGACCTAAATCATTCCTGGCCTCTATTTGGACGAAATGTGGTGACGAATATTCCGTTTTCTAATCAAAGACCTGATTTTTCGGCCTTCGATTGGGGAGACGGAAATTATTCGTCTCTCGTCGTCTTTCTAAATAGAGACTAATGATTGCCCAAATTTGAGACGGAAATCATTCCGTTTTCTGTTTAGAGATCTGAATAGAGAATCAAAAACTGGGTTTTCGATCCGCCTCAAATCCGTCTTTAACCGCTTCCCATTTTTAGAGACTGAGTTCGTCCGTCTCTAATTTCCGCCCCTCTAATTCCGATTTTCTTGTAGTGTTTATCGATATTCAAATATTGTAACTCTTTTTCTCTTCTTTGACTTTCATGTTTTATCCAAGTTTTATGATAACCTGGATTTTCGTTATGTTCTAAATTTACAAACTAGGGTTTTGGTTGTAACTTCGATATAAAGCTTATATCTAATTACTAGAATTCCTTCTTCCATTGTTTCATGTGATTGAACCTCTATTGATTCATACTTGGTTTTATTTACATATTGATTTATGATCAATCTCAATGTAGTGAGTGGTTTTCTGCGAGAACTGAGAAGGGAGTAGAGAATTAGAAACAGGTGAATCAACCTAATTAGTCTTGTAGTATAGAAATTATCAATAATTAGGAGGTGTGTGAGGTTCTTGGGTCTTAGAACACCTCTAGTGCTTGGGGTTGAGCTGAAAAGCAAGAAACCTAGTATTAGTTGGTAGGTTATTTGACCTCGAGAGAGGCTTATAATTAAATTAATCAAGAATCGCTTTGGAGAACTTTCGTAAGAAACAATAAAATAGGATTCTGGTTCAAATATAAGTGGATTTTCCAATTGCACTAAAACCCTAGAACTTTATTATCTATGGGATATTAGATTGCTAGATTAAAGTTCATTAGTTTAGTTTAAATTTTGTTTCAACCCATCACAATTGATCGTTTGGATATTAGAGAAGCAGTCTAATCTTGGTACTTAACATCCCGTTTTTCCCTGTGGATCGATCTTTGTACGCTTAGTACACTGTATTACTTGACAAGCGTATATTTGCGCGAATGGGTATTAATTACACACTTTTTCACATATTTTATACACATAACACGCTTACGCTATCAAGAAGCGCCTTGGTAAACAAATCGATTGACTTATTAGTTGAAGCAATATAGTGGACCTCAAGGCGATGAGAACGAACAAGGTCATGAATGTAGTGAATGTCAAGCTCTATATGTTTGGGGTGGGCATGGTAAACGGGATTGGAAGCCAGTGCCTTAGCACTCATGTTTTTGCATCCATAGTTGTGAAAAATGCGCTTAAGGCGACGCCCCTTTGGCAAAGTGGCCCTCAAGAACAAAAGGTGTGCGCCTCACGTGAAGAGCAAGGCTCCAATCAAGCGTGATTCTTGATCCCAAGTAACCTCTTCTTCTTTTTAAAGAAGATGAAAAAGAAGAGGAAGAACTTACCTGGGATCAAGAGGCGTGCTTGATTTAACTCGTTTTGAACCTCCTACCACCCATTTCCTATGTTTCTCAATCCCAAAGAAAATGTAGCTCATCACAGCCCCTTGTTTTCAACATATAAGAAAAGAAGAAGAAAAACACAAAAAAAGCTAAGAAAATTGCATAAAAATAGCATAAAATGGGAAACAAGCAATATCTCGTTACTATTTGATGATAAATGATTATTATATTTAATTATATTTTAGAAAAATACATGTGTTAACATGCGCACTCGATAAAAAAACTTAAAGTGCACCTTCTCGTGCCCCAGGAGACCTTTTATGCCTTTGTGCACCTTCGCCTTTCATGTACCCCAAATGCACCATAGCATAGAGGAAGTGTATGAAGGAGACACCAATCTCGCAGCGTACCTAATCGACCCGCATCAGTTCGGCCAGGCGGAAGCAAAAAGCCACGTGACTTCGATTCGCCATGACCAGAATCTAGTTGTTTCGTCGGAGCAAAACAATTGATCAAATTGAGACCAAGAAACACACAGACCAGACATGGATTTTCTATCATCTAAGTTGCTGGTCCAATCATGAAGACTCAACACTTTAGTATGAGTAAAGGAGAGACCAAAGTGCCAACAATGTATCGAAGAATTTGTTAGATTTCCTTTTAGTGGGCTAACAAGTGTTAAATTTTGGACATGATCGCCGCCTATTCAAGCAAGAACCCAATAAAGTTAGCGATCTAGTCCCTAAATCAATTAGGTTCACTTAAAATAATTATATAATTATTTTTAATAATTATAAAATATGGAATTAATGTGTGAGCCTGCTTTCGCCTTAATGTTGTTTTGATGGGTCAATGACATTAAGGGGCAATTAAGTAATTGAGCTGGGTCCCCGGGTTTAAACCCATGCAGACGTTATCTCGTATGCCCCCATTGGAGAGAACGAATCATTGCTTAAGCCTTTTACAATCCGTAAGACAAACCCTAAAGCCCATACTCGGTAGTAGCTGCATCGCATCAGTTTAATCAGAATTGATTTGTGCATGTCTTGCCAATATCGTCATTTGATCTTGATTAGTACTTACGATTCTAGGGTTATGTGGTTTTATTCTGTATTTGGTGTAATAGTAACAAAAATCACATCTATGTGTTTATTCTTGTGTATTTAATCTACCAAGTGGTATCAGAGCGGATCATACTGATCATTTGATTAATAAGTTAGTATTTTGGCAGCACTTTGATCATACCAGATTTTTGAAGTATATATATATTTTGGGAACTCCAATTTATATGCAAAATTCAATTTTGTTTTTTTTGGTTGAACGACAATGGAATATTACATAATGGTAAGCTGGGTCAGTTGAGTGAGATTTGTATGATTATCAGGTTAAAATCAGTATATTAGAATTAAACCCATGAATGCCAATAAAGAGATCGAAAAACCCAACTTGAATCAAGCCGAAAACTGATGCCTGACTACTGCCATTCCACACAAAGTCAGCTTATCTGGGCGGCCAACGCTGCAAGGTTGAAGACGATTCAAACGTTATGTCGTTTGGAGTGCAATGCTGACGTCATGATTATCATTATTATTATTTTCATAACGCTTCTTTCATTAAAGTAATTAATTAATTACCAATTGAATTACCATTATTATTATCATAACGCTTCCAATTGAATTACCATTATTATTTTCATAACTGCCTAATTTGAATTATCATTATTTCCAGTATAATGTCTAATTCAATTATGAAGAAGTATGGATATGTTTATTTATTTTAGAATTAATTTTTTAAATTAATATGTTACCAAAGTAACCTCTCAAGTAATTTAATTAAATTAATTTTATAATAAATGAACTTTCTATATCTATGCTAAAGTAGTCAGCCCAAAGGATGATTATTTTATGCCAGATGTAGGGTAAATAATAGTCTAAATGTGAGACAAATAAAGTTTTTAACATGCAAAGTATTATGCTCATTCAAAGAAAGACATAATGTCGGTCATGAGAATATTTGTTCACATTTAGTGCTATAATTGAGAGTACCTGCTAAATTGTTTTTTACGTCCAAAGACTAAATGTAAATGTTTGTGCTTGGTATCTTATTAAGGGCCCATGTGTATATATTTTGTGCTTTAATATATAATGCGTGTATTAATGTGAGCATTTTGTGTTTATTTTCGCATTTACTATGTCCTGCTATTTCTCGCCAATATCGCAAGAGGCATTCCTAAGCTTAACAACTTTGTTGGGCCTCCGGGTTAATTCGCTTTGGTACCGAAAGTGACACTTTGGTGGATAGATACAGAGCCACACGTGATAAGTGTCACTATGCAAAGTTCGCACCGAGCCGACCGCCAATTGATGGTGAAAGATACACTTACCGGAAATGCGCAAAGTCAAGCATGCCATCGGACATTTCGCCTATGTTAGACTGGTTTTATTTTTAATTTTGGAAAACACATTTATCGTATCGTCATTTAGACTAATTTGATTTTTGTTTCATGCTCGACAAATTCAGTTATCTTGTTCATTCGAAATGAAACATTTAGTCTTTCCAAAATTCTAAAGTTATTGAACTCGTAGTCTAATCTGATAAGCCATACAAATTAAATATGCAAAGTCCTAATACAATGAATGCAACCATTATTGGATCAAAGCGCAAATTAAATAGTGAGAAATCCTCGATGTTATGGCATAAGCGTATATGACATATTTCCAAACAACGAATTGAAAGTACTAATAACCTGGTTATGAATTTGATTCCCTTGACATGTCGATTTTGACATATGTATAGATTGCATTAAAGGGAAAATGACTAACAAAAGAAAGATGTGCAAATCTATGTGAATAAATGTCTTAGAGTTTGATACACACGGATATATGTGGACCATTCCTCACAGCCTTCGAATGGGCACACATACTTTATCATATTTATGGGGACGATTACTACGATATGGTTATTTGTACTTAATACATGAAAAGGCACAAGCCCTAGAAGTGTTCAAAATTTTCAAAGCCGAGGTTGGAAATCACTAGGCAAGAAATTAAAGTCATTCAAATCAATTTTGGTGGAGGAATATTACTGGTGAGATATGATGGATAAGGTGAACAATGACCAAGGCCTTTTGCCAAATACCTTTCTGAATGCGGTATTATACCTCAATACACCATGCCTGGAACTCCGAGTCAAAATGGTGTAGCTAAGAGACGCAATAGAACCCTTAAAGACATGGTAAGAAGTATGATTAGTCATTCTTCTCTACCTAATTCATTATGGGGTGAAGCATTAAAGACCGCAGCTTATATATCAATGTAGTTCCCAAAGTAGCGCTAACAAACCCCATATGAGTTGGTTATGGACGGTAAGAAGCCTAGTATTAGACATCCGCATTCTGGTCATTCAAATAAGCAAGGCCTTATAGCCCAATGAAAGAAAACTCGACTCAAGGACTGCGAATGCTATTTCGTGGGATACCTGAGAGGTCTAAAGGGTATAAGTTTTGACACCTTCAAGCGTGTCCTTCTTTTGATACAAAATGCTTATGCGATTGAGGATAGTGGGAGCACTCAAGTTAAGGAGGTCATTTTTGAGGAGGAGTATGTAAATGCTCCAACCATCACTACTATCAGTTTACTGGTGACAATCGTACCCATTCCTATTATCGTGCCAAGGTTGCGGGTAAATTATTGAATGATTCCTATAAACTTCCAATACAATTCACAGAGGTTCCACCCACTAGATTTGAGGAACCACATCAAGAAATAGTGGAAGAACCTCAACAAATTTCAACCTCAAGTGCCATTAAGGCTGGCCCACTGTAGAAAGCGGAGAGAAAGGCAATTTCAGATGACCATGTAGTCTTTCTTCGTTAAGAGCATGAGTTTGATACAGATCGAGGACGATCCTACGTCTCGTCAATCAAGCCAAACCGTGCACCAATTCGAAAAGTGGATTGCAGCTATGCAAGAGGAAATGAAGTCCATGAAAGATAATGGCGTTTGGGATCTCGTCGAATTGCCTAAAGGTATAAAACCAATTGGTTGTAAATGGATATTCAAAACCAAACGGGATTCAAAAGGCAATGTCGAGAGATATAAGGCACGCCTAGTCGCCAAGGGCTTTACCCAAAAGGAAGGCATAGATTATAAGGAGACCTTTTCGCCGCCACGGTAAAGACTCATTCTCGCAGAATTATAATGGTACTCGTAGCTCATTTCCAGGATCTGCAGCTTCGCACCAAATGGACATCAAGATGCCTTTCCTCAATGGAGACATTGATGAAACTATATACATGGTGCAATCCGAGAACTTTGAGTTAGGAAACCCAAAGCACCTAGTACGTAGGACTCCAAGAAGTTCATTTACGGTTTAAAGCGTGATCCCGTCAATGGTACCGAAATTTGATAAGGTGATTTCTTCATGGTTTCAAGGAGAACACCGTTGATCAAAGGTATATCTTAAGTTCGCAGAGCAAGTTTGTTATATTGGTGCTCTATGTGGATGACATTCGCAAGAAGCAATGATGTGTCTATCAGCTCGACACCAAAGGTTCTTATCCGGGGCCATTTTGAAATGAAAGACTCAGGCGATGCATCATATGTTTTAGTATACAAACTATTGGGATCGCTCAAGATGTATACTTGGCTTATCTCAAAAGGCCTATCAATAAGGTGCTTGAAAGGTTTAATATGCACTGTGCACCAGTGATACACTGCGGGCAAAGGGGCGATAAATTCAAATTAGGTCAATGCCCCCAAAATTGAACTTGAGAGAAAAGAAATGGAGATTCCACCTTATTCGCCCGCAATAGGAGTCTTATGTATGCACAAGTGTGTACGCCGTCCGATATAGCTGCATTAAATGGGAATGTTAGTAGATATCTCAAGATAGAGTGCTTTTAAAACACTCGCATTATACTAGCTACCAGGCATTTTCATGTTGATTTGGCATTATTTATATAATTTTAGTGTTAGATTCCTTATTTAGTTTTTGTTTTGGAATACGTGCATGATGAGGTGAAAAAGAACACTTCTCGGAAGCCATTTTGGAGAAATGAGGAGCACGCAAGGGAAAAGTCAGACGCTAATGTCGCGACGCCTCCACCGCCGCGACGCCACCAAGTTGTCACGACGTATTCTCACGCCGCGACGCCAATTTATGAAGTTCTTCGCCACGCCGCGACGCGGATTTCACGCCGACGTCATTAGGTCATTATCCTCTGCCACGTCGCGACGTGGTCCCGCACGTCGCGACGTGAGACTGGTTTTAAACCAAGAATAGGCCATTTTTGGCCTTTCACCGCACCATCTCCTCCCCGAAGCCCTAGTCGCCTCTGCACGCCGGAGTTCACTGGACCGATAGGAGATCTCCTCTTTGCTCGCCGATCACTGTAAGTCACCCACATTGGCCGGTTTTGGACCATAGTGGCTTCTCCACCACTGTGTGCCCGATTCTAGCTTGTATATTAGTTGTGGTTTCTTTATGTGTTTTGTAGCCTGCAGGTCTCAGTGGGTCATTTCCGAGTTAACTAGATTCATTAGGTTTTTCGAGTCCTCTCGAGGTCTCGACTGAAATCTCTTAGGTAGTGTTTAGTTAATTCCCTTTTCATCGTGCATATTAGGTGTTTGTTATCTCGTTTGTCCTGGGGATGTCCCCGCAAATCCAAAGTCGCCCCGCCTGCGTAAAGCCTGCCGCCGAGGCCCCGACCCCACATTCGATGCCTCGCGCTTTGTAAACGCGGGCGTCACGGACGGCTTTAGCTAATTTGCAAAAACCGATCCTTCATTAAGGAGAAGGGTTTCACCACTCGACGATTTTTTAGCAACATTCGAGGCCAAGGGTTGGCGTAAGCCAGGCCAACCCCGCCCACCGCCATGAGCCGTGAAGTTCGAATTCACGCCAACCTCGCCTCCCACGTCCCTCGCCAAAAAGGTCAAGGTGCGAGGTGTATTGGTCGACTTCAAATACGGAAATACCACAGCTACCATGGCCTCGAAAGATATCCCACCAAAGCCCTTTCGCTTCAAATTTTCTCGCGAAAGCACCCCCGACTACCATGAGGTTTGGTCCGAAAGTGTCGACTAAAGGTCGTGGTGAGTGGCTGATCAATAGCGCCACGCTAAAGAAATTTCGCTACAAGCATTCCGCCTACATTCCTAAGGTGGCATCACTTTATCACTCGCCTTACATCAACGACGATCGTGTAGTGAGGTGACCGCCCAGTCACCCGGCTAAACTCACGCCATCTTACAGATATACTATCGACGCCAAGGTGTTATCGAGGATGCCATCCTCCATAACCGGATGCGAAAAATGAACCCGGGGCACCCTTTTCTCGATCTTCACAGGTAAGTAAGCCAGTGGCAGCCCTCACTGAACAAATTTATAGCCCGTCTGTTCCACTAAGACCATATCGGGCCAAGCTGACACACCTCGGTGTCCGGCGAACCCGAGGGCTACGACCGCTACGAGCCCCTCGCACGAAGACGAGCCCCGATTATCTGCCGCTTATGGATTCCCGGGTGACACCCGGTGGAGGACATCGCGCCTCCCCGTCTCGACCTCCACCTCCACCCCAAGAAATTCAGCGCACCGTCCCTCCTAGTCCTTCCCGACATCGAGGACCCTGCTCTCCTCACCCAGCGCACGCGACCCGGGATGAGATCCAAAGAGCATCGAGTCCTCGTTACTCAGACATGGAGGCGCCGCGGCCGACATGCGTACGCCCGCCAATCAGCCATCATTCTACAACAAAGAAGAAAGCTATGTGTGCCCAGCCTCAAGGCAGCCTCCCAGCTTTCCACCATCCACCGCCACTCCCACCGCAGCGGATCTACGGGAGTCCCTTACCCTCTATAAGCTATTTTACCATGGGGACACTGATCTTGTTCGGGGTATTTTTGTCTTGATATCATGTTTCGTTTATCACTGCTTTATTTGCGTTGTTTTAGTTTTAGTAGTTTATAGTATTGTTAGTTGTTCGCATTTGGGTTGTGTTTGTTTTTTAGATGGTATGCAATTAGGTGGGGTGGTTAGTATTTGTTTGGAAGCACGCGGCATCACATATTTCAAGCTTATGTCAGAGTCGCTTGTTAGTTAGTTTGGTTCGTTTTTTAGGATATTCATGCATAATGTAGTACTGCATTCAGTTGTGCCATGTTGAAATCGAGGACTTATTTCACTTAAGTTCACTATAGATTTAAGGTCCATGCATACACTGCTCGATGCTCTGCACTAGATCAATAAGGTGCCAGTGAACCAATCCAGTCAAGAAACCACTCTCAAAAACTCTGATCACACTCACACACCAGCACCCATCGAGATGGCTAAGTACCGAACCAACTACTAAAGTCGACCAACCTCAGAGATTCAAACCATTCGAAAAGGATGGGACACCTAAACAAAAGAGGATTGCCATCGAGCCCCAACAAAAAAAAAAAAAAAAAAAAAAAAAGAAAAATACAAAAACATGAGAAAAGAGAAAAGAAAAAGAAATAAAAATAGGCATATGCATAAGAATAAGCGATCATCCAACTTTAATCCCTACATGCCCTGAGCCTGGTCAAAGCCTAATGCCCCGAGCCAACCGGGTCGAGTCATCGAATTTCCACCGCCCGCTACATGGGATGGCGATGGATCATTCACGCAACCTAGCCACGAGTTTGGTTGAGTGTTCGGTGAAGTTTAGCTGGAACTTAACACCGTGCCCTTCTTAACCAACCGTGGGAGTCGTTCAATGATCCTGCCACAGAACACTCTGGGCTAAAACTTCTGCACTAGGTTTCTCCATTTTCTGCTTTGGTACATAGGAAATTCTAGATATGTAGACATAATAATTAAGTGCCTTATCCTTGTTCAGTTCCGATTCTTCCTAATAGGTGGGTTGAACTTAAGTTTGGGGGTATCTGAACTCCTCGTGCATATTCCTGAGGCCACCACCATAGCACAATATGGTCTTGGGAATCCACGCCAACAACACTACGGGAGTGGATGCACTGGTCGGGCCATTAACGCCCCCAACCGGTCACCGGAAGTCAAGTATCTCAGCATGCCCTTCATTGTCGACTTAGCAAAATGTTGGGTATGTAATCATCCAAATTGACCCCTATTTTTCTAAAGTGATGGCACATCGTCACAGCGTGAGCTGTATGAGCGTCGTGTGTGTCCCTTGCTTAGCCTGCTCTTGCTCGAGGGCAAGCAAGCAGTCAAGCTCGGGGTGTGATGAGTGCTTAAAACATTCTACATTATACTACCGTGCATTTTCATGTTGATTCGCATTATTTATATAATTTTAAAGTGTTAGACTCTTTATTTAGTTTTTGCCTTGGAATACAAAAAGTAATGAGCTAAAAGAACAATTTCGAAGCCATTTTGGAGAAATGAGGAGCATGCAAGGGAAACACAAGCAATGCCGCGAATGCCTCCATCGTCAGCGACGTCACCAAGTCACGACGGGGTCAAATAAATGCGTAAGTCAACCGGTCACCACGCCGCGACGTCACCAAAATCAGATCTCATCATTAAACGCGTAGGGGCTCGGATTTTGCGGACAAGAACGCGCGCCAAAGATACTAATTGGAGAACCCGGCAATTGACGGTTTCGCTGATCTCCTCGACTTTTGTATTGGTTTTCATTATTGTTTTGATTATTTTTGGATCACATGAGGATGTTCTTCACATTACATATTTTGTTTCTTTCCTTCACATGATGTTCTAAAACTTATTTCTATGGTTACATCAAACCCCTCGTCGCTGCATAAATGGGATTAGGAATTTAACCTTTCATGTTAATCAATTGTTGTTAATTCGTCACATCTCGCTCTATATCTCGCATGTTAATTATATGATAATATCCGCCAATATTAACATACTTACACTAAGATCCGAGATTCGAGAGACGAGGGTATTCGTGGATCCGTGAGTAGCCTTTAGCCGATTCTGCAATAGAGATATTCAACCCGAAGGTGGTTTTTGGTTGAACATTAAGCATTTCTCAATACCGAGTCGAGATAGAGATATACTGACTGGTCTTCACGAATAGGCGACATACCTCGAGAGAGGAGAGTCCCCAGAGGCAAGATCACCTCGCCATTGATATGTTATAAAATAATCGGAATAACAAATATCTTTAGAGAATAATCCATCTAATGTGAGATGTGGGAGATTTAACCCTAGGCTCCTTACATTATCAATTCACCAAACCACAGTTTAGTTGCAGCTTAGTATTTAAATTCCATCTTAGAATCATTTATTCAGATATTGTCCTCGAAAAGGTAAACATCCTAGTCAATTCATCTTTCCCTCGTGGATCGACACGTACACTAGTACACTTATATTACTGGGCTACGCTGCACTCAAGCAAGAATTAGCATACATTTTATACACCGTGTTTTCGTACCGTCACCTGAATCCTCGTATGGGACCACCTGGAAGCAAATTAAACGAGATACAGGTATCTTCGTATATTGTGCTGATCAGATGTCACAGCATCTACAATCCAATCATCCGTATGTTAGTCAGGCACGATGCATACAGCAGTTCAGAGGGTCAAGTGTCACTGGAGATGGCTGAAGTACCGAACCCACGTGATCGCAGACCCACTCACCAAGGGCTTGCCACCTAAGGTGTTTCATGAGCATGTTGCTCGGGATGGTACTTAGTCTAGACGAGCAGGAAAAGATAGTGGAGTTCATCGGCCTTGCAATTATGTGATTGACACGCCAGTAGTTTATTCATTTCGTATATAATGTAGTATTACGCAAGTGATTATTTAATGAATTTGCAGTGTTTCCACCACTCGCTGTAGATGTCACCATGATTTTCAACAATGCTTAAAGACACAGACGGAAAAATATATGTATTACAGACTCATTTGAGTCATAAGAGGTGACCTTTTGGGAGATAGCAAAACAGATCACATTTTTATGTAAATCTCCAAGCCATTACACCTATTTGATCTAGCGCCATCATTTATTGTTTTGGTCGACAAAGATAAAGTCCTGCTACGCATGAATGTACAAAGGCCGCTTTGATCCCATTCCTAGCATAAACAATAATTCAAATTGTTTAAAGTATTTATGTGGATTGACAGCCAGATATTTGGTAGAATTAACTTTGGTGATTCAATCATGCAGAGATCATAACACTTGTACTTCGCGGAGATTGTTTATTTCCTTTTAAACAGCTAACAAGGCAATTTTCACATTTATCATATTGGGTTTCATTCAAGAACCCAATAAAGTTTAGCGATCTATTCCCAATCAATTATGGTCACACAAATTATATAATTATTTCTATGTGTTTGGTTCCTTTGCCAGATTTAATCTAATGCACTTTCAAGAAGGCACCAATGATTAACAGTAGGGGCTCAAAGAAATTGACTCAACTTGTTAAATGCAAAAAGAAAGATCAAGTCGTGTATGTGTAAGGTAAGAGTACCAATGATGCCATGATGGAGGGAGGGATGTGCAAAATGAGAGCTTTCATGAAGGTTTAGTTTATTGGTGTGGGCTGGTGTTTGCCTGGTACGTTGGAAAAGGAACCAGCAGGCTCGGAGGCATACTCTGGCCCTGCAGAGGTGAAGATATGAGAGTGGCAAGGACCCTGAAGCCAAGAGAGTAGCGATCAAACTAAGACTTTTGAAAGCAAATGTAAAGCAATGAGGTCTTGAATGAGATTGATGAATTAACAGTAGAATCGGCCCTAGTGATTTAAGATGTCACCCACAGACCAGTTGTTGAACATGACCAGTCTTGGTTGGTATAAAATGAATGAACGGTCAGAAAGAAAGCAGAACCCCTAATGTTGTGGTGACTTTAAGGCGATCAAACCAAGCTCGAGGGGCTTGCTTACACTGCAAAGAGTTCAAAACCTGCAGATACAGGTTGAGATGATCAATAAATCCCTCAGGTTGTACCATAAAAACTGTCTCCTGAAGTTCACCATTCACGAAGGCATAGATAACATCTACATGTTGAATGTCCCAGTTGTGTGTGACAGCTAGAGTAAAAATGATCCGAATGGTAGCTGGTTTCTATTCCTGGAGTTTGCTGAAAGCCCTTGGCCAACTAAACTTGCAGGGATCCAGGGAACCATCGGCCTTAAATTTAACCCTGAAAATCCACTTGATGTGAACTATAGTCTAATTGGGATATGAAGGGACGAGGTCCAATGTCTGATTTCTCAAAGCTGTGCATTCTTTATCCATAGTCTCTTTCAATTTGAATTGAAAGAGCTTCACTGTAGAGCCGTGGTTCTGGAGGAAACCATGGTTGTTGAAGCAAGAGCCTTGGGTTTAAAAAATATCTTGACTTGGCTCTGGTGTAGTCATAGGATGAGAGAGAGAAACCGAAGTGGGAAAACAGGAGAAGAGGTTGAGAAGAAAGCGGAGGGAGATAGGGAAGGGAAGGAAACCGAAGAGGGGGAGGGAGTTAAGAGAGGGAACCTGGGAATCAGGGGCACCACTGTATTGAGCTAGAAGTGAGAAGAGATAGAGACAGTGACACAGGAGAAAATCTGGCCACAAAGGACGAATGAGTGACAGAGAGGAGAGGAGGGAAGAGGAAAAAAGGGTTTGTGGAGGAAAAGGGAACGACTGTGTAACAGAGAGAGGTTTAACAGAATTCGAAAGGGGGGGAAATAATTGAGGATAGGGAAAGGTCGACTCATCAAATACAACACTTCTGGAAATATATACTCAGGCATCGGTAGCCGAACTGTAACCGAGAAAGACACACATACATACAGATACAGGTTCGAAAATGGAATTTATTTTTATGGTAGGGACATAAATAGGGATAGCATGCACATCCAAAGGCTTTAAGAAAGTGGTAACCACTAACCAGGGGAATGACTCAAGAGGACAGTCGAAACAAAGGCTTCCCACCACAATTTATACTTCATAGTAGAGTTAATCCAAGATCCACAATCCTCCTGGCGATGTTTGCGCCTCCCTCGACCTTGCTGTTGATGCGTGTAGGACATGGATGTCGGAACTCAATGCCAAGAGAGCTTAGATGAGGAGCAAAGAGCAATACTTACTGCAATAACCAGAGTTCAGATTTGCCGAAAAGAAAAATTTTTACAAAATTTTGAGTTAAATAGTCAATGAGTTTCAAACATCCTGTTAAAATTTAATTAGAGAAATTTTGAAAAAGTTGGTCAAAAAATTCATAGTTTGAAAATATTGTCATGTCACAAGTGACAAATAAATTCTCAAAATTTAATTTAAGTTGAAAAAAACATGATGTTTATAAATACAAATAATAATATTATTATTAGAATTTAATTTTAAAAAAACAAACAAAAAAAGAGATTATGATTTAGCAAATGAATTAAGTTTTTATCAATTTGATATAATGTATAATTATAGAAAATGAAATGAAGAAGAGTATGTTTTTTTTTTAAATTATTGTAGAAAGTTAAAAATAGTCTTTCGAAAATAATGGTATATTAAAGAAAATGAATAATATGAAATTGGTAATAATAGGATGTGAGAATTTAAAATATTTTTTGGTTTGTATTAAGAAAACATATATAGGGAAAATAAAATAAAGTTATAAAATTTGGAATCACATTAGATTGAAATTAAATTAAGGATATATAAAAATAAAAATATAAAAAGGATAAAATAGTTAAATGTTGTTGCTTTTAATATTAATATTAATATTAATATTATTAAAACATGTAATTAGAGGTAAAAAAAAAAAGGGAAAAGAAAAAAATTATTAAAATTAAAAAAAAAACAAAACTGTAAGGTTAGTGGTAGACGGAAGAGAGGAAAATTAGAAAGAAAGGGTCGAGGGTGTCAAGCCATAACAAGAAAGAAAGTGAAACCCCAAGCTAGGGCTTCTCATTTCTCTACCAAATGGCCCCTGATCACTCTCAAGTCTTGAAGTGATATCCTATTTGACGTGAGGAGCAATCCTATGGTGACGGATTTGAATTTCAACGTTTAGATTTTCTAAACTTGAGGTAGGGTGGTTTAACCTTAATACTTTTATTTATTAGTTTTCTAAAATACTAAATTATGAATCTTGTTGGATGATTCCTGGGTTATTTTGGACTCTAGATATTATTTTTGGTTTGTTGGTAAATTTGTATTTTTGATTTACTTCATAATGTAATAGGAAAGGGTTGTTTGTGAGATTTATTTGTGATGTTGGAATAAGGTAATATTATGGAAATTTTTCCCTAGTATCGGAGAATCGCAAGTGATTAGATTTGATAATATGATTTAATTGAAAATTTTAGACACCTTGGATAATAAAAGGGAAGGGGATTAGTGTGTTGAAATATTTTAGGTTATTCTTTCATTGTTAATTTTATTATCTGAATTGAAAAGGAGAAAAGAAAAATGAATGTGTAGTGTATTGGAAAATTTGAGTACTTGATGGTGAATAAAATTTACATGAGTACGGGTTGGATTATGCATTGATGAAATATGGAAGATATAGGAGAATTTACATAATATATGAAAGATGCATTTGGAAAGAAGACATTGGTGTGGATTGTTGAAATTTATTGAATATGTTTATAATACATATTTCATTTATTATGAACGGATGAAAATGAGTAATTGATTTTCAGATCGATTTAGATGGAGTGATGTAAGATTGGGAGCAGGGAAAATTAATTGTTGATGATATGATTTTACATGGAGTAAAGATGATTGCTTATGGATTGTGGACTTTATTGGACTATCTTGAACCATAAATGAATGATTTGAGTGATTGTTTATAACAACATATGCATACATCTATTGGTGTTGAATGAATGAAAGGATTGAGAAAATATTGGATGTGGCTATGTATTTAAATGTGTTTGTTATATTATCAAGGATTGTGAGTTGAGTTGAAAGTAAATGATATAAATTGTATCACCGCATGCAATTGCATCCATAATTTATGAGGAATTGTTATAAGGAAATCGATGAGACTAAGAGGGCAATGGTGAAATTTAAAGAAAAGAAATTTTGGAAATGTGAATGGCCCATGAGAAGCGACCAAGAAGGGAGTAGATGTCACCCCAAAGCAAAGACCCAAAGTTTAACCGAAGACTGAGGTATGGGACGTATATCCTTTTGTGATGTTCGAAACAACAAAGTGTATTTCATGGTCAGGTAATGTCTCATTATACTCACTTCAATCTCATCATACTCTACTCTTTGTGTTAATTGTGTGAATTATGTTGATGATGTGTTTGACATGGTAAACCGTGTGATTGTGTGAGTTATGTGTGATGATGTGTGTGTATGTTGTGGGTTTTCATATCTATTTCATTGATGTGTTGATGTGGGTGTATTGTAACTTTCATGTTTATTTTATTCAAGTAGATTAACCATAAATCTTTATTCAATTGTTCATGTGATGATAGGTTGTGTGGATTATGTGTGGGGTTGTGTTAATGTGTGGTATGTTATAAATTTTTATGTTTATTTTATTTAATTAAATATTGAACCTTAGTTCTACATAACCTCATTGGGTGTAAATCACTCTACTGAGCAACGTGGAAATGTTCATCCATTTATTTTAAATAATTTTAGATGCATGACTAGTTTGGGGAAGCATAGAAAGACTACGGATTGTACCAAGAAGCCTGATAAAGCCAAAGAATTGATAACAAGGATTGTTGTCTTAATTTATTTATTTTAAATTTGATATATATCTTATCAAATAGACTTATATGAATTTTTGTACTTTAAAGTATATTTTGTAATGGTAAAATATTTTACATCCTCATGAATGTTGTAATTATCAATTGGCAAATCATATTAATAAGTAAAATGTTGATACTTGTAAATGGGTAAGATTGATTTATTTAAAAAAAAAAAATCAGGGTATTCAATTTGAATACCAGCTTGGACTAGGAGGAACCCTTAGGGTCTACTATTTGACTTGGGATCACGTCTCGGATTTTGAGGTGCCTAAGATCCGGGGTGTGACACTGGGATACTCTCCTCCCCAGTCAGATTGAAAGCAACGAATTTGCGAATTAAAATGTTGTTCAGCCAGCTGGATAAATTGAATAGTAATCTTGGTGACTTCAGATAAGTCCAGACATAGCGTGTGAAATCATCCACAAATGAGACATAAAACCTATATCCATCAATTGAGGTGTTGCACCAATTGTAAAGGGCAGTTTGTCTTCTGAGGCAATGAGGGAAAAGAAAACTGATGTAATTTGCCTTGTTGGCATGCAGTACAGAACAATTTGGTAGAAGTGTTTACATTGATATTCAACTGTTTTAACACTTAGTGTAATATAGTGTGATTAAGATGTCCCAATATGTCATGCCACAATGGGAGAACATGTTGATGTTTATTACAACTAGAGCAAACAGTTGATAGCTTGGAGCTACAATGTGTAAGATTGCAAGAAGAAGCATATCTTGACTGTGTTGTTGAAGATTCCAACCTGGAGGGAATGTCCAACTAATACAGTCCATTACGAAGGTGTCCACGAACCAAAACTGCTCTCGTTGTCTTGTCCTTGACATAGCAATGAGAAGCTTGCCACGTATACAACTACCTTGTGGAGGCGTCCATGTGTCGACTCGCGACACGTCGACACACGCCGACACGCTGCTCGATACTTACGCTATGATTGCCACCAAATAGTAGGTCAAAGGCTTCTGATACGCTTCTGATTAATTCGGAGACATGGCTTGTACATCTAATGATGTAATCTTATGGGCTTTTTTTCTCATTTAAAAACCCTAATCCTTTGGCTTTCGCTTCTTCTCTTCCTCAAAGAGTAAAAAACACGATTCTTCCTCAAAAACACAAAAACCCCACACAAGAAATCGGATTGGCCAACTAGGAAGTGAGAGTGAGTGACGACGCCAGAGATCAACACACCGACAACGCCGACGACGGGCGAGAAAAGGTGTGCTAAGTTCTTTTTTTTTTTTTTTCAGGCAAGGATCGATCAATTTCAACCCTAGGGTGTTTTTTTCTTTCACCAGCAAAAGATTGCATTTTTTTTCTCATGAAAACACAAAAAGAAGTATTTGTGAACTCATTAGTCATCATCCAAAGGAAATCATGATCTCATCTCATCACCCAAAAAAAATTGAAAAAATACATTCAAATTAGGGCTATCTTTGTTTGAACTCATCACACGAAGGAGAAGGAAGAAGAAAGAAAAGCAAAGAGAGTAAGGTTTAATGCTATAGAAAGGGGGGAGGGGCTTTCATGCACCTTAGGTAGGGGAGGTAAATCACGCTGGCTGTTAGTGTGGGCGTGTCAGCCGTGTTGGATCGTTGAAGATTCTCCTCTCGCCTCCCCTTACATATATAAATGGATTCATTACATAGCATGAACCCCCTTGCCGGTTAGGGCATTGAGATACGCCTCTAATGTAGAAACCAAGGTTTTTTCCTTCCCTTGTTTTCATCTTAGCAATGGACTCATCATGCAGCACCCCTCCACCAATAATCTGAAAATAAATAAATGCATATTCTCAAGTGATTTAAAAAATAGATAAACTACAAATTATTAATTGCTTTCAAAATTATTTTAATTATTTAATGCTGGGAAGGTTGAATCGACCGAGAAAATATGGCAAGTGACACCGATCGTAGAGTGTGTCCGCAGGTGTTGGGTTTATATATATATATATATATATATATATATATCTGTGCCAAGCTCTTATTTATTTTTTCGTTTGCCTAATTGCCTTTTATGCTTATTGCTTTTTATACTTATTAAGGGAGAAGCTGAGAACAATTAGATTATATTGTTTTATAATTTATTTTGAACTTCAATGAATGCAGCTTTATTGCCAATTTATTTATTTATTTTATTTTATTTATTTTTCAAATTTTTGCCTAATCGTTTTTTTATGCTTATCGCTTTTATATAGTTTATTAAGGAGAAGTGGAGAACAATTAGATTATAATGTTTTATAATTTATTTTGAACTTCAATGAATGCAAACATGTAAATTTTATGGAATTAGCCTAATTCAATTAGTGTTTATGGATGGACCAATAATTAGATTGGTCAGGCTTTGAAATAATTTAGATTAATTTAAATGCGTGATTATTATTTTTTACGATGCACTATACAATGAGTAGTAATTCGAGCCTTCATGATCAAATAAAATAATCAAGATGACAAATGTGTTCCATTATAGGTACGTCACGAGAAGCGAAATTGGGTAAAGAGGGAGGAAATGTTGCTTTTCAATGCAATTTTTGTAGACAACATATAGAGGGTCATATTATAGAGTTAAGGCTCACCTATTGAAAATTGGGTGGGCTAAGGTTGCATCTCTACTAAAGAATTTAACGAAAAAATTTAATAGACAAGAGCGATATAAGCCGAACAAAGCATTTAAAACAATCTATCTTAAGTTAGTTCCTTTACCCACATCAAGTGTCAGAGCATCTAATTTTGGCACTCTACTAAATACACACATTGATCTAAAAAGTGAGAAAGGGGTCTATTGAATCAATTGAGAATACATTCAATATGGGTGCACGTGAAATAGTTGATAGTGAGATAGCTAGGATGTTTTACACTGGGGCGTTGTCTTTTCACTTTGCTAGAAATCCCATACGCCGTGCCTTTAAAAAGTGCAAAGTCAATCCTGTGTTATGTTCCACTGCACTATAAATGCATTAAGAACCACATTATTGCGTATTAAGAGTAATATCGAGAATCTATTGTAACTAAATCGCTAAGATGTGGAATGAGTAAAGGAGTGAAAGATTTGCAGACGGATGGTCGATGCTCAAAAGAACATCACTTATTAACATTACGGCGTTTCAGATGGTGGGCCAATGTTTTTGAAAGCAATAACCGTGAAGGGGAGACTAAGGGACAAACACTTTATAAACGATTTGTCGATTAACACTATACAAGAGATCGGTCCTCAAAAAAGTAGTTCAAGTTATAATCGATAATGCCGCAGTTTTGCAAAGCAAATAGACAAATTGTGGAAGCAAAGTTTCGACATATCTTTTGGACCCCATGTGTGGTTGATACTCTCAATCTTGCTTTGAAGAACATATATGCACCATTAACACACCTAAGATATGATGATGTGATGGAACAATGTGGTTGGATCTCTCGGGTTTCAAGTGATGCATTTTTCATCAAGAATTTCATTATGAATCATGCAATGAGATTGTCAATGTTTAATAATCATTGCAAGTTGAAGTTACTTTTAGTGGTCGATACACGTTTTGCTTCAACTATTGTTATGCTTAAACGATTGAAGACAATAAAAAGATGTTTAGAGTAATTAGTGATAAGTGAAGAATGGGAGATGTATAAAGAAGATGATGTATTGAATGCTAAAGAATTAAAGGATAAAATCCTAAATGAAGACTTTTACCTGACTGATTATATCCCGCCTTTACAACCCATATACGATACGCTTCGATTAGCTAACACTCGACAAACCCTCATTTCTTCACAATATTTGCGGCGAAAGTGGTGGGATTCGATGATAAAAAAGTGAAGGGAAGCCATTTATAAGAAAGAACATAAAAGGCAGAAAAATCGAGGGTATAATTAAAATTTATTAGTTAAATATTTGAGTTTTGATTGAAAGTTTTAATTATATTTGAACTTATATGAATTGTTTCATAATTATACTTGTAGGTTTTTTGATATTGTGAATGGAATCTTGGTGGAAAGATGGACTAAAAGCCACACACCTTTACATTCCTTAGCTCATTCCTTAAATCCAAGGTAATCTTAAGAGTTTAAACTATAGGCTTTGATAATTTAAATATAAATGGTATTCTATGATGTTTAACTTTTTATAAATTATGTCATGACTCAACTTGTAGGTATTATAGTCAACAATGGCTTGATGAGTCTCATGATCGTGTTCCACCACATCGAGATATGAATGTAGTAAGAGAAAGAAAAAAATGTTTTGAGAGATATTTTTCAAATGAAGTTGATATGAGGCGAGCAAATGAGAATTATCTTACTTTTTACACATACTTGGAAGATTTTTATTAGTGATTATCGACAGTGAATTGGTACATGAGTCTGATAAATGGTGGGTTGTTAAATTGAGCTTATGCCAAATCTTGATCTATAGCATTAAAATTGCTAGGACAACTTGTTCATCCTCATGTTGTGAAAGGGTGGAGCACATATAATTTCACATTCACTCCATGAAGATAAAACAAGTTGACACCATGAAATAGGGAGCTTGGTTTATGTCGTAACAATCTTCGAGAAACACATCAGGAGACTCAAACTATAATGAAGCGAATCTAAAATGTAGGACATTGGAGGAGATGGTTTGACTCAATGGATATAGAGAATGTTAGGTGCTTGAGATTGCGGATCTTTTGTTTTGATGAACTGGCCCAGGCTAATTTTATTTGATTCGAGGAAATGCTAGTCTTTAGTTTTAGTATTACTTATGTTTGTGTTTGAATATTTAGTAAAAACAATGTTTGAACACTTGTTTTTTATTTATCTAAATTGCTTTTTAAGGACAATATTTGTAAGGATAATTATTTTTATTTTATCTTATTATCCCGTGTCCTTGCCGTATCCGTATCTTGGTTTTTTGAAATTTTCCGTGTCCCCGTATCCCTCCGTGGCCGTGTTTCTTAGATGAGGAGCATCAAATTCCACAATTACATCATTATGAAGAGTGAATTGAGATATGCTAATTAAATTCTTTTCAGATATCGAACAGAAAGAATAATGTTAACGTGAAAAAATGGTCGATTAGCAGAAAAGGATGAATGACCAATATGAGTGATAGGTAGGACTGATCCATTACCAACAGTTGGTTTGCCGACACCGCTATTTAAATACGAAGATGAATCATGGTTGCAGGCGATTGTGGAAATGTAAAGAAACTGAGATATTGAGATCAAGCGATGATAGCACTTGAGTGCTGGATGTGCAGAATTGCTGTAGATTTGGCAACACAGTTTGGAAGAGGATCCATATGAGCCAAGACCACCAGGATGGAAGCGACCTCCGTTATTGCTAGGTGAAAAACCTTGTGATCCTAGGACATATGTTGTGGTGCTTGATTTTGGCTATATTTACCAAATCTGTAATTTCCACGTTTGTTAATAATGTTTGTTTGTTGTCTGTGGTGTGGTGGACACATTCACCTGAGAAGGAGATATGGAAATTTCCAAGCGTAACTCATGTGTTTGCAACATGAACTATGCCTCAGAGAGGGTAACTATATATCTAGAAGTAAGATGGAACAATCACAGAATTAAACTTTGGTCCCAATCCTCCTAGTCCTAGAATATACGGAACCAATTCATCATCAATCACAAGCTGCCCAGCAGTCATCAAATCTTGATCAATTGATTTCATTTTGAGAATATAGTCTTCAATAGACATAACTCCCTTCTTTGTGGTTTGAAGATGTAAAAACCGTGCCTTTGATTTTGTAACAAACAACCGTTCAAGAGTTTTCCAGATTTCTGATGCGGTAGTACACTGAATGACATGACCGAGCATGGACTCTGAAATGGAGGATAAAATCCAACTCAAAACAAACTAATTTAATAGATTCCAACGAAGATATTCGGGATTGATGGTAGGATGATCCATCTCCATTGAATCAGTCAGCAATTTTGTTGGGTTGTGGCTTCGTTCCCAGGAGAAATTCCTCCAAATCATATGCTCTTGAAGCTCTGATACCATATTAGTTATCAGAGAAAATCTTTATGATCACAAAGAAGCAAAATACACACTCTGTTTTTAGAAGACACAGAGATCAGCTTTTTATACTAGCCACAAAATACCTGGAAACAGATAAAACATGGCTTTGGTAACTGCAGCTAACACTGTGAAATGAATCAAAGAATTTCTATCTAGCTTTTCTCAAAAGAATAGCAACTCTATACTGGAATCTAAGATCTTCTCTGAGCAGAAATACTGGGATATAATCGGTTTTAGAAGACCAGTTTGCAAAGAGGTTCAAAAGAAGATAAGAATTCCAGATTGTCAAGATCAAGGGGTAGTATAGTCCTGAAACCTCCTAACAGTACACATTTCACTATCTAGAACACCATCTGCATAACTAAGTCAATGGGTTTAAGTAGTTACTTTTAGGACTTCACCCTTTTTAAGATCCGGTTATTTTTCTTTTTCAGTACTTTACAATCATTTCTTAGGATTGAAAAATGCTTAAACCCATAGACAGGATAATATAAGCCTTCTCCAAAGCGATTGGTACCTCAATCAACAATCCATTAGGATGCTTTTAATCCTTGATTAGAATCTAAACTAACATGAGATCCAGAATCTGGTAACTGCAGGTGCAGTGTTTGTTTCAGATGCTATAGAGTATAGACTACGGTACTTGTCAGGTTTACCATCCAGACTATGATCAGGTAAAATATCACCAATAATCACCCACCACTCCTCACACACTCTTCATCAAATTTCATTCCAATAATTTAAATCATTTTCAAAAAGCCTATTAAATTGAAGTATTAAGTATTTAGCTGTGTGATTTTTTAATACTTTATTTTTATTAACTGGTAAATATTAAATTGCTTGTTTTTTATAGGCTAAAATTCGGGCTACACCAAGTGTTGGGTCGAAGTTCGTGAGTCAACTCCAAGCCAAATCCGAACATGAAATATATGAACCGGAATTCCAAACTTGAAATATATAAACATGAAATTATGGAACTTGTGTTGATTTTATGTTGATTGGATTAATTAGGTAAATTGGGTTAGATTTAGTTTAAAAAATTCATTGGTTTACAAAACTATTTGATAGCTCATGAAATATAAAAGTGAAAAATCAACAAAGTGGATAAAAATTTAAAAGAAAATGACTTTCATTGCTGCAAACATTTGGAAAGAAACGAAAACCCAAATAAACAATGCTACGCTCAAGTCAAGCCCAAATAAACAATGTTACACTCAGTCCTATTGATTTAAAAAAATATGAATCAAATATTTTTTCTCATTTTTCTAGCATCCAACAAATCATCTCCTAGGTATTTCCTCTCTATGATAATCTACCAACTAAAATTAGAAACAAAGCGGAAACACAAAATAAGTCGGAAGTGAATACAAGAGAATAATAGGTCCGGATATTGAGTTGTAGGGAACAATGGGTTTAAGGTAGGTATTTATTTATTTATTTTTTTAATTCACACCAAACTTTGAATCAGAAGATTTGTCCTGAGAAAATCAATGTGATTTTGTGTATTGTGTTTGTATGGAAAGAGCTTTATTCCTCCTCCCTTTTATGCTCCTGTCTTAATCGCCACTCCTCCTTTATGCCATTTTTCAAAAACTCCTTATCAAATTTCTTTTGGATAATTTAAATAATTTTAAAAAATTTGAGTATTATTTTTTTCGATCAGATAAAAAGAAAATAACCATCTGTTATTATCCTCTGTATTATCTGGATTATTTTCGATTTTTTTTGCGTGTTCAGCTCTTTTCTAAGTGGAAGTTGACTAGGAAAGATAATTAAGGGAAGTAATGAGAGAATTGAGGGGTTTTCCTTTCTCGGTTATCAAACACTGTTTTTTTATTTCAGCATTCATCTTTTTTTATTTTTGAAAGGAAAATTAATTTTATTGATTCAAACTTTAATTTTTTTGATTCAAACTTGGAATCATTGATGTATCTAAGATATAAATAGCCTAAAACTATGCGATTTAAATAATATTTGTGTTAATAAATATAATAAATCAAGATAAAATCTAAAAATTTGATAAAATAATGAATAGAATATCTTTAACTCGAGTTCTTCAATATAATAACGACCATAATTTGATAATCAAATATGTTTTGTATGTCCGAATAGACTTTACACCGATAAAAATAAAGCCGACGATTTTGACTAAGTTAGTAAACCCCATCCCTTAGAAATTGATTTTCAAAATACTGAATGTTTTTTCATAATTAAACCTTTTTTTTTTTTTTTGATAACTAAACGCTTTGTTACAATATAGTAAATGGTTCTCAATCCTAGACTCCTCCTCTCCTATTATGTTAGGCATATCCATCATAACTAAGCCATTATTTTAGAGGCTAAAAAAACTTACTTATTATTCTTTCTCTTTTTTTTTTTTTTTGAAAGAACTTGGCTATTTAATTAAAAATTACAATTTTTATTATAAAAATAAATAATAAAAGACTTTTAAGAACCGTTTAAAACAAATTGAAATATTAAAATTCAAATTTAGAAAAATTTATTTAACAGAGTGTTTGTTAACCATATGATTTATACTCTTTCAAGCCACAGAATAAAAATTTGTATGATTAAAGAAATTTTGACTTTTTAAAATAAATAAATAAATAAATTTTGATGAATAAAGTATATTTCGGAATCCATGAGTTTTTTTTTTTTTACAACGGGATCCATGAGTTTTAAAATAATTTTGTTATTTTATTTGTATTTGTTTGACAGTTGTTCTATACAGTATTTGTAATCTTTTTTAATACTTAAAAAGATCCATGCATAATTTTCTTTTAAAAAAAATCATTATTTTGTGACCCTTTGAATTTTAAGTAACAATCAGCACACGTATTCTAACGTAATTTTTTAATTTAAAAAAATTTCTCATATCATAAAATTTATTCATTATTTGTTTTTCTTAAAACATTTTTAAAAAATAAAATATAAAACTGTTCTTTGGATTCATTTATTTTTCTCCACGATAAATGAATTTTAAATTAAACAATAGATTGAATATATTAATAAGTTTAATAATTTTTAAATTTAAGAATATATAAAATAACTATAAAATAGAGATAAATATTTTTCAAAATAATTTGAAATTTAAAAAATGCAAGACATAGGGAGGGGGGGAGGGGTCGGGTGTTTGAATCTCAGTTTATTATATTGTAAGTAAAATATTTAGCTGTTATAAAAAAAATTGATGAGTTTAAAAATAAATGGTTTTAAATTGATTTAAATAGAATAGTATACTCTCTCGAAAAAACTAAAACAAAGATACAAAATTATTGATTTTGATTTATCAATCTTTATTTTTTGATAAATAAATCAATTATGTTTTTATCAGTTAATATCCATACATATCTTTATGATATATACAAAACACAGAGCTTTATTTTATTATAATACTATTATTTATATTTTATTTATAAATACTTATATTAATCAAGTTCCGCTCTTTTTCCTTGCCGTGGCCTCTACTGTTTCCTGTTCCTCTTCTTACTAGAATAAATCGAATTTACAATTTTTTTTTTTTATAAAATCAATATTTAAGTTCTCAAAAAAAAAAAAAAAATCAATATTTTTCGTTACTAGATCGTTTCTTCTTAGGAAAAGGGAATGATTTTTTTTTTGTCATTCTTGTCCTAAACTCATCCCCCTATACTTCTTTTCCATCTTTTTTTTCTCGACAGTTTCGCTCTTCCACACATATCTGCGCTTTTATATGCTTTCTTTCATAATTTAATCGTCAGATAATAAGCATTGTATTTATCATATCGCTTTGTGCAAGATGCTATTGTCGTTGCCTTCGCTACATGAATGATTGTATCGCTCCCGCATGATAATTATTGGCCGTTGCCAAGGCGACATTTATTTTGCGCTTTAAATCATCCCTCTACTATTTTCCATTTCTTTCCTCACAGCCAAGTATTCTACAATAAATATGTGTTTTTATATATTCATCGCCTTAGTGAGCATATGACAATCATCGCTTTTGTGCTCATGTGGTTGTCATCGTTTTGGTACAACGAGTGGTTGTATCATTTACGGTTTGGTTTTCGTTGTCGTCGTGTGACGTTTATTTATGTTTTGACGATTCGAACGAGCAAAGTATATACGATAAAAAACAAGAAATCAAATCAAATGTTGTCAGTATGCTATAGAACTGGAATCAAAGGTATTTTAATCACAATAATAACATCAAATGTGTACATTCAATTATCAAATATATAGGTTTTGAGTCGAATGTTATTTCATAGCTTGTGGTTTTTAGCGATGTATCGCTAGTCGAAATAATTAAATTATTTTTGTCTTCAAAAAAATGATAAAATTTCAGAGTTTCATTTTTGTTATTAAATTAAAAAAATTTAAAATAATATAATATTAAAATAATATAATATGTAAATAAAAAATAACTATAAAAAATCACACAACCATAATATACAAATATTCAATTATTATTTTAAAAAACAAAAGAGAGAACAAATATATATTTATTATCATATTTAAATTCTGAGATTCGATTCAATTGAAATTAATGAAAAATAATAATAATGTCACATCCTTCTAATGAAATTGAATCCTACGAGATTTGGTTCCAATTGGGATTATGTTTGATTTCGTTTGTAACGTGGTACCAGTAAATGTATGAAAAAAAAAAACAAAATTGACCACAAATTTGATGATTATCATTTATGGCTATTTATACATGATCTCCTAAGTAGCTCTATTAGCCATTACTTCTTATTTTAAGCAGTAACTAACTTACTCATCCACTAAGAGTTGAAATTAAAAATTAAAAAAAAAAAAATCACCAACTAACAAAAGATGTGGGAACATATAGAAGATGGGAAATACTTAATAACAAAATGATAAAAATAAAAATAAAAAACTGTTTTGAGAAGAAGTCAGATGATACTTCACGTACAACACAACGACAAGCTGCTTGATCTTCTCATCACCCCGACACTGTTTCCTATATTTTTAAAAGATATTACTTTAAAAAAAAATTTCAAACATGAAAATAAGAAACATAGAGAGGGGGAGGGGGTTGATGGTTGTTTTGAAAATTGTTCTTAAGAATAGTTTAAAAAAACATAGAAAACATTATTTTTGGGTTTTTTTAATTTAGTATTTTCTGTGTTTTCTATATTTTTCATAACAAAAAAAATGAAAACCAAACATGTTTTCTTTATTTTTCAAGAAAATTTTTATAGATGTATATAAAAATTATTTAATATAATGAAATTATACTCAACAATAATATCAAAATAGTTTTCAAAATTAGGAACCAAACAAATCCTAAGTCTTTCCCATTTTTTATTCTCGCATACGAAACGACTCCTAACATAATCACAGTGAAATTAAAACCACAATTCTTGTTCATATCACCATCAAACCCCAGGTTAAGGGAAGATTAGTTATAATCATAAGTCTTCACAACCATAATTTTGGGAACCAAAAGATAGCCTTAGGCTTTGTTTAGAACACGGAAAGTAATAGAGAAAGAAAAAAATATTAAAGAAAATGATTTTATCATATTTAGCTTCACCATGAAAAATATAAAAGAAAATTAAATATAATCAAAATTCACAAGCCGGATTTGAACCAACGTAGACATATTGCCAACGAATTTACAGTTCGTCCTCATTAGTCGCTGAGACATCGATCCAAGAGATCAATTCAAGGATTATTGATAATCTATGATCAACTTAGATGATGGGGGCATACTTCTCACCACCATTATATTAAGATGATACTGGAATGGGATAAGCCCCTAGGACACGTGTTGTGCAATCAACCTTTATTATGAACCAGGCTCATACCCAAATGAGTACATATGAGCAAAGGAGCTGAGTAAGACAGAAGAGCGGACATGTGACGCCCCAAAACCGGGGTGTCCATTGTCATCTGGCCAACCTCGAAAATCTATATCGCCTCAGACGCGAGACCCAAATTTGAGGTAAAATGGCCTCAAACATATAAACCAATACCATCAAACATAGGCACGAACTATATTTCAATAGTCAAAGAGTTATTTTATTACTATTAATACAAATACATATTAAAATCTACAATTCTAATACATATTATCCAAAAACATCAAAGCCCACAACCCGGCTTTCTTCAAGATCGGCCTCTAAAATGAGCCGTCTTCTCGAACGCTCCCTCAGACCAAAAAATATTCCATAGGGTGAACTATCGCCCAAGAGTGGAATCACCCTAAATGGGTTACTCCCACCTATGCATATGCAATGATCCAATGTAAACACACACTCAAGTAAATACATGATCCTACTTGAATGTCTACATGCTTGTTCCCATGTCTCTAGTCCTCACCGACTCCTTCATACTTGCCTAAGCCATGTATAAGAAAACATCATTTTCAAAACAAAACTTCTTGTTCTTGAAAATACACTACCGAAGCCTTAAAATATGAGACTACCTCTCCGAGGCAAATGTGTCGAGAACTTCCCTCAAACAAGCCATGGTCCTCATCCGAAATGATCTGTTGGACCGTCTCCCAACCCCATTATCCGGAAAATCATCATGTGAAATTCCTTTCGCAACCATGTTCGTTTTTCAGAAAATTCATGTCATGCACTCACACCTAATTTCTAGGTTACCCAGTGCATATGAAAATGCATTATGCCAGTTCCAATAACTCATGCTAATATATATAACATATACATACTAACATAATTAATCCACACCAAACATGTTATACAAATTCTCAATCCATTACACCAAAAATTAGCTCATATGGGCTAATTAACAAATATGAGCAACTCAATTTGAATCACTCCACCAAACATATTTTCTCATAAAAATATTTTGTGAACACTATTCACGTGAACAGTGAAACCCTCGGGTTACTATTCACGACCACTCACCCCAACATCGCTTTCACTTTGTGAACCCGAAATTCATGGCCATTTCCAGCCTCATACACATCAACACACAATTTATAACATAAATTATACCACTAGCAGCCCAAATAGTCCGTGGACTATCACGGACTGTTCAAATGGGTTCCATAAATTTTCACACTTTGGTCCCAAGTTTTGGGACCAATCAAACGGCCACTCATGGCCTCAATCATACTCAACCATCAACAAAACACTTAAACAAAGTGTAACTCAAGTAGGATAAAACCCCCTACCTCACGGAGTTTGTCGAAACTCCTCAAAATCGGTGCCCACGCATTGCCCTTGCCGTGTAGAACAACTTTTCTTCTTGTTCCGTCGAAATCCGACGGTCCGATTGACCAAAAATCTAGAGATAAGACACACTTTCTCTCTCTAGATTTCAAAAACCCTAACCCACTGCATCTCCATTTCCTCCTTCATGTTTTGGCCCTTTTCAATGTGGAGACTTAATTACTATTCCCTCTTTTGTCCTATTATCGCAAGAATTCCAAAATGTCATCCATGTCCCTTCTCGATTTTGACACGTGGCACACACCGACCGTCCATTTCCATTATCTCTACTATGCAACATGTCACATGAGCATGTTATAGGTGATTTTTTCACATCAAAATGTCGCTTTTACTCGCACCCGATACTCTGTCTCTAAAAACGTGTAAATTCCGACCGTCTCTGACCCGACGAAATTCGATATGTTAGCTAGATTTCATGAGACGATTCCAACGGAACTAAGCCATCATCCGAGAGATCTAGAAAAATTTTGGATTTTTACCGAAATTACGATTTTGCCATTTTTCGAGAAAATTCGATTTTCTCGGGGTTTCACATTCTCCCCTCCTTAAAAAGAATTTCGTCCCGAAATTCCATGCACGTACGCATCCAACCAAGTGTATATGTAACCTCACCCAACTCCAAGACCGTGCCTGCATGACAACCCTGGCGATGTCCCACTCATCGACAACCCGATGGCTGTCAACTCATCCATGTCAAGAATGACATCAACACCCAATATGTCTACCACCTGAAGGTCCACCATGAGCAGAATCACTGAGATCCCTGACTCACGATCTCGACACATCCGACTAACTCTCACTCCTACGCTCCTGGTGCGGGAAGAATTATCATCTCTTAAAGGCCTCGCAAAGGCCTACCGGGTCAAAAGCCTATGGTGCTTCGACCAGTACTCGTGGACGCCCTTCTACGCCCTCTCGCGCCGACTAGCCATCTACACAAGTCAAATGACGCTTAAATTCAACGCAAAGATTCTAAGGCATAAGCACGCCTCGAGACACTCATTCCACCATATAAAATATTTCATATTCTAAGTCCCTACATTCATAAGCAATGCAAGCCAACTAATTCAACATATCAAATTATTTTTATCAACAAAAATTTTATTTTTGAAAATTTTATTTTTTACAAAATTTTTTTATTTTTTCAAAAATTTTCATTCATTTTTTTTTTTGAAAAATATTGTGAACAGTGTCCCAAACAGTGACTCAAGAACAATGTACTGATTAAAAAATTGGTTGGGTGCACTAAGTGCACAACCTGGCCGCCCTCATACAAGACAGTGCGCCCGTGCCACGCGCCGCAGGTCGTGTCGTGGCGCGCCGGCCTGAAGCCCCTTGGCCAGTCGTGTCGTAGCGCGCCCGCGCCGGTCGTGGCCCCGCATGGCCTGTTGTGGTTCTGCTCGACACACCCAAGAAATTTCATGCCCTCTTGGTCACGATACACCCGTGCATTGCAATCCACTGCCCAGCCAACAACCACGCACCGTCACGATACAACCCCATTGTGGCTGTGACATGCACCCTAGTAGTCTAGCCAACAGTTCGCTTGTCACAATACAATTTCTTGTATTGTGACACAGCTTCCCCCCAGCCAAACCTCTGCTACTATCACAATACACTTGGTGTATTGCGACACAAACCTCACTAGCCATTTGGCACTCCCCTGTCACGATACAATATCACTTCCAAGACCTAAGTCGTTTCCCTCCACAATGACAATCCAATTGTATCGTGACCTTCTCCCCTGCACTCCCACTCCGTGACACCGTGGACTGCTTATGTCACGATACAATTTCCATTGTATCGTGACACAGTTTGGGCAGTAGCCCAAAACAGTTTGGGCACAAGACCAACTCCTGCTTTCGGCTCCGGCGCCTATGGAACTACCTTGTTAGAAAGGGGTATCTCTAAGAATACGTGGAAAGCTCGGACCCGATAGGATCATCATCGCCGTCCTCAGTCGGGAAACGACTGATCATTGACACGATACTTGTAGCCCCTAAGCCCGCCTCATGCTCTAGCGCTTGCAGTGTGGATTTTCGTGGGCGGGAATCAACTACGCTACGCCCGTGGAGTGCTCGACCAGGATGGCTTCACCATCTCCGAGTCTTCCTCGGCGCAGTAGCTTGTCCTGCACCCACGATGACACCCTTGTCCTCACCTTGGAATTCGAACGACATTTAATGAAGCGAATATTGGTAAACCCGGGCAACGCAGCAGACCTCCTGTACTTGCCCGCCCTAATTCGGTTGGGCTACAAGCTAGATAACCTACGAACTCCGAAGGATCTTGAATGGTTTAACAAAGATGCAAACCTACCTACTCGGGAGAAATTGTGTTACCAATCTAGGCGGATCAGGTCACCGCTCTGGTTCCGTTGACGGTGATCGATGAGTCATCGAATTTCAACGCCATATTGGGTCGTACCTTGATCCATGCAATGAAGGCATTGCCCTCATCTTACCACCGTGAGGCTGAAGCTTTAACTCGCAGGACAGTCGACATCAATGGAGACCAACAAGAAGCCTGTGACCATATGCACTTGATGATAAGAGGGTGAGACGTCACAAATAGCAGCGAATGCCTAGGCTTAGTCGGTCTCATAGGGGGAAAAAAAGAATCGCCGAGCCACTGCAAATGCACTCCATGTTCGACCCCAACAGGCCCAAGAAAGTACTGGGGCCCCAATGTCAGCGAAAGGCTCTCCATGTTGTCCCTCATTCGTGAGTTTGCCACCGTCTCGCCTATCCCAGCGCATGCAAAAGAGTTTTGCCCGAATCGACGAGCACCGACCGAGCCTCGCAAGACGCTACAGCCGCTTTGGAAAAGGTTGAGGCGGTTCCATCCGGCTCGACAGAACGTAATAGAGCAAGAAGTGGACAAGCTACTAGAGGCCGACTTCATTAAGGAGATCCAATACCCAGAATGGCTCTCCAACGTGGTTGTTATTCCAAAAAAGAACAAAACCTAGCGAGTGTGCGTAGATTATACCAATTTGAATGACGCCTACCCGAAAGACACCTTTCCCCTACCCCGAATCGATTAGACCGTGGATGCTATAGCCGATTATAAGCTCTTGTCTTTCCTCGACGCCTACTCGGGCTATAACCATATCTCGATGTACCCGCCTAAGAGCCAAAAACTGCTTTTATAACCCTGTAAAGCATGTTTTGTTATAGGGTGATGCCGTTTGGGTTAAAGAATGTCAGGGCCACCTATCAGCTCATGATGTCTAAAGTTTTTTAACCTCTCCTAGGCAGAACCATCAAGCCTTACATCGATGACATCCTGGTAAAGTCCAAGTCACAAAAGGATCACCTTACTCACCATGTAAGTGTTCTCTCGCTTACTAAGCAACAAAGATCACCACGTTGAACCCCTCGCTAAGTGCTCGCTTTGCGATAAGCTGGGCCTCGCTTCCTAGTTAGCCAAAGGGGGATAGAGATGGCACCGGGACAAATTCGAGCTATTACTCAAATGCAGCCTCCTACGACAAAAAAGGAAATATAATCTCTCATCGGGTGATTGGCATCCCTGAACCGGTTTATCTCGCGGTACTCAAATCGTTTGCAAACCCTTTCAAAGCGCAGGCGGATATAAAAGTGTCAGCCGTAATGCGAAGAGGCTCTCTCAGCTCACAAAGTCGTCCCTATCGCCTCCCAAACACCAAGGAAGAGCCTCTATTGTACTCATCTCTTCCCGACGACTAGCAAAGAAGTGCGACTTTGGTGATATTGATTCTATAAGAGGCAAAAAGACTAGGTTATTTCAATAAGAAGGCACTCCGGGCGGAGGTGAGGTACTGTGACTTCAGCGAGTGGCACCGCACCCACGGCGCAAAAGAAACTCCATCAGATTTTCTCGAGCTCACCCATAGTAGTGCTCATGAGCTCGTCGATTAGAGCCATACTCCACAAACCAGATTCACCCAGGCGGCTTCTGATGTGGGCAATAGAATTAGGCAAGTTTGACTATAGAATATCGGCCTAGAACGACAATCAAGGGGCAAGTGCTAGCCGACTTCATTATGGAGAGGTAGGAAACGCATACCCAAGGGGTTGGGGAGGTGCTGGAGATGGATGGTTCATCTCGGGCCCAGGGAGGAGGTGTTGGAATAGTCCTAAGGACACATGACGGGCCAACTGTTATGTAAGCAATTAAGCTTGCCTTCATAGTCTCTAACAATGAAGCCAAATACGAAGCAGTCATATTAGGGCTAAGGGTAGCAAAGTGCCTCTCGATAGCGGCCATATAGCTTCGGTGCGATTCCCAGTTGGTGGCCTCGCAGTTGTAGGGGAAATACGAGGTTAAGAATGAGATGATGGAAAACAAAGATCCTTGATAACCAAGCCCCTTTACTGATTTGGCTATCCAAGTAACGCACATCCCTAGGTCTGAAAATCAAATGGTGAACGCTCTGGCTAATTTGGAAACTAATGTGTTGTACCCGTTCAACGTTGAATTGAGTGTTATGGACTAGTCGTGCACCTTGGCCATGACAGTCATGGCCATAGACCAATAGGCCGAGTCGTTGTGGATAACCCCATCGCGGAGTATTTGAGGAATGGAGTTCTGCCTGAGAACAGAGCAGAGGCTGTTAAGGTGAAGGCATGAGCATCAAGGTACTCCCTCTTGAACGAAGTGTTGTATCGACGCTCATTCTTGGGTTCGTACTTGAGGTGCTTACCTAAAGGGGAGGTCGAGCGGGTCATAGAGCAAGTTCACCAAGTACGGTGCGTGACGCACATCGAGGGCGACCAGTTACTGATTGTAACTCGTGGTTACTACGCTAGTAGACAATGAAGCAGGCTAGGAGGCTTTGTGCATAAGGCATGTGTGCCAAAGGTTCACAACGCCATCCATATGTTCCAACCAAGACACTCCACTCTGTGACCAATCCTTGGTATTTCTATAAGTGGGGAATAGATGTTGTGGGTCCTTTGCCTTTAGCCACTGGCCAGCAGAAGTTCATGCTAGTTACCACTTATTACTTCACCAAGTAGGTGGAAGCAGAGGCCTATGCTCAAATCAAGACAACACAACTCATTCAGTTTGTGCCAAAAAAACATAGCGTGTAGATTCGAGGTTCCTCATTTGCTCGCCCAGATATCACAAGTAAATTCATCAAGAAGGAATTCCAAAGATGGTGGTACCAGCACGAAATCAAGAACAAGTCTACTCATCACCTCGTGATCCCAATCTAATGGGCGTATTTAAGGTCAAGTGAACAAAACACCGCCTTCTGATACTTGAAAAGCGCTTGACAACGGGAAGAAAGAAAGTGTGAATGAAGCTACTAGCTGGCTCTTTCGGGGCCTATCGAACAAATCAAAGGCAGCTCAACGGTGGAGAACCCCGTGACACCCCGCTTCGCCCTCCGAGGCACGAATACCCATCGAGTCAAGACTAGAGCCACTCTGCGCATTCGACCCCGTCGAACTCGCATAGTCCTTGGATGAGCTCGAAGAGAAAAGGGAACAAGCAAGTATTCGAATGACTATACCAAAGGCCGCGAACTCAAGAGGTGGAGTGCACTCGTCAAGCCTGTGGTATCTAACAAAGGGAATCATCCTTTAACTAGACATTCAAAGAAGGGAAATTAAAATCAAACAGAAGGACTATACATTATCACCGACGATGGATTTTTACAAATACTTACATAATATAATCACTAAGGAGGGGTAGAAACACCTCGGGAATGCCCTATTTAAAAGTATTTTCTAATAATGCTTACGTTAAAAATCGATATGTGAAAATGAATGAAAAGTGTTTATTTTGTTGTGAAGTCGCTCACGCTATAAAATCTGATCACTAAGCCTAGTACTCGAGTAGCATCCTTGAGATGGTCTTCATGAGATGAGCCTAGTACTCAGGCAGCCTCCTTGAGATGGTCTTCATAAGATACTAGTACCGGGGCAACCCTTTAAATCATGACATGTCAGAGCACCTTAAAACACAAAAGCACAAAAAGAAAATGCAAGACATTCAAAACTCATATTAGGGTAGCGATCATTCCATTAACTAACAAAAGGTAACCGAGATGTGACCCTCGTGGTTACTACGGCGCTAAGGAAGTGTGAACCTCCGTGATACCACAATGGCGGGTCATCGGAAACTCTCAAAAACCCAAGATAAAATTCCTTCACTGAGGGCACAGGAGGATCTCGAGACTTCCTCCACCTGAGGTCGCGGTAAGACTACAATGGGCCCCTTCATCGGGCCGGCGTGTCGGGACTGGCTCCCGCCAATGTACCTAGGACGGAAGCGGAGCCCAACAGTCGATCAAGACCGACTGGTCGTGGCTTGACTCTGGGAGCATCCTCAGTCTCAAATCCATCGCCTTGTGCCACAACTCCTTCACCAGCTGCATGGCCCGCCCAATGGCCCAGGTTGTATTGCTCTACCACGCTAAGAGTAGCCTGATCGTAGTTAGCTCGTGAGCTCGCGAGCACGCGAACTTTCTTGGCATCACAAAAGGCATCCTTTGCTTCAAGTTGCACGATGTACTCTTGCCACAGCGTTTGATCTCGACCGCGACCCGCCTCGCCTCGGTGGATACTAAGATGCCGCTATTAGCGTGCTTTAAGTTAGCCACTCGCCTCCAACTACTGACCTTCTTAATTTTGTTCTATCACATCGCTGTCTCTAGTAACTCCAAGCTCGCCCATCTCACCCACTCCATTTCAAAGCAGGAACCTTAGCTTCGTCCTATGCTTTGGAGTACAGCTCCCGCACACCATCCCTAAGGTGTGAGAGCCAGTTGAGTTGGTGATGCCGAGTGTCGTAGTACTTGGGCATACAGGCCCCGAACATGCTCATCTATGTGTTAAATTCCATTTAGTAGGAGAAAATTGAAAATCGAGAAAATAAGGAACGAGACCAAGGGCAAGGGTTACTCACTACGTTTATTTGAAAAAATAAGAACTTCAGAGGTCAAGAACCTTCTTGATCACTAGATCCCCGAACTCCGTAGCCAAGTCGAAGACCACCTCCTCCTCGGGGTCCTTGAGGAGTGGTTCCTCAAACAAGTGCAGATCCGCAATTAGGGCTTCCATAGAAGAAGGGGATGGAGGGTTCACTTCGAGGTGGGAGGGTGCAGACCCCAACACGGCTTTCCCTTTACCTTTTCCCGACACATGATGTGTACGGGGAGGTAAGGCAGTGTGACCCTCCCTGATCGTAATCCCTCCTTAGGGGCACTGCTCCTCCGAAGGACCTCGACCGGGCCAGAAAGAGATGGAACCTTCTCCCGAGGGGCAACCCGAGGAACTTCACTCGCTCTAGAGACTGTCGGGGAGTTCTTGGAGGTAGGAGGATGAGCATGGGGGCGGGACTCTGTCGGGGAGTCTAACGAGGGTTCCCTTATCCTCTTTCTCCTCTTCTAGGGGTCACGACGAGGAGGGAATCGAAAAGTCGTCGCCTACTGCCATATCTTCCTCTTGCTCGATCTCGCGAGTTTTAGCTGCATCCATGATACAAGTAAGAAGGCGATCGAAGTACGAGCCCTAGCACAGTGTTCTCGGGCCTTCAGCGCAATCGAGGCACCAATCTGGAAGACACGAAATCCTCAGTGCCAAAAAACTACTTGAGATTTTGAAGGAGATAACAAGAATTTGAATTCCCTTACCGAGCTCGGGAGGCTAAGGACTTTAGCTAAGGCACTAAACTGACTAGCACTCAGGCCATCCACCAGTTTTCCTCGGCCTAGGGTACCTGTGTGAACATGAGTATGTGTTAGAGCAAAGGTCAAAGAGATGAGGACGGGGCCGTTAATTAGGCACGGGACCTCGCTACCGACCTGCCAAAGGTGAGCTAGGAACCGAGAAACCCCCCTGCTAGATCCCCGGGCATAGCCCTGCCAAACACCAACACGCTTCCTATAGCGCCTCGCTGTGTTCAAGAAAGGGGTCACTAGGTGAAGCGGTTGGGTGTCGGCTACGAGGTAGTATCAATCGAGCTTGTGCAGCTTGAAGGAGTAGGCAAACAACACCTCCTCCAAACCAAGCCTGAGGTCGAACCTATTGTTCAATATGCACACCCCAATGAGAACCCAAATAATGTTCACGTGAACATAAATAGGGTGGATTTGGGTATAATGAAGGAATTGGTGAACCATTGGGGGGAGAGGGAATTTCAACCCCTCACTAATATGGATTTTCGGGCCAAGATGGGGTTTATCTACTCCCCACCATGTCCATAGGCCACTAATTAAACAAGAAGGGAAGGCAATGAACTCGAGGGGAAGGAATACTTCCTTCAAAAGGCATATGCGCGAGGCTCCCTGACAGGCTTGAGCCAGGTAATAACGTCGTTGGAGTCTGCGTGAGAGAGAACTTTACCGGATGTAGGGGAAGAAAAGGGTGCTTCTTTACTCGCGCAACCTTCGGTAAGACATTTGTCATGGGCCATCCTATGAGTTCCTTTGAGCCGTTGTTGGAACGATGCCTGGGAAGATGTTGACCAAAAGTTGTGCATATTCAAATTATTGAAACCATTACTAGAAGACTAAAAATTAATCCCTGACAACGGCGCCAAAAACTTATTGACCAAAATCAAAATATATATACAAATTTCTACCACTATTACCAAAGATTCACTAGAATCTCAGGTATCAGCACCAAAAACTTGTTAATACCATAAGTTGCACATAGATAAAATTTAAGACACTGTCACCCGAGGACTAATGCCTAATCCCTGGTAAGGGTGCCAAAAACTTGTTATAACCAAAGATAACTTCTATGCTCTTAAGAAGAATTGTTTTGCCATTAAACTCATTTAAAGATTTATTTTGGTCTTAAAACTGTAAGTGCACAAGTCGTACAAGTAATAAAGTGGATCTATAAGTCCGGATATCGTTCCCACAGATATTGAAAGAAATTAAACTTCAACTACCCCAACTACTCAAGTTCTATACTATTTGAACGTCTATTTTAGATGAAAGTTTAGTACACTAATAAAAATTGTAATAATTAGAATCCTACATCTAATATAAAGGGAAAAAGTTAAATCCTAAATGTAAACTTGACTAAACCAGATTATTGTCGAAGTAAATGACTCTGGATTTCACCGCCGGTGAAATTGCTTTCACCCTCGACATCCTAATCTCATGCTATTTTCCCGAGTTGAATTTGAATTTTTCAAGAGGCAAGGTAGTATAGTTTGGATTCCTCCTCTAACCATACTTTTCACTGATTAAAGGTTCATGTTCATTTCTGAAACATGATTCTAATCAATTACTTGTAATTAGAATTTCTCTGTAAGATCTGAGTATTTTTCTTTTCCAATACTTCATACCCATTTCTTATGACTGTAGATTTCTTGCTTCCTAATACAGGGCAGTTGCAAGATTTCTACAACAAGAATGATGTCTCATCCTTAAGATCTGAAAGAGCTTTCTCTTTCCTTGATTAGATCTCATGCTAACACGGGATCAAGATCATTCTTCCAAACCAAGGAGAGATCTCTAATTCATTAGATTGATATAACACTAAACCCATTCTCTATCATGAGCAAATTGAGGATTTATCTAAGTAATCTTTCAGAGCTCATTAGTTCTTCAATATTAGTCTAACATACCCCCAAGTAAATAATCTAAGCTCGTGAATCCATCCTATGTCACCAAAGGGCCTCCAGAAATCGTGAGCCAAACAATAGTCCTTTATGGGTATGGTTACCAAAATTAAACCCACACATCAAGATCAACACCATCCAAATAAACTCAAAATTCAACCTGCCAAATTCCTTCCTCATTTCCTTTGCAGAAAAGACTATAACTACATCAGATCTTTCCTAGTGGAAGTTGTACTGAAACCTGATTACAAACATATACGAATATCGCATCATGAAAGATTCCACCCGTAATCGCAATCAATCGAAAAATGAGTTCAAAGATTTAACTGAGCCTGAATTCAAATGAAGAATCGTAAATGATTTTCTAACATTTAATTAATCAAAATCAGAAACAAATTACTATTTCAGATCCAATAAACGAGTCAAAATCCAACGCTAAGCTAATCCACGAAGAAAAGAAAATTAGGAAAAATATAATACAAAAGAGTCCTCACCCTCGTGCATCCCAGTCTGCCTTTGTCACCCACCGCCTCGGCTTCCGCAGTCGCTTCACTATAGAGCCCTAAAGTTTAAATATCCTAACTTCAATGCTTCTTTATGAAACCCTAAATTTTGTGCCTAAAGTCGACTTCACGCGACCTAGAAGTTGTTTTACTACTGCAGTTCTTTGCATTTTGTTGTAGGGTTTTACTGTAGCAAGCATTCATCCGTCGCGATAATGCTTTCCCGTGTTCTTCATTCTGCTTGAGCTATGTACAACATATTTTTTTGCTGCTGCGACATTTTCTTTCCTTCAAGATGATAATTTTATCGTGCGGACAGAGCCTTGCCATAATATTTTGTCTTTATTCCCCAAGATGTATGTCGCAACATCGATACCCATGTCGCAACACCGTTTCAGAGCTGCTTCTTCAAATTGGTGTCACTCAAATTTTCTTTGTTATGTATAGCATTTCTGTTCCGGTTTTGCTTTGCAACACTCCGTCTCAGATTATAATTGGTCCTGGCCGCGACCATAGAAGTTTCTATTTCACATGCAGAGTTTTGTCGCCACTTAGCTCGCTTCCTTGCTAAAATCTCATTTTTATGTTAAACTTAGACTTTGTGTTAGATGTTTTGCATGTCACGACCCTAATATGTTATGTCGCGACAACACTTTTTCTGCATGTAGCATATTTTCCTGTCGCGACCTAGTTTTTCTGTCGCGACATAACTCTTTCGCTTTCAAATTTCGTCTTCGTGTCGCGACTTGGCTTCTATCATGAGCGTAACTTTTCTTTGTTCAGCTGACTTGTGCTATCGCAACATGACTTCTTTGCATTGTTTTGAAACCTCTATTGCGACTTAGAAGTTGTGTCGCGAATTCTCGCTTTCGTTTCTACCTTATTCCCTTGTCGCGATCAAGACCTCTTTGCGACATCAAAACACCTTTAAGCTCTTGAAGTATGTTGTAACACTGACTCTCTGTTGCAAACCAGTCATCATCCTTTAAGCACCCTTTGTCGCGACCTGCAGCCTCTTTTCTCGGTCACCACCCAAACTTCTTTCGTGATTCTTCGTCCCAACAATCTTTCCAGTTGCGTATCGGCCCCCCGCTGCATAGACGAAAGGTTCCTTGGTCGCAACATATATTCTGCCTTCAATTCAGTTTTATGTCGCAACACAAACTATCTTGTTCCCAAATTCGACCGGTATGTTCTCCGTATTCCTCCGTCGCGACCGCTGTCTCCTCGTCACGACCTAGCCCAATTGTCAACAATTAAATTATGGTAAGGCGGCCGTGAAATGTTGTCAAGGACATGGTTCTCGGCAATTGCTGAAGTTTGTCGCGACACATTTTTCTGCCAATGATATTAGATCACTATAATTTTTTGTTTTGCTCTTCTTTCTTGCTGAAATCTCTCCTTTTTTGAATTAACACCTGCAAAACACAAGTTTGGTAAATATTCCATACTTTGGCATTAAAACTGATCAGAAACTACTAAAAACAAGCTAGAAAAATGGACTAAAAATATATGAGTTTAAGAGTCATCAAATTCCCAAAAACTTAAACTTAAAATCCTTGAATACAAGAAAATAAGAGATAATTATATTTCAAACCGATGTTCATCATATTTTCTATTTCTCAAACAATTTCATATCATAGTCAAATCCACCAAATTTTCAAAAACATATACTCATGATTCTCAAAAGTATTTATTTCAAATAAAATATAAACTTTTCTAACCCGTTGACAATAGCCATTTTGTCAACTACTATAACCCATTGATTGAGGTCGATGACCAAAGATACCCATTGATCAAGGTCATATTTGTCAACACATAACAAAATTAATGTTTATGATACTTCATTTAATGACTTTTTCAAAACAATGTCATCATTCAATTATATTAATGTTCGAAGATTACTGAATTTGTAGAGTGTCATCATTTCACATTTACATTGCTTTGACGCTTATTGAAAATCTCAGATAAATATTTTCACTTTTAGAATGTCATTGAAATGATACAAAACCTATGACATTTTAAAGTAAAGACATCTATAATCCTATATAAATAGGATTATTTTTTATAACTTAATATCTTTGAGCCTTTTCAGTCCCATTTTCTGCATCTATACTCACCATTCGCTATCTCCTACATCTACAACACATACATTCCACTCCTCTCGTGAAACTCCACTGGCCATGAATGCGTCAGCTTCAGGTTCGCCCGCGCTCAAGTTGTTGATTCTGAATCAATACAACATAAACCAATTCGGCTCTAAGCCGGTCTGCACGTTAAGAAACTGACTTATTAACTCAGTTTGGACCGATTATTACAACTACTACGCACATGAACCACCCGGATCTGCAGACTGCAATCGCTTTTGAATGGGTCCTTCTTATATTATGCGTGTATGATAGGATGGGTCCTCCAGATTAGTGCGAGGAGGAGGAGGGTTGTTAGAGATGAGGGCTGTTAGAGAACACAACAATCAGATTGTTTGGGTTGCTCTAGAGAATAGAATGTACAAGAAACTATCTTAGATGGAACAGTTAAGTTATAGGATAACCGTTGTATATTTTGCAGGTTGATAAAGCAAGTCAAGAAGAAAGTTCGAACTTTTCTTAGGGTGTGTGTCTGGACTGAGCACAGAGGTGTGGATTTTAGAGGATCTCTACCGATAAAGCCCACGCTTGGATTTCCTCTATTCCCAAAAGATTTTATCCTTGGTCTCCGACACTTCAGGACTATAACTGCTATCGTAATCGTAGTATTTTTCCGATTGATATTTTCTGATTTCAAAGATACCTTTTGCTTGCTTATCTATGATTCCCGCAAAGCTGAAAGTACTGGTTTTTTGATTGACTTTTTTCTTTATTTTTTCCCTTGATCTTTGTATGAGGAATGTGATGTATTAAAGTGAATGATCCACAGTTGCTTTTCTAGTATGCCCTGTTGCTCACGTAAAGGTCATTTGAGAGCAGTTTGTTAAGGGTTGTTGGAAGGTTAAGAATTAGGTCTAATAACCTAATTAGTTATTGATTCAAGCTCTAATGGTTCTAGATGTATTCAAGCTAGGAAAAGATCTTGAGAAATAAAGGTCATGGTCTGATTGGCGGGGATGGGCTTGGTAAGACATATGTAATAGAGGAACAGGATTGTCCTTGATTATGTTTTTTCATGTAGTATAATGTAAGGAATAGTTGAACACATTCCGTAACACATAGATGAGAGCATGTGTCAGGTAGAAGCACCATCAAAAGACCCCACAAGAATTCCACTTTCTCTCAATAAATTCTTCGTACGCTTTTGTTTGATCTTTCTAACATTCGGAAGATCAACAATTGAATGAAAGAAACTACTTTTCTTCAATTTCTCTGATAGTGATTGAAATAGGTATGAATATTTCCAAAGATTCAAGACAATATTAATTAATTTCCTAGTTTTTTTTTAAGAGAATTTATGCATAGTGATTAATTTCCTAATCAACATTTGTAGCTTAGGCAGAAGCATCCACGCCCCATGTTCGCATTAAAAAACCTTAAATAGGGCCATGTTGAATGGAAATTGGCTTTCTTTGTTTTCTCAATAATTGTATAGACCGGTCTAATGAAGAATAGAAGATCAAATCGATGAGTGCGATAGCTACGAAAAAGCAAATACCAATGCATTTGTACAAGTAGATGCTACTCGATGTACCAAATAAAAGGTATTGTAGGTTATTTAGGTGAACAATTCGCAGCTATAACAATTTATTTTTCTCTATGTGTGCTAACATAACATATTTACAACAAAGGGGAGAGAAACCCATCCCCATCCCTGGTCTCAAATGTAGGGTAAACACCCAAGATGATGATGATGATGGAACCAGGAAGCAAAACCAGGAAGCAAAGAAACAAGAACTACAAAGCCCAAGCACTTGGAAAGAATTGAACCGTCGAGTAAAAAATGGAGGCATAAGCCATTTAGAATTCTTGAATTGAATTGATAACACAACTATCATACTGGTTCAATTTATACAAGGAATTATTGTGTCATTAATAATTCACGATCCTGGGAAGGGTCTTGGTCCTAACAACCAAGGAACAAATAGCATTGCCCTTGGAAGGTTTAAGTTCCTGGGTTTAATTGCTCCAAAAATGTTGTCCAACAGTTTTTTGTCTCTCAAATCTCGAGGCTTTGTAATTGTTGAATCTGGTTTTACATACAAAACTCACCATCCTGATATCTTAAAGGATGCTGTTTCACCCTATGCATTTTGCAGAAAAATCACCACCCTAATGTCTTTGAAGGTGTACTTGAATTATTTTTGTGAAATTCATTAAACAACTAAAAAATAATTATTACATTTTTAATATATATGAGCCCATTTCAGCTCGTTTCCTGCTTTTGGCTTTAGCTGAAAGTCAAGTGAAGTCACGAATTTCGAGGGTAATATTGTTATTCTAAAAGTTTTACTAAACATGAAAGAACTTTGCAAACCCTAGATAGAGCTTCTCTACAAGAAACATTATTTTCCACTTTGTATTAAACTTCAAACCATAAGCTCTTTGAAAAAAAAATAATGCATAGATTCCGCTTAGTTGATATCATTCCGACACTCTGGGCCTTTATGATGGTGATTCTTTATATCAATAAGCACACAATAGGTTAGTATAGAATACTATCTAACAGAAGTTTTAAGCACTTATGAGGGAACGCATGAGTCAGGAATAGAGCCGCAAGACCAAATTGACACTCTGGCATGTAATCCCAAGTGAAGTAGAGACTCAAGTGGGTCTTATAAAGGATGTATGAATATGTGGGAGACCTGAGAGTGTAGTTGATGAGCTTAAAAGTCATCTATTTTATCCATTTCACCGATTTTCATCTAGAAATGAATAATTAATATATTTAAATATGAAGAACCTACCAAATTTTTATTAGCAGAAGAGAGAAAGAAAGTAGAAAAATACAAAGAATAAGCTGAGGAAAGGTGCAGTCGAATGGCAGAGCATAAATGAAAAGAATTGGCTGATTCATTGATGCGCTTTGGGGTTTGTACAAGCCAAATTCGAGGTCGCGACACCAAGAGAATTGAAGGAATTTGATGCGTGTCGCTGACAAAAGAAGTACCAGACGCATCAAGGGTAATCGTGAGCTAAGAGAACGACGCCGCGACAGCATTCCGAGGTCGCATACGCTGATGTCGTGACTAGGATAAGAGGTCGCGACAACAGAAACACCTTTAAGCTATGAGAGGTTTGGACTGATGAAGCTGCCGGAACTTAAGTTGATGTCGCGACGTGGGATCGAGGTCGCGACATCGATGATGTCACGCATAAAGAGTACCGTCGACATCAAGAACCACGCTATAAGATCAGGTTACTAGTCGATGTCGGCATGAGATCGGGCTCGCAACACCGCATCCGCCGCCGAAGCTGCGAAGTTTCATGAGTGAGGTCACCACAAATGTACCGGGTCACGATATCCGGGCGCGTTGAAACCGCAATGACTGTCGGCGTCGCGATACGGGATCGGCGGTCGCGACATCGATGCAACCGGGCCGAAAAGCCTCGAGATCCAATGATGTCGCGACATGAGATCGTCACACATCGAACGACTTTCGTATCAATGATGCGTAGCCTTAAAGAGATGTCGCGACAAGATATTGATGTCGCGACAACATGAGCAACTAGTCAGTTTCACGGTTCTTTAAGATGATGTCGCTGACAAGAGATCGATGTCGCACATCCAAGACATCGCTTGAAGATCGCGATGATTGAAATGAGGTCGCGATAAGATATCGACGCCGCTACATCGAGAGAACAATTGAAACCTCGCTAAGACGCGGAGAAGATGTCGCGACAAGATGGTGATGTCGCGACACCAAGAATGACTAAATCTACATGCAGTGTCAAGTCGCGACGGTGGGATCGAGGTCGCGAGATCATGATGTCACGATTACAAAATCAAGTCGCTGAATGGAACAAAGGATCTGGGCCTGATACAAAATCCACAACAGTTACACTGGGATTAGGGGCCCAGCTGAAAACCCTATAAATACGCAGTTAACAACTCATGAAAGCGCTGGGCGGCTACGTATTTAGAGGTCCGGAGAATAAAGCTCATTTTCTTTCTTTATTTTTTTTCTTTTCTTTATTTTTCTTAATTTTTCATTTCGCCGCTGAGCGTATTATGCTCTCATATTTTTATTTTTCGTTGTATTTTCCCGAATCTCGATGTTATTGTTTGAGTCAAGTCGAATGCACTATTTTATTTTCAAATTATTACCCGAAATACCAAGCCTGCACAACTTGAATTCGATTGTTTCAGCCTTTCAATTTAAAATATTCTTATGATCAGAGGAATGTCAGACGTAATTCAAAGAATTGAGGAATCCACCTTCATTAAGTGAACGCGAGGCTTTAATTTATCTTTCCCCGGTAGTTGCGTTACGCTAGCCTTTGTTAATTTCGCTAATAAATTTACTGTTTTGGGTTTATTTTCAGATCCGGTCATCAGCTTATACCTCAAGATTTAAGGCTATTGCTCGATTTCAAGGAGGCCTGAGTATATTGCAGCACATTCCCAGAGTAATGTATATTTGAAGGTATAATAACATGCTATTAGGGGATCTTTGAGCTTTGTAAGTTCACTGATAAATCTTCACTTGAAATCAAGAACAGTTGAATGAGTTATCTATTTGTAATAAAGGAAAGAGTTCACTTCACCCGATATGAGGCCAATCCTGCAGTAATAGATCTAATCATGAAAGGTTGATCTATTCTAATTTCGGTGATGGCACCCTTGAAGTTGTATATCCTTGCTTGACCGATAACTGGGGAGCTAAGGTTTATACCATAAAATGGGTAATGAAGCATTGCAAAAGAAAATACCCAGATTAAGGAAGTCCCTTTCTTTAAAAAGTAGTTATTTAATTCCCCTCGGGATTCGAGAGAACCCAGTCATAAATTAGATAATGAAATGTGGAGCGTGGAGAGATCCAAACAGACTACAACGCCTGGATGCGATTTAAACCTGAATTAATCAAGAAATTTTATCGAGTAACTACAGAATCGATAAACACTATCACTGCTTTCATTGATGTGTCCTCCGAGGATAACTATTCAAGATTCAGCTTCTTTTATTAGAAATTCTTTATTCTTTATTCTTTATTTTCCAAAGATAGTTATAGTTCATTAATTTCCTCTTGTTCGCTTAATTTTCAAAGACCTTAATGTCGGATCCTACTATCATTTTCAGGGTCCAAATAGTATGGAAATCAGTAGTCAGTAGTTGATTTAAAATTCTTGAGATCTATGTGGGATCGATATTTGACTTAAATCCATTTTATTACTTGTCGAATTGCACTCGTTAATATCGTACCAAACCAACTTTGGAAAAAGGATTTACTCTAAGAGATCGCGGGTTTATATAGTATAATATCAACAGTTTTGCTATGCCAAGTGTCGGGACTAGACAATAGTCTCGGTGAGAACGTATAATCTTGCATGCATAACTTGTGAGAGCCCTTCCCCGGGTTCACATATTGTGAGAGCCCTTCCCGGGTTCACCATGGGAACAGGCGCCCAGTCCCCTGCCTTCTTTCGCCTCCCAGAGCTCCGGACCAAGACCAAAGGGACATATTGAAATGGGAAGCACCTCACCACCAACCCGAAGTTATTAAAGCTCGCTGTATGAGATACACATGCACCAATGTTCATTTGAGCAGAGGCTGAAAAGAAGAAAATAGCCTTGAGATTCATGAGAACTAGCAGGCGGCTTCGGGAACTCGGAAGGCCTCACAATAAAAGGCGCCTTTATCAGAGAGCCCTTCCCTGCCTCGCTACACAGAGAGCCCTTTCCCGGGTTCACTCATAGGAACATAAGGCCTAGTCCCCCCCGGGCCTTTCTTTCGCCTCCGTGAGAGCCTCCGAACCCAAGACCAAAGGGACATATTGAAACGGGAAGCACTCACTACCAACTCGAAAGCTACTCGAAATCCTGGTGACACCCTCTCTCCGATCCCACCATTGGCGGGTCCAAACCAACCGTGGATGCTCGTTACCACTAACTCGGTGACGCCCTAACTCCTAAGAGATAGGATGTCGTAAGTGAGGGTCACTGATCATACTATAACCTTTACACTTACATATTCATATAATGTTAAACAATTAACTTGTATTACATTCTGTAGCAGCGGATTACAAAATATAAATACAAGCTCCAAAATGAAATGTTCAACATCTATAATTTTTACATTGGTTACAAAATTTCATATACAAAAATGTATCTTCCAAAGGTCTTCCAGCCAACCTATCGACGTGCGCCTTCACCGGGACATGTGGACGTCCCCGGCCCTCCTGGTTTCCTCTTCGTACCTACACGGATTGAACACCCGTGCTGTTTTACGCTTTAGTGAATATGACTTCTATTAAGAGTCACCACAATTCTTTTATACACATGCATATGACACATATAACATTTCCGATTCTTATCATTTCTCATATATATATACTTTCATAACCGCCTACTTATCATCTTCCGCATACTTTTCATAATCTTGTACTTTTACTTGTTCTTGTAATCAGATACTATCATCACATAGCAACCAGCAGCTTCCCATATCATGTCGTATTCTCTACACTTTTCAGATATACTGTCATTTTCTTTTATGTCATGTCCGTATAAACCTGGCTGATACAGTGAATAATATAACTATGAGGACCCGGTGCTATATTCACTGTATGAAACAGTGATCCATGAGGGCCCAGAGGCGCTGTAATATATTATACCCGAAGGTATCATCACTATCCGAGACAAAGGATCTATTCCATGAGGGCCCTGAGGCGTCAGGGTGATCTTTCGTAATAATTCGATCCAAACTGATCGGCGTCATTGACCCAAACGGGTCCCGATTTCCGAATATAACTGATATGCTGCAGACTTATTCTTCCTAATAGGTACGCCCCATCTATCCTCTCTACTGCAATGTAAGGCATAATCAATGTATTTTATGTCAAGATATATCTCATATTCCCTCTGAATAATTATTGTCATTCGTAATCATATGTATATATAAATACAATCATTTATTCATATCTTTTCATTTTTCATATTCATTACATGCATAAATAACTATGCTTACCATGTATGCTATGAGTTATTTGAGGAATTCATAATAGGCATTCCTAATACAAATAACTATGGTTCACCGTATCGTCACGTTTTCCATGTTTTCTGGAACTGATATGAGTTCAAATCTTATCAAGCTGTCTATTGATGAATTCTTGACTCAATGGGCTTTCCATAGAGTGCAAGAACACCCAAATCGGAGTTCGGGACGAAGGAGAGGCAGACCTTCCGGTTGAGGTCATGCAGCCAGCCTTGACGAGTCGACCGAATCGACGAGCTGCACTCGAAGTGACGAGCTCAGCTCCAAACACCCGGTCTGACATCTAATATCTTCCCTAGGCATATGAATGGATTCTGACTCAATGGGCTTTCCATAGAGTCCAAGAACACCCAAATCGGAGTTTGGACGAAGGGAGATATGACCTTCCGGGTTGGAGGTCATGCGCAGCCGCCTTTGACGAGCCGAATTTCTGAACACCACGAGCTGAGCTGTCATGGATGAGCTTCTCGCCTCAACACTGGGCATTATGACATATTCTCATTCTTCAGGTATCAACGTATTTCCGATCAATGGGCTTTCCATAGAGTCCAAGAAATACCAAATCGGAAGTTCGGGACGGCGGAGATATGACCTTCCGGTTGGTGTCATGCGCAGTCACTTTTGACGAAGCCACTTCCGCCGGGCGATCAATGCTCATCGGACGACTTACCGACGACCCTCGTCTAACGCTCACCGACGTACTTCTTGTTTGACGACCAAGCCCACCGCGACGACCACGCTCATTGACGTAATTTCTTGTTTGACGGCACTTCGCCCAATTGCTCACCACGACTTTTGTTCGACGGTAATTCGCCCACCGGTTGACGCAATTAATGCTCACCGACACCCTACCGACGACCGTCATCGCTGGACGACCATCGTCATTGACGCACTTCTTGTTTGACGACTTCGCCCACCGTTGGACGACCACCGCCACCGGGACGCACCCTCGCTTGACAGCCCTCGTCCACCGCTGATCGACCACTGCTCACGACGAATTTCTTGTTTGACGACTCCCGACCCATTTGACTGTTTGTGAGTAAAAAGACCGGCAACTTGGCCCACAGGGAGTCCGGAATTGAAATTCAGTGTTTCCAACATCAAGTTCATTGATGTGGTTACAATTCCCAAGAAGGACTTACTTCAAATTTTCTTATTTCTGGTTCAAAACCCATTATAAGATCCGGCTACTGCATATGGCTCACACAGTGGCATTTTCTCTGGTTCAACTTGCAACTGTGACCCTTCTCATACACATATTTAGGAGCCTTAAAGCCTTTCTCTCTTAACTCAACCCTGCAAGAAATGAGTTTAGGGAGTTCTCAAAACCCAACCCATACAAGAAGATAGAGGGTTCTAAACATGTATCCATGTCGCCTAGACCAAAACTAGACTTCCACACAACCTACACCCGTATTCATACCATATTCGGTCAGCTCCGCATACGCACCTAGTTTACCACACACATATTCATATTCCATACTTTCTTATACTAAATCATAGTTCACACAAACCATATTTCTATACTCATTTGTAGTAGTTCCATACCTGTAATCTTTCTTCTTCTTTCTTCTTTCTTTCTTTTCTTCTCTTCTCTCTGGTCTCTGTATTTGTTTCTTTCAAGACCCTCCAAAATAAGATATTTCTTTGGTCTTATCCTTATTTGATCTTATCTCTTTTTTATTTACTTTAACCTCCAACTTTATAATATTTTGCAAATCAATTTATAATATTTTTACAATAGCTCTAAATCTTCTTTATTATTTGTAATTTAACTTATGCATATCTACTTTTGTTTTTATCTTTATTTTATTCGATTAAATATACTTTTTTTATGCTTATTATACCCAAACATGCTATAAACCAAGGGTGGTATGCTTGGGGGTGTTACATAACTAATGCATAAATGTGCAACATGTTTTGGTCTCAATAAGCGATGGCGCCAAGTGTCGGGGATTAGACAATAGTCCTTCGTGAGAACGTTATAATCTTGCATGCATAACTAATGCATAAATGTGCAACATGTTTTGGTCTCAACAAGCCTATGGCGCCATTGTCGGATCGAAAGAACTTAAGTAAATCATTCGATGAAAGAAGGAAATAATACTTCAATTTGGACATTTTTAAAAGAAAAAGAACAAAAATAGGTGTTCCAAGCGCGACTCTTGTAGTTTCACCGACCTAACAACCGCTATTGAAAATGTTTGTTGATTAGCTAATCCTATTGATCCGAGTGTACTTTTGATTTCGTGAAGATACTATACAAACATGACAGATAAAGGATTAGACGGGTGTAGCTAACCAGGAATGTGCAAAGAAAAGACCCTTCAAGAGCATGACAATTATGGAGAATTTATGGAATCTTATTCATCCACACAATAAATATTTAGCAATAGAAATGCATGCGCTAATCAATGCTAATAATTTTGAACTCGAACCAAAGATTGATAACTATGGTCCAACAAAGATCGCTCCGTTATCCCATTTAAGATCTAAACGAGCACTCGAAGATTCCTCGTGATGGCTAATACCGTTGTTGAACGCGCGTGGAGCAATAGTTATTCAAACAAGTAGCTATTCTATCTCTCTTACGAGATATGGTCGCAACATGGTTTAACTCCCTACCATATAAATCTGTTAACACATGGAAGGAGCTAATGAGAGTTTATTTCAGCAATTCCTTACTCCATCCCTTCCTTCTGGACAAAAAGGGGAAATTACTAATTCCAAACATGGGGAAAGGAGAACAAGTATACAGATAGAAAGATCTGGTTAATACAACATTAGCTCATTTGAAATTTCGTAAAGAAATGGCAGAAATAAGAGAGCAAAAGGAATGGGATGGACAAATCTGTCGCCTATAGAGGCCAACCGATGGCCGTCGCATCGTCAATGAGCCGTCCAAACGTGTTTTTCAAAACGAAGCAGAGTTGTGGAAAGAATGAAGAATGCACAGAAAGAAGGATCTCTAAAATCACATTCAGGACAGCTGATATAACATGACTGGAATAAAAAGGGGAGTCTCTCATTCCTTTATCTATCTTTTTTATCGTGAATTGAGTTGAAAAAATTGTATAGATTTTATATTGAAGTGGCATGATTGCAAGTTTGGGGGAATTTATTTTTATCTTGTATGAAATGCTTAACTATTGAATATGAGAAATAATAGAAATTGTCATTTCGTGATGATAAAAAAATAAATCGAAGTTGTGGTTGATTCGAGGACATTGAACAACTGTGATATTGATGTAAGTTGGATTGTTTATTGTTTTGAGACATAACACGGGTTCGAGAGGATTGACCAAGGATGTGAGAGAATGAAGAATAATAAGTGGAAAAGAAAGCCAAATTGGTGAAATTTAGTCATAACCGAAATAAAGAACATTCTTCATTATGTCCCCAGAAACCCGATAACGTGAATCCCAAAGAATTAATGTCTAGACTTTATCGCCCAATAGATAATGAAGTAACTTCAGAAGGTAATGTCAAAACATTAACCTCAGTGTCTAATTTCACTCAAGATCCAACGAACTGAAATTCACACAAAACTGATGCGCACAAATAAAGCACAAATACAGTAAAAATGTAAATCATATTTTCGATCTAATCGATCTCGTGGAATATCCTCGCCAAGGAGCATAATCAGTAAATTTAAGGCATTCAAGAAAACGCTCAAAATTCCCTCCAAGAATAGCCGAAACTGGATTGAAAAACATGAAACGGACATAACCGATGAATCCTTACGACCTTCCCATAGAAATCGAAGGAAATCATAATTGACCTTGTTCTTCCAAGACACACCCTCACTATAAAAGGGATGGAAGAACAAGGAATTAGAAACAAGCAGAAAGAATGAAGGGAAGGGAAAATGAGAGTGAAAGAAGCGTCCGAGGGGTGCAAACACTGTTTTATGGAATGAGTGGAGTCGGAAAACAAATCAATTCCACTAAGTATTCCATAAAACGTTGTTTCACCCAGAAAGCTGTGGATGGGAAGGGAATATGGATTAGTTAGAATCCATCAACCAAGAAGCTCCAAAGAAAAAGGTAGAAGCAGCCCCAATTTGTTGAACGACCTTGTTAATGGCCAAATCGCTCATTAGGAGCTCAAGGTCTGGGGAACCAAATTTTGAAGCGGGGGATGCAACATTCTGGAGAAGAGATAGGATTTTAGAGCAGGAAATAGAGTTTTTCTTGAAATTAGTAAAAAATGTTTGTAAATGAACAATTTATGTAATATCGAAATCTTTTTTGATATTTGGAATAAAATTCTTCGTTGATTTACAAATTGGTCGATCATGATGTGTGAATCGTGTTTCGTACTAGTTTATTTTCTCGTTAGGAATCAAAATAACATTTCGCTCGCTCAATTTGATCCCGAAAAGAATGGAGAAATATGAATAATCTAAATTAGAACTGGGTATGTAACGCTTTGTTCAAGTTCGGGCCTTGGGTTGAAAAATCGAGAAATTGGTTAATTTCGATATAACAAAGTACTGGGTAAACTAATGTAATTAGGACAAAGGAATAAACACAAGTCTTGAAGGAAATAATACACCTCGTCAATGTAAAGCATCTTGAAACTTTGACCGAAATTAGGAAAATTTTCCGAGAATTCAGAATTTGTAACTACGCCTCCTAGAACTTGTTTGAATATTGATTGAGGCGGTAATCCTAGTTGAAAACAACCTAATAAAAAAAAATGATACAGCCATTATCGAACGCTTTGATTTTTCCAAACACCACTATGTATATGTGCTTTGCATACACCTTAGTCCCCGAATCTGAGCCAAGATATTCCATGTCTTCGAAATAAGCCAATGAAAGCCTGGCCATCCACTACCAAACTTCCAAGAAAGAACCTATGATGACCCCTAGAACTCAAAATGGTGAAAGAGATGAAGTTCGGGGGAGTTTGATTGGTGGAAAGGCAAAAGAGATGCACGCAGAAGCGTGAAGGAAGAGAGATCAGCTTACAGAAAATACAAAAGGAAAGAAAGCTAAAAAGAATAGTTTTTGTCTTGTGGCCTAACTCTCTGAACAATTGTCTTAGGTGTTTCAACACCTAGTACCCTAATACCATCTGGTATAGAGCTTACAACCCAAAGTTCGCAGGTGTTAGAAGCTAAAAGACAAAAACATAACATAATTCTAAGAGAGGCGATTAGAAGGAAAAATTCCCCAAAATCGAATTACAAAGAAAATTGGGAGCATACAGCTTTGAAAAGAAGAAATTCTAGGTAGAATCCCAAACATAAAGTTTGGAGGAATTTTTTTTTAGGGAAGAAATAGAAGTCGAGGAGAAAAGAAAAAGAGTTTGGGTAATCTCAACCTAAAAATTCCATTCATCCTACCCTTTTTACCCAAGCCTAACATTCTGAGCCAAAGACACATTGATTATGAAGGTTGGAATCACCTACATTAGTGGAGATCAATATGAAAAACAAGCATATGGGACTTGAATAAACAGTTTAAGAAAAACTCCCAGAAGATTTACTAAAACTAAGAAGAAGTTGAGAAGGATGGCTGACCTGCACACACACACAGATTAAGACTTGATAAATAAACTGTGTAAATACATTAGTTTATCAAGAAATTTTGTAATAAAAGTATACCATGCTTTATTCTTTCATCTGAAAACTGAAACTTGAATTAACGGTGATATTTTTTAGTTCTAGATTAGAAAGGTAGACAGATAAAGGATGAAAAACAAAACAGAAAAATGTCCTTCTTGTTTGAGAATGACAATTCTTTTCTTTTCTTTGCTTGAGAGACAAACAAAACTTTAAGTTGGGGAGTTTGATGAGCAAGTCATCTATTTTTAGTCCATTTTTGCATTCGATTTTCATCTAGAAATGAATAATTAATATCTGAAATATGAGAAAACTCACCAAGTTTTATTAAGCGAGAGAGAAAAGAAAGTGAAAAATCTGTGTCATTTGGAGGGTCACGGTCGAATGGCGGAGCGAAAATGAAAAGAATTGGCTGATTCATTGATCTGTTTGGGGTTTGCCGCGGTCGAGGTGCGAAGTCGACACCAAGAGAATTGAAGGAATTTGATGCGGTCGCGGCCAGTGAAATGCGGATCGACCATGGCGAAGTGTCGGGGCTAAGAGAGCGTGTCGGCGGTATTAAGTCGACCAGCGGAGGTTGATGTCGTGGTAGGATAAAAATTGTGACAGCGAAACACGCGCAAAAACATAGAGAGGTTTGGGCAGTGAAGGCTGGAACTTAAGTTGATGTCGCTGACGTGAGATTGATAATCGCGACATCGATGATAATCACGCAGCCGAAGGCTGAAGTCACGGCAATGAACCATCGAAGGCGTAGCCTGGCGATGTCGCGACATGAGATCAGTCGCGACACCCGGACACGCTCGATTGAAGGGTGAAGTTTCATGAAGTGAGTCCGACAGCGGCTCGAAGTCACGCGACGCATGCGAGAAGCGAGTTGAAAGCTACCAGTGACTTAAGGCGATGTCGCGACATGGGATGAGTCGTGACATGAGACGACCAGTCGAAAGCCTTAGAACTAAGGCGATGTCGACGTGAGATCGAAGTCGCGACGCCGGGAATGACGGATGATCGCGAGCCTTGAGATGTGCGACGAGATATTGATGTCGCGACAACACTTCAGGCAACTAGTTGAAGCCTACGGTTCTTTAAGATGATGTCGCGACCGAGTCGATATCGCGACATCAGCGACATCGATTGAAGGCTGCGGTTGACGAGGCGGGGGTCAGCGACGAGATATCGTCGGCGACATCGGGAGAGAGAACAATTGAAGCACCGCGAGGCGTGAGAGTAACCGCGCAAGATGGTGATGTCGCGACACAGAATGACTAAATCAAGGCTGCGAGTAAGCTGGAAATTCGCGACGTGGATCGAAGTCGCGACGCCGATGATAATCGCAGCCAAGGAAATTGAAGTCGCGACTTGAACAGTGACTTGGGCCTGGATACAAAAATCCACAGCAGGCTACATTGGGATTAGAGGCCCGGTTGGAAAACCACATAAATACGCGGCTATCCAGCTCATGAAAGCGGCTTGGGCGGCCGCGAGGCGAGGGTGCAGGATGGTAGCTCATTTCATATTTATTTTTTTCTTTTCTTTTATTTTGCCCAATTTTTCATTTATTGTTTTAGGCCAGTTATGCTCTCATATTTTTTATTTTCGTTGTATTTTAAGATCACGGATGTTATCGAATTTAAAGAAATTTGAAGGCATTTGAATGGAAATTCATTTATTTCAAATTACTACCTGAAATGTTTGAAGTTCGAATAATTTACGGAATTCGATTGTTTCGATTTCAATTTGCAGTCATTCTTATGATCGGAGAATGATGTATCGTGAATTACGTGGTGGGAATCCAGCTTCCATTAAGTGAACGTTATAGTTAGAATTTATCTTTCCTGTAGTTGTTTACAGCAGCTTGTTAATTTCAGTTAATAAATTTACTTATGGTTTTGGGTTTATTTTCTTGGGATCACGAATACTCCAAGTTTCTTATACATAGTTAAGATTTGCGTCATTGCTCGAGTTTGAAGGTCCTCTGAGTATTACGGGGAAGACATTAAAGTAATGTGCATTTCACTTTGAAGGTATACTAACCTGCTATTAGGGATCTTTTGAGCTTTGTAAGTTCCACTTAAGATAAATCCTCTTCTCTATGAAATCAGAGCGAGTTGAATGAGTTATCTATTTAAATAACGAGAGTTCACTTTCCGAATTCGGATGGTGAGGCCAATCCGTGTTGGCGAGATCTAATCAAGGAAAGGTTGATCTATTCTAATTTCGAGGAGGAGCAATGGAAGTTGTATATCCTTGTGACCCGATAACTTGGGAGCTAAGGTTTCACAGAATTATAAAATGGGTATGAAGTATTGCGAAAAATACCCAGTTAAGGAAGTCCCTTTTTAAAGTAGTTATTTAATTCCTGTATTCGAGAGAATCGAATTAAATAGAATAGATAATGAAATGTGTGGAGTGTGGAGAGATCGGTGCACTACAGCGCCTTAGACCCGGATTTTGAAAGCTGGAATTAATCGAAATTTTACTCGGGAGTAACTCACAGGGAATCGATAGTTCACTATCCTTGTTTCTATTGATGTGTCATACGAGGGATAACTATTCGGTATTCGGTTCTTTTTATTAGAATTCTTTATTCTTTATTCTTTGTATTTTCGGTATGTTGGATAGTTAGGTTAATTTCCACTCTTGTTCATTTAATTTTCCGGCACCTTAATCTTTGGATCCACACTATCATTTTGTAGTCCCGAATAGTATGGAAATTGGTAGTCGGGGTAGTTGATTTAAAATTCTTGAGATCTCACATAGGTCGATATTTGGACTTAAATCCATTTTATTACTTGTCGACTGTGCACTTGCGAGATATCGGACCAAAACCAACTTTGAAAAAGGATTTGCTACAGAGGTGTAGTGGTTTATATAGTATAATATCCACAAGTTTTATGGCGCGGATTCGCAGAGGTTTAGACAATAGTCCTTTGGTGAGAAACGTCATAATCTTGCAATACATAGCAATGCATAAATGTACAACATGTTTTGGTCTCAACAGTTTTTATGGCGCGGATTGCGTAGATTAGACAATAGTCCTTTGGTGAAGCATCATAATCTTGCATGCATAACTAATGCATAAATGTGCAACATGTTTTGGTCTCAGCGAGTTTTATGAGCGTAGATTTGAGTGGTTAAACGATAGTCGCTGGTGAAGCGTCATAATCTTGCATGCATAACTAATGCATAAATGCGTACAACATGTTTTGGTCTCAACGGTAGTCTTTGGGTATGACCAAGCGAAGAAACGAATGTCAGGCGATATCCGGTGTAGGCGAGAGGCTAGTCTTGCATTGCGGGGAGATCTTGATGATGATCTTCTTGATGGAAGCATATTGATTTTAATCCTGCATAAGAGAATAAGAGAGTAAACAGATTGATAAAATCAGCATTATGGAAACAAGAACAGCTCATTGAAATGAGATATAGTAAGATGAAAAGTTGAAATGTATGGTTTCATCATCAAAGATCCTAGTGTTCTATGTGTAATTTGTTTGCTATTAACAATCCTCACGAGATTAGCGATTATGAAACATGGAATTAAAGTTGAGTAATTAGATGATTCATATTTCTACATGAAAAAAGTATATCTACTAGAAATTCATCTAATTTTCTAGTGGTTACAACTGATACAATTTACAGTTGATACAATTTAAACTCTTGAAATTTTATTTTAACAATTTAACCTCCTTATCTAATTCCCATTTAATATGGAATTGGAGTCGAGCAAAGGGATTTTATAGAGATTAAACAATTCTTTTATAAACAAGGAGGCTTATCATATGAGGATGATTTATGCTTGTCATTTCTTTTCTTTATGCACATTTCTTAGCAACCAAACATGAATTAAGCACATTAGATTCAGATTTGAAATATCGTATGGAGTTATACTATCTCTCCCGAGAATATTATCTGTCTTAACCGTATTTTTTCTTAGTTTTGCTTACAAGTGATGTTATATTAACAAAGATGTTACGAAGTGTAGTTACGGGAAGGAGCAAGGAGGCTTTTAAAGAAGACAAAAACATTTCAATTTTTACGCTTTACAGGGTAAGCTAAATGTAAGATATTTTAAGTGATTCGGCCTTATGATCATGTTAGTTAATATTAGTCTCTCCCATGCTTATAGCATAGAGACTAAATATTTTAATTCGATGCGATAAATCGACTAACTGACCCAGCTATATTCAAAATGCATACCATGGTGAATTCAATGTAGTACCTTAAAATAGAAAGTAGCGGAGCTTCTTAGCTTTGTTTAGAAAGTGATTAGAGGGTTTTTTGAAAAAAGCAAATGTTTCAAATTATTAAAGATATTTGGTAATTAAGTTTGTTTGAAACTTAGAATATCATATTATTAAATTTTATTTCTATATTTTTAAATTACTTGTATCATAATGCTTTATTTTTTTCTTATCATTTCTAAAACAATTATATAAATATAACTACACAGAATTCGTTTTAAGTAAAAGAGCAAAATATTAGGGTTTGTTTGATTCTGGTTTTTAAAAAGCGAGTTTTTGCCTTAATGGTCGGACTATTTGTCTTTTGCCTTAAGAGTTGAGTATGATTTGTATGTTGAAACTTTATTCCATCGGTACAAAACTTTATTTGTATTAAAATAAAAAATATTATTTCTAGAATAATAATGGAATTTAAGAGTTGAATAAGGTTATTGCATTACATGGGCTTATAGGCTCTGAAAAGTAAGAATAGAATATTACAAAATAAATAAATAAATAAATCTTAGGAATCTAGGTTTTACACTGCACTAAATTCATAAGGATCCACTTCATGTAGGTTACTAGAATCAGCATTTTGAAAATTTTTATAAAAAAATAATTGATCAAAGTTGAAAATTGATCTTTACTTAATTTTTTTCTGGATCAGCACTGAATAAAAGTTATGGAATTAGGGAAATCTTACTATTTGTGGGTTCTTTCTATAGAATCAAATCTACCTAAAATTAGGTTACAAAGTTATTTGACTTGTGCCATAAAGTTTATGTTAAATGGAAGCCCAATACATGAGAATGGGGCGTCATTACCAACAATATTTGATTTTGAATATAGGGTGTGTTTGTAGCTTATTTACGATTTATTTGAACTTATCTTTTCACATAAGTATTTTTGATAAAAATTATAGGTGTTTGAAATATCTTATAAAAATAACTTATGAACCCCCTATAAGCTCATTTTTCTCATCCTCGATTGAGCGAGTAGAAGAAGAAATATCTAACAATCTTTGCATAACCCGAAAATTTTAGGAACTTAGTGCCTTCCTTTTCCATAAATACAGGATGAATTCTAAAATCAAAGGGTGATTGTATCTCATTCACCAAAATTGAATCTTTGTATATATCAATTGATGCATTTAATGTAAATGACATTTGACTTTTCTTGTAACATTTGGCCTATCCACATGCAAATAAGTTCATAATTCCATGGTTTGCATTTAGTGGGCGTTAAACATCGATATAATTAAAGTACTAACATAATTAACTAAAAATTATAACAAGAACAAGGTATGTCGTAGTGCGTACATGCATCGCGATACGATGATACGTGCATGTGCGTACGTACCCCAAATCCCAAATAAAACTACTTATATTGGCGGGCCAATTGGGCGTAACCAATTAGGGCTTGGGTGGGTTAACTCCACTAGGCTAGTGTGACTCGTTTTTTATTTTAAATTTTTTAATGATTACATAATATTTTCTAATTGTTAAAAATATTATTTTTTATATTATGAAAAATATAAATTAGTTGTTTATAGAAAAAAATAGTTATTAAATAATTAGTTTTAATAAAATAATACTAGTATGAAAAATAAAATAAAAAACACTTATAAATATAACTAAAATAATTTATTTTATATAAACTTTTAAGAACATAAGAATAAATTCTAAGCATTTCAAAGAAAACTTTATTTTACAATATATAAATTTATAAAGTGTTATTTATTATTATTTTATTAATTTTCTTTGTTAGTCATTTTGGCTCGTGGTATCACGACCGCTAGGCTTTCCAAAGTGGGAATGAATAAAAGTAGACATAATTGGCTTGGCGTTTGACATGCGACGGGCTGGGCCTCGACCATTGGGCATAGTCAGCTTATTCTAACTATATTGCAAACAATTGGCTTTGGCTCCTTTGGCTTAGGATACTACTTTATATGATTTTGGTTTGCTAAACTTAGAAGTATAAAGAATAGATGAAATGAATTACACACATGAATCGACACCATCGATTTATTACTTAGGATGTGAAATCAATTTTTTTTTCCTTTTTAAAGTAATTAACCTTTTTCCTTACAATTATTGTACCTTGAAATTTCGGTTACTTCGATAGGTAACATCTTTTTCGTGCTGTTCAGCCCATTAACATAGGCTTTGTTATCTATGTGTTTAATATAGAAATTTATTTCTCATGTCTTAGAGATATGGATCGTTGTTGGATTTCAAAGGACCGAAGGTCTAAGGAATATGAGGATGGGGTTGAATACTTTATCTCATTTGCAATACAAAATTCAACAAGCAATATATCAATTAGATGCCCTTGCATACAATGTGAAATTTGATATTCCACACTCCCTCAAATCATTCGAGAACATTTGTTTTCTATGGATTTGATCAAAGTTACCGCCCATGGTATTGGCATGGGAAGCGGGAGTCCAGTAGTGGACCCGACAACTACAAGGCGAGCGTTGTACTAAAAATCCAGTTCTTTGATGATGTGGACTGCACAATTGAGATGGTAAGGCACTCATGATGATTTTCATGCGATGAAAATTTTCGTAAATTACTACAAGATCTTGAGAAACCTTTATATCCGGAGTTGTAGAAAATTTACGAAGCTATCTGCATTAGTTAAATTATACAACGAGAAAGCACGATATGGATGGTCACGATAAAGGGTTTTGAACTAATAAATTGCTCGTTGAATATTGCCTCTTAACGATGAGTTACTACTATCCATGTATGAAGCAAAGAAGACTTTGAATGCATTGGGAATGGAGTATGAAAAGATACATGCATGTCCAAATGATTGCATATTATATAGGAATGAACTAAAAAATGCATCTTGTTGTCCAACTTGTGGAGCTTCAAGGTGGAAGGTTAGTCATCGGGAATTTAAAAAGAAGGAGTTCGGCTAAAGTCATGTGGTATTTTCCACCCATCCCACGATTCAAGAGAATGTTTCATTCCTCAAAAAAGCGCAAAGATCTCACTTGGCATGCACAAGAAAGAGAGTTTGATGGGAAGATGTGTCATCCATCAGATTCCCCATCATGGAAGTTAATTGATCACAGATGGGTAGATTTTAGTGGAGAGCCTAGAAATCTTAGACTTGCCATTTCAGCTGATGGTATAAATCCCCATAGTTCCTTGAGTAGTAGGCATAGTTGTTGGCTTGTTATAGGGATCATTTATAACCTTCCTCCATGGTTATGCATGAAGAGAAAATTTATGTTGTTGTCCTTGTTGATATCAGGTCCGCGGCTTGACACAGCGGTAACATAGATGTTTGTTGGCACCTTTGATGAAGATCTCGAACTTTTGTGGGAGGTGGGGATTGAAGCTTTTGATGCATATAAACGAATTCTTTACATTGAAGGGTTGTTTTATTATGGGCAATCAGTGATTTCCCAGCATATGGCAACTTATCAGGTTGCACAGTTAAAGGGTTCTTTGCTTGCCTTATATGTGGTGAAGAAAGCGAGTCAAGGTGAAACATGGGAAAAGAACTCATACAACATGCAAAAATTTCTTCCATGCAACCATCCTTATAGGAGACAAAAAAAAGGCATTTAATGAGTGAAGCGAGACTTTCGATCACTTATGACCATTAAGTGGAGAGGTATATTACATAAAATGGATAATATTTGTAATTCATGGGAAAGAAAGAAGATTAGTCAAGATAAGTCTAAGAGCAATGTTACATGTTGTTGGAAAAAGTCCATATTTTTTGATCTTGAGTATTGGGAGATATATCTACATGTTCGTCATAACTTGGATGTGATGCACATTGAGAAAAATGTATGTGAGAAAGCATCATTGGTACATTGCCAATATTCGAGGAGGCAAAGGATGCGGACTAACTGCTCGTTTATATCTTATGGAGATGGGCTTGAAGTGCGAATTAGCACCAATGTTTGAACAAAAGCGAACTTATCTTCCCCGACTTGCTACACACTCTAGAATAGAAGAAGATTTTGTCAAACATTAGCAAACTTGAAAGTTCCTGAGGGATATTGTTCAAACTTTAGAAACCTTGTATTTGTGGAGGAATTCAAGCTTGTTGGCCTAAAATCACATGATTATCATACACTAATGCATCAGTTGTTACCAATTGCATTGCGATCAATTCTGCCAAAGCATGTTCGACTTGCTATTTGGAGGTTGAGTTTCTTTTTCAATGCTCTTTGTAGCAAAGTGGTTGATGTGTCTACACTGGATGAATTGCAAAATCAGTTGGTTGTGACATTGTGCTTGCTTGAAAAGTACTTTCCACCTTCTTTCTTTGACATCATGATCCATTTGACGGTGCATCTTGTAAGAGAGGTAAAACTTTGTGGACCAGTTTATCTTAGATGGATGTACCCATTTGAAAGGTTCATGAAAGTACTAAAGAGTTATGTGTGTAACCGTAATCGCCCAGAATGATGCATTATTGAATGTTACATTGCAGAGGAAGCTATTGAGTTTTGCACGGAATACTTGTCATGAAAGAATTCTATTGGGATTCATATTGATCCAAGAATTGACCACAAAATTGGGACACCTCTACCAGGAAGTTTTGTCATGAAAGTTGATCCCATTGTTTTGTTGCAAGCACATCATTATGTGTTGGAGAATACAGCTATTGTGCAACCTTATTTTGAGTAAGGACCACCCATTTGTGTTTTATTCTATTATTTTTTTTATAAATTTACAATATTAAATAAAATTTATTATTTGATTTGTAGAGAGCACATGACATGATTGAAAATGCAAAATCCTCGTCAAGTTAAGAGGCAAAAGTGGCTACAAGATGAGCATAGGCGCACTTTTACTTATTAGTTGAGGGAAAAGGTATTAGAATATTTGTCATATTAATCATATTAATCATATTTTTTAACATTACAAATTTAAATAATTAATAACAATCAGGAATTTGTGTAGGTTGATGTTGCCATTGTTAACCAAGAACCTATAGTTAAAACCCTTAAGTGGATAGCACATGGCCCTAGCCACTATGTGTCTAAGTATAATGGATATGCCATTAATGGGTGTCGTTACCATACAAAGGAATGAGATGATTTACGCACAACACAAAACAGTGGAGTTAGTGTTGTAGCATCAACAATGCAAATAGCAAGTGCAAAGGATAAGAATCCAATATTTGGTGAGCTATGTTTTTATGGGATTATTACTGAGATTTGGGATCTTGATTACACCAAGTTTAGGATTCCAGTTTTCAAGTGTGACTAGGTTGACAATAATAACGGCATCAAAGTTGATGAACTTGGTTTTACATTGGTTGATTTGACGAAGGTGGCATATAAATCAAATTCATTCATTTTAGCATCTCAAGCAAAGCAGGTTTTCTATGTGCAAGACTGACTTGACAGGAGATGTCTACGTCCTATCACGAAAAACTTCTTTATGGGAGGTGTTGATGACCTTATAGAAGTTCGGTGAGCATCATCCTTCTATTAGTGCAATTCCAAAAATATATTCATTTGATGATATGGATGACTCTCAAGCCCTTATGCGTGCGGGGAAGATAGTGAAGGGATTTGGATTAGAAAACAATTCTTCCCAGTGATTCAATTGCAAGTTTTGCTAATGATGTAATAGAATATATTTATGAATGATAATCGTCAAACTCCTTTTTGTCAATTTATTTATGTGTTAACATGTATGTTTGTATGGATGAGTAATATTATATATGCATTGTTGACTTCTCAATATATATATATATATATATATATTGCACATATAGATAAGGAGATTTTATGTTTTATATTTACTTTGGATTGTTTCTGATAAGTCTCCTTCATCTAGTTGACTATAATTGTTCCTAAATGTTTTAAGAGCTTAACGTTCTTTTATTGAGATATCGCGATGTTCGAGAATGAAAAGAAAAAGGTATTTCAACTATTTTCTCTTTTGGTTCCTCTATTCTTCTTCACGTTAATTTTAAACGTATCTTAATCTTCATTGCTTATAGGCATGGATCCGAGATGATGGGCAAAACCTATAAAGGGGAGTCTCGAGAATGATGACCCAGTAATGGTCATTAAGAATAGGAACAAGGAATAAAGCTTCTTATCAAGTACAACCAAGATGGGATTTTTGTTGGTGATATACATTGCATTCTAGAATTACTTGGGTGTGGCAGGAACAATGGTGCCTATTAGATATAAAGGCGGCGAGATGTTCCCATTGATTAAAGGAAAATTATGGGATTCAATTGAGGTAACCTATTTATACTCTAAAAGACTATTGCTAACATATTATTATTCATTAAAAGATAAAGATACTGATAATTTTGTAATAATTTGCAAACTTCTTTTACATTGGATAAAAAAAGCAAGAGAAATTGTATACGAACAATAAGAAAGTTTTCGAACATTTAAGAACCACTTATTTGTGAATCACATCATCCCTTTCAGATCAGCCGGAAATGTTGGAAACCCCGATTGAATATAGTTTCATTGAGGGATGAAGATTGGAATATCCTTATCGAAGATAGGCTATCTAATGCATTTCCAAGTAAAACCATATCAAATATATACTGTAGCATGTGATTAAAATTTATTAATATTCAGTGAAATGCCTTTATTCAAATCTGTTTATGAATTGTCATTCGAGTTGAAGAAAAACCTCATATAATCCCACATTTAAAATGAGTAAATAATGTATCAGTTCAGGGAAAATTGGTAAGTTAATAGATATTAACTACGTTTTCTAGAATTCATACAAGTGAAAATAATGGTTTTATATTTATATATGTTTTCATTATACTAAACATTTTATCAAAAAACTAACTATATATGCATGATGTCAATTGTATAATTCTCATAGATGGTGACATCTAGGTGTACTGAAAGTATTAATAGAAGCATTTTGTGGAAAAAAGCAAGGGAAAGGAAAGATGAAACTATGATGAGGTTGTCCATACCCGTTGTGGAAGGCATGAGTTCTTATTTTAACAAGCTTAGTATGTTTAGACCAAAACTATTTGTTTACCTATTTGGAGACTATAACTTTATAACTGTGTATTTTGTTGTAGGATGAGCTCTTGAAGGATTCTCAAGAGACTGGTCAAAGTTACTATGGGAGTGATGATATACTTACACAAGCATTAGGTACTCCTGAATATAGTGGTCGAGTACGAGGTAAAGGGAAACATTACACTCATCGACAGTATTTTCATACTGTGGTTGATTGTGCAATGCAAGATTTTGTGAAAGCATCAAAAGAACGACAAGCTCAGTTTAGTGGCATTTTATAAAGCTTTGAAATTGTACCAACTACACCTCAATCTAATATGAATTTAGTTATAACTTGAAAACAAACCACCTTGTAATCCTGAATTTGTTGAGTGCCCACATCGGCATGTTGAAGATCAACCCCAACAACACTCAAAGAACCTCAAAAAAAGGTATTTATTTTTTAATTAACTAGATTTTTAGTTAATTAAAAATGCTTGTAAACCTAAAACTCTTAGAGGTGGTCAAAGTTTGAAAAATGAAACTCTTTATACTACACATTTTAAACTTTCTTCAACATGACTACTAATTTATGTTGGTTGTTTAATTTATAGGTGAGAAAATGTCAATTATTTGTATCAAGGAAGAGAGGAAAATATAGTGGCGGGTGCAGGACAATTTATGCGTGAATGTAGTCCCAAACTACCTTGCAGTAGTGGGTGCTCATACGAACCAAATACATCACTTCAATTCCATTCCTAATGACATTACTACTATTGGAAGTTGTTGGGTGTGAAGTTTTGTGGCGCTCATTTGATCATTCTCAGTTCTCATCTAACCCGGGGTGCAATATTTTATATATTTACATATAATTAATGAGCATAATTTGTGTTTCAATTCTACATAAGGAGACACTCAACCTTATGTTTTTATAGGAAGTCGAAATTGAAATGAAGGAGTTCAAAAATAGAATTAAAAGGCAAATGTGAAAATCCTCAAGATATCAAGAACTTTGACACCATGGTTAGTCTAATATTCAATGATCAAAAAGTAAAACCAATAGACATTCCAAGTGATGTTTTTGGAGAGGGTTTTATAAACTTTCTCATGAAAGAAGATATGGATATGATAATCTCATCAAATGAAGTGTCAGACAATTGTATCATATTCTACATATGGTGAGAGAACTTTTGCCTTTTTTTTTTTTTTTTTTATCTACTTAGTTACATTATAGTTTTCCATTTTACTAATATATTTGGTGCATGTCAAATATTCATAATTTTTTTTAATGATTTTTGAATTTCAATTAGGCATTTGTATAAGAAGATGGTTGATGCAAAGATGAAAGAACGGTTTGCTTTTGTTAACCACATATTGGTTTCTAAAGGCTGAATGGGAGGAAGCAGCGAGAAGGAAAATAGAGTCGAGGGTTATTACAAATGATTAATGAATGCAAGTCGTCATGACTATATTTTTATTCCATACAACCCGGAGTAAGTTTATCATAGTTATAGTTTACTCTATATTTTTACTAGATTCTCACTTTAATATAAAATATTTTGGAGTTTTCATTGGGGTGTTTGTATGCCCCAGAGACAAGGACAATGGCATCATACTACCTTGTTTCGATGCTACATCAACCATGATGACAGAGATCTTGTTAACATGTAAGTTTATAAATTGCAATACTTGAATGATTGATGATATATACTTTATATTATTGTCTTTGTATAGGGCATTAAGAATCCATCACCAACCAAGTAAGAAAACATCTAAGAGAGGCCTACATGGGTAAGGTCATGGTTAGTACAAATTATCACTTTGATTGTGATTTATAAAATTCTAGTTCATAGTATTAAAAGTACTAAAATCATGCACTTTGAATTTAAGGATCACATTATAATGGGTTTTTTTCATTTGTAGTGTCGAGCTGACGGAGTAGTGTAGAATGTGTGGATATTATGTAATGAGATACATGAAGGACATTATAATTGATTCAAGGCATCTCACAACAAAGGATTTAATCTATACTTATTAATAAATTTTCAGAGTATTCTATTGTTTACTATATCAATTTAATGATCAATGGTGTATGTTTCTCGTTATTAGTTTAATGGGAAAAAGTCTTATAGCGAAATGGAGATAAATGAAGTACGATCAGAATGGGTCCTACTAGTGACTGAATTGATAATAACTTTTTCTTGAAGGTACAATGTAATGAATTGTCTTATATTTGTATCAATTTTTTTGCTTTGTTGGTAAATAACTCATCAAAGTTAATGTGAAGTTGACAAAGAATATTTTGATGATGCTCACTTTGATGATTTGAATCTATGCAATTTTTATGATGTAGTTATTTGGAAGCATAATGCATTACTATGATTTTTCCTAGTAAGTTATATCTGGAAGCCCAGTAGTCACCTCCGTAAATTTATGAACATTTTTTATCGTAACTTTTTTTAATTACATTTTGAAAGAGAGTTTCTTATTTTCATTCACCAAAAATACATGTTATGAACTTTTTATCATTTTACTTGTAGTTGATGAGTTTAACTTCATATAAAACAATATAACTTTCCCGGGATGTGGGCTGTGATTTCGGTTTTTTGCTATTAGTTTTTGTGTGGCCTATGCCCGGGTTGTGGGCTGTTGTCTCTTGTTTGTGTTGGGTTATTTGGTGGTTGCTCCCGTTTCTTTGGTTGTTTGAGTGGCCTGTGCCCGGGATGTGGGCTTGTGCTTCTAGTTGTGTTGTTTTATCGGGTGTTTTTATGTCGGTGATGCCCCTCTTCTTATGTTTTAGGGGAGGTGTTGTCCGTTTTTCTTTTTTTCTGGGGACCTTGGACTTCTTGTATTGTTTTTGGTTGTTTTTTTTGAGACTGCCTTTTTAGTAACAAATTCTTGCTTATCCAAAAAAAAAAAACAATATAACTTGTGTTAAATTTTTTTGTATCTGTGGAGGTTAAAGTTTATAAATTTGATTTATATATCATTTTGACATTACAATTGTTTTATTACTTTACTACTCCTTTTTATGCAAATTTTGAATCTCCTTTCCCTCATAACAAAAATAGAGATATTTAAATAGTGATTGAAGTTAACTTATTTATGGTACTATCCTTGCCTCTTTTAGATATATTCCTTGCCTCTTTTTAGTTTATTATCTTATTATAACTGCTTCCGAAATGGTAGGAATTTTATTTTGGGAAGCTAAAAAATCACGTTATGGTAGATCAATGACGCTTTTTGGATTGATACTGAGTATATGCAAGGTATCTCATTTTCATTGAGCATTGGAAACTTTATGTCTTTTGATTGGTTGTTGGTTCTTAAGATTTGTTGTTTACATTCATGTGTTTTATGATATTATTTTATAAGTATATAGCTTAGGATTTCCTTTGTGCTAGTAATATTAATCCATTTTTTGTATATTTTTTATTTGAAATTTCAATTCTAGTAAAACCTTCTAGAATAAATTGAATTTAAACTGTTTAGGCTTTAATACTTTGCTTGTTACAGTTTAGAAGTTATATATACCCCAGTATATGGTTATATATCCTGAATTCTTGTTATTGTGAAGCCTTTGTTATTTTCAGATAGTAAGAATGTACATAATGTTGTGTCAACCTTTTTTTGTTTTATGTCATTCTTTTTTTTTCTGGAGACAGTTTCCATCGAGGTTGATTTGTATCTTACAAGTTATCATTGGTGGAGTTCTTTTTGACAATTATTATTCTAATTTGAGTTCAATGTTCATTTAATACCTTGAAAATTACCACACTAGCACTCACATCAAAATAATAAATGTCTTAGTCTAGTTGGTACTCTCTGAGATTTTGCTTGGTTTCTATATCTAAAACTTAATTTTTACATTTGAACGAACGGATGGACTCGTGGTGATTTTGATGGGCTTGCTCTCTCTCATAGAAAGGTCCTCCACTACCAACAAATTAAAGAACATTTTGTACTCCTACCCATTGAATCTATGAAACTTGTTGGGAATATTTGTTGTAATTTTGTATCAATGTATATATCCATAGCTTTGTAGCTTTATCAATATGACTTTAGTGTTTTTCTCCTCTATATTACTTTCATATTATGTGTACATTTTAAATAATTATATTGTTATATCGGGATTTATAATAAATGAATCTAATAAAAATAATATTTTAATGTGATAAAAATGATGACACTTGTAATGAATGTCATGATTCCTAAAACAAAAACATATAAAAATCAATGACACTCAAATAAGTGTCATAGTCGAGTTATTAGATTGAGAATATTATAAGTGAGAATGGCCAACTTTTAAATGAATGTCATGATTTTGATTCACAAATGACTTTTCGAAATAAGTGTGTAAACTTATACAATGACAGTCGATACCATGACACTTTAGGAAGTGTCATTGTAATCTTCAATGGCGCATTAAGCGTGTCATTGATTAACTTTCCTTGTAATGCAAAGTTTATCACCGTTCACGTGGGTCATATTTGTTAAGTTTATATCCATTGATAGTGATCATATTTGTCAAATTTATACCTATTGATGAGATCATATTTGTTAGTTTATACCCATTGGCAAGGGTCATATTTGTTAAGTTTATACCCATTGACATGGGTCATATTTATCAAGTTTATACCCATTAACATTAGTCATATACACCAAAGTCAAATATTTTTTCATGTTTCCAATTTCACAAAAATATAAAAATATATCTCCATAACTTTCAATATTTCAAACATTCCCAAATCCATTTTCCATACAAAACACATATTTGATCCATGCATGTGATTTAAATAACTAGAAAATTCCAAGACTCATATTCACATATACTAACAAACTTTTTTGCTTTATAGAAAAAACTACATTAATCTTCCTTACCTGGTATTCCAAGGTACTAGCAAAAACCAAGAAGCCTCAAGGAGTCACAAATCACCTAAATAATATCCTAATAGACAAAAAAAATAATTTGCTATTTTTCTTTTCTATGAACCAAAATATTTAAACCTAAAACCTCAAAGGCTCTTTAACTGGAGCATTTCAAATAAATTAGGCCCTTTTCCACAAAAGTCTCAACATCACAAATTTTCCAACTCTATCAATTCCTTAAATCCCCAAAATTAGGGATTTTTCCATAAAACATGATTTTTGGTTGAAATTCTCAAATCTTTTATGAATAAGTGGTTCTTTGTAACTTGTAGGGAATCCTCTAGGGTTTCAAATCCAAAGTTTGTTAGTCCAAAAACTACCAAAATACATCAAATACCAATTCCAAACAAATTTCTCAATATTATGTGTTTCCTACATTCCTAAGGTTTCATACTTGAAAGTTTAGGTGATCTTAGGTTTCCAAATCTAAGTTTCCAAGAGTGAGAATTTCCCCAAATACATCAAACATCAAGTTTCTTGACTATATGCATTATAATCATTTCTAGGGTTTCATATTTTCATGTTTTAGAAAGCACTAGGCTTGCAAATCTAAACATTTGAAAACTCTAACTACTAAGAATCAAAAGGGGAAAATAATATTTACTTAGGGTTGATGTTTCTTGAAGCTTGAAGCCACACTCTTTGAACCCTAGCTCATCTCTCCTGTCATTGAGAGAAAAAAAGATGAAGAATGTTAGGATTGTGTGGGAAAACCCCCTTTTAGCAAAACATTCATATCTTAGTTGAGTCTCTTACGTTGAGAAGTGCAACGGCCCTCTTATTTCCCTTTTTTTATTTCTTTTTTAAATTATGGGTATTACATTGGTACATGACAATGGAGAGTGAGAATGAAAATTTTATTACATTCTTTCCTCCACGACTATCTTTAGACAAATCTTATGAAGGTAGTGAGGAATCAAAGTGATTTTGATATAAATCAAATCCTATTTAGAAGTGAGATTTTAATTTGTTACAACCTTAATATGCAATGATATAACTTGATAACTTTTTAAGATAAATTTATCAAGTGGTAAAGAGGGTGAAAAGAGTTGCAGGAAATTCAGGTTTGAATCCTTATAAGGGCATGTTACAACAACGTATTATACAAAGTGTATAGATTAACCAAAAAAACTATTAAAAAATGATATATATATATATATATATATACACACACCATTTTATAGCAAAAAATTATTAAGGTAGTATTTAAAGTGATTAAGATAATCGCCTGGCAGGAAATCTGCATTATTTTTACTAACATATTATAAACCATGTATTTAAAAGTTTTTAAATTCATTCTTTCTGGCTATTTTTAGGAAAATAATTGCTTGATACATGCTTTTCCCAAAAAGAAAAAAACATCACAAAAGAAACGCTAATTGTGCAGAAGATCATGTAATAAAATTGAATGATGACTTCTGCTTAGAGTATGATAAAGGGCCCAAAGTAGGAGGGATGAGACACTTGTTCAACACTTGGCGTGTTTACTCTGAGAAGAAAAGGGACGTGTAGAAAGGAGGGAGGGGACAGGTGGATAAGGAGGGTTGTAGCAGGAAGGACTACAAAAAGGACATTATGTTGTGTTTTGGGGGTCGAACATTGGTGGTAGCAGGGGATATGCCCTGGGCTGTGCTTTATGCACAAATATTTTCTCTTTTAACTTTCTGTGGTTTGTTATTTTGGTCTTCTTGATTATGGAGAGCAGATTGGTTGTTATTGGCATTTTTTCTTTGAAAATGAATGGAGTTGCAGCGTTTGAATTCCTTTTCTATGCTGAAAGTTGATTGTGCGTAATTGATTGTATTGAAACAAAATTAGCTAAAGGTTTGCCCCTATCCATATCACTGGTCTGACCTACCATGGGCAAAATCGATAGTACTATAGAAACAAGAACTCAAGCACGTTTGGTGCCAAGAGGAAAACATTAGAAATCTTATCCGATCCAACTTCAAGCATTACAACAAACCCAGATCGACAATAATCCATTCTTTAGGAAAACCAGGAGAAACTTCAAAGCGTGTTACTACAGTGGATGAAGAGCACAGAAAAGCAACCCGCTGGGGACAATGATAGAGGAAGCCCATCATAGTCTACTATGGAACCCAATCCATCTATGCCCATCCATGATGCTCCGGCAGAATCTTTCCAAGGTTTTGATCGCCCACACCAACTACCTGATTTTTCCCATCTAACCACAAAGGTCAAACTACCCATGTTTTCTGGAAACGATCCTCGCGACTGGCTCACTAGGGCTTAAACATATTTTGACATCCACGGCATATCGAAAAATAGCAGAATTCCTCTCGCTCATATTTGTATGGAGGGCGTGGTGGTACATTGGTTTTCATTGGTTCGAGAACTACATAACAATTTGTCTTGGGATAGATTTTGAACAGAGCTATTGAATCGGTTTGGCGGGGTCAATAATCTCAGTCCTTACAAACAGTTTGCAGCATTCCGACAGACAGGCACCATTGATGACTACATAGATGCCTTTAAATGATCAAAGCCATGATTCCATGAGAAAGAAAGGCACTTTACAAATTCCACGAGATCAAATTCACGCCTTCGTGCCTTCCATGTCTCTAGGAACGTCAAAATTTACAAGGGCGGCACTGTCACTCCTTCACAGATTAGTGCAGATGCCAGCAGAAGCACATGAGAGGGGGTCACATGTACCCATTCTTCTTTTAAAAATCTAGGTCACCCAAAAGCATCTAAAGTCGGGTTAAGAGACAACCCGACCCAACAACCACCCCATATTCATTTTGACAAAATTCCTCCTAACACCAAAGCCTTATTCTCCATTTCACCTTCTCTACGAAAATTCAATATGACTTAATGCTTTGCAAGGGAGATTGAATTGGTTTTCTCAATCTTTTGTACAACAATAAATCTTCAATTCAATCCAATATGATAAATTAAAGAGGTAAGGATAAAAAAGCAGCTCGGATTTATAGTGGTTCGTATGGCCTTTACGTCACTTCTCCTTTCGGGTGGTGAGGTTACGCTAGTGACAAAGCTACAACTCGAGCTTTTTTAACTTAGATTATAGCTCAATAGACACCTCTTTAAGCTATACACACTTGAAGTTTAAAGCTCAAATCCCGATCTTCTTTACACTTGAATTATGGCTCCAATGGGCACGTCTTCAAGCTATACACACTTGAAGTTCCAAGCTCCAATCCCGAGTTTGATCACACTTGGATTTTAGCTCCAATGGGCTCTTCACAATTCCTAAAAGCTATACACACTTGAAGCTTTCATACTAAAGCACAATGAGACACTTTCTCAAACTCTCAAGATATTTCAAATACATCTCAAGCTTTTGATCAACATAGAGGTGCACTCTACAATATGCTCATATAATGAATGCAGTCAAAATCTCACTTTGAGAATTGATTATCAAAAGAAATGATGGTTAAGAGGATATACAATTTGCGTCTTGGTTGTTTAGTGATCCCCCACACTCTATTTATAGAGTGGGATCTCAATCCTATTCACAATACTGTTCATGGGAGTACTATTCACTAGCCGTTATGAAAGTTACCGTTTTATAGCCATTGTAATCTGATCGTTGGAATATTACCATTGATCTCAGTATTGTTCACAGTTGTTGTTCACTAGTCGTTGTGAAAGTTACCATTTTATAGCCATTGTAATCCAGCTGTTAGAACATTATTGTTGTCCAACCAGTAGATCGGTTACTATTCACACTATTAGTTACTATTCACACCTTGACCGGTTATCTCTTTAAATGTTTAAATTCATATTTTGTTTGATTTAAAACACTTTTAAATCTTCGATAAACCTTGAAGCTCATTTTAGGATTATTAAGTCTAAGGTTTTATATTTAAACTCATGTTTCAAAAGATATGCAATTTAGGATTTGAAAACCGAGTTTGTGACTGATGCATGATTAATGGTGAAGTGCACCATGCATTCACTTTATAAGGATTCCTAAGCTAACAAAGTCTTCACTTGATGCTTGAGCTTGGGATCTTGGTTACTTATCTTCTTGGTTCTTTGATTTGAGTGAACTTAATTTCCAAGAGCTTAATCAACTTCATCAATATCATCATTTGATGCTTGATCAATTCCAACATGTCACTCAACTCAACTTTAACCATTAGTAAACAACCTTGGTTTTGTTGTCGTCAAGCGCCCATTAGGTACCCTTAGGCTAACATCCTCTTACTCTGACACCACGCTACTATGGGTTCAAGCACTTGACGAGGGCAGAACTGAATGAACACCGACGCAAAGGCATAAGTTTCAAGTGTGGACAGATCTTCTCCCCACAACACCGATGTCGGAGGGGCCAACCGTGTTCTTCTCACTGGTAACTTGATGAAGACATGGATGTTGAGGATCCTATCATCCACACCCGCGAAGAAGGGGATAAGGGTAGACTCGATGATAAAGGCGAATGTCAAATCCTAAATTTTTTAGGGTTCACATATACTCCAAATTCTTCTTTGCAAACCCTAAAATTATGGGGCAAACTATAGGGTATACCCATTCAGCTTTTGGTAAATAGCGGGGCCTCTCACAACTTCACTTCTCGACAATTGGTGTCACAGTTGGGTCTCCATACCCATTCCATCATAGGTTTGCATATTCGCTTCAGAAATGTGAGCAACTTGATATCTAATTAGGGGATTTTTCATGTCAATTAGAAGCCCTGGTCTTTGAATATGGAAATTTGGATAGGGTGCTCGGCATGGCTTGGCTGAATACGCTAGGTGAGGTCATCCATAACTGGAAAGAGCAACTAATGCGCTTCAAACAAGGGAATCACTGGGTCGAATTGCAGGTTGACTCCTCACCTCTAAGCCCACCCATGACTTTGAAGGCATGGTTAACCACACATACAAACAGTCATTAGGGGCAGCTTACAGCAATATCAACAGGGGATCCTCTCCCAATAGAAAATCATAGTCTCAATTCAAAGCAAGAGCAACAATTGATCAACTTATTGAAGACTTATGCACCATTTTTTTCCAAATCAACCGGCTTACCTCCAACACCCTCATGTGCCCATGCCATTAACGTCATACCCAACCATGGTCCAGTCGGTGTAAGACCCTACCGTTATCTCCATGCTCACAAAGTGGAAATTGAAAATCGGTACAAGAGATGTTAGAAAAAGGCATTATTCGACATAGTAGGAGTGCTTATTCGAGCCCAGTTATTTTGGTAAGGAAGAAGGACCAGTCTTGGTGATTGTGTGTTGATTATAGAGCACTCAACAAGGTAACTATTCCTTCCTATTCTTGTAATTGACGAACTGTTAGATGAATTGCATGGTTCCTATTATTTCACTAAATTAGACTCGAAATCTGGCTACCATCAAATTCTTATGAGACCTGAGGATATAGAAAAAATGTTTTCTGCACACATGATGGACGACATTACGAATATCTGGTCATGCCTTTCGGCCATACAAATGGCCCTTCGATATTTCAAGCAGTGATGACCGATCTTTTTCGCCCCTTGCTTCGGAGGTATGTATTGGTATTTTTTGATGACATTCTTATATAGCCGAACTTGGACAAAACATTTACAGCACATTCAGTCAATCCTAACACTAATACAGAACCATAAATTTTATGCCAACAGGAAGAAATGTACTTTTGGGCAAATAGTAGCGGAATATTTGGGTCATACTATTGATGAGCAGGGAGTTGTCATGCAATCCGATAAAATTCAGGTAGTCTTGAGCTGGCCTACGCCTCACAATGTTAAGGGAGTTCACGAATTCTTAGGCCTCAGAGGATATTATTGCAAGTTCATCCAGGGTACAACAATATTGTGAAACCTCTCACAGAGTTAACCAAGAAGGACAATTTTAAGCGGGGACAAGAGGCTCAAGTTGCTTTTGAACAGCTCAAAGAAACAATGGTTACAACACCAGTACTAAGATTACCAAATTTCTCACAACCATTTGAAATAGAGTGTGATGCTTAGGGCAAGGAATTAGGAGACCTATTTTGATGCAAAACCGACATTCAATTACATACTTTAGCAAGGCTCTTTTAGAATGGAACTCGGCCAAGTCCGCTTACGAACAGGAGATTATGGCCTTAGTTCTAGCCATGCAACATTGGCGCCCCTATTTATTAGGCAGACAGAAAAATCCTTCATTATCTTCTTCAACAAAGGATTACCACCCTGGGTCAACAAAATTGGGTGGCTAAATTACTGGGTTATAATTTTGAGATTTTCTACAAATCGGGCAAAGAAAATAGAGCGGCTGATGCGATGTCTCGTATAGAGGAAGGAGCCTACAACTCCATATCTTCTTTCCCAACATGGGAGGAGGGCAGTCAACTGCTTTAAGAGGCTAATCAAGACCCAGCATTACAGAAAATCAAGATTGATTTAGAAAACAGCCCACTGTCCAGACCTGGGTTCGCACTACAAAATGATATTTTGTATAACAAAGGCCGATTGGTACTCTCTTCAACCTCAAGGTTCATTCCCCTCTTATTGCAGGAATTTCATTCTACTCGTACTAGAGGGCACACAGGTTATTATCGCACATACAAACGATTGGCAGCCAACTTATACTGGATAGGCATGAGTTCCACAGCATAAGGTGGAGTTCAACTCTGGAGATTTGCTAACAAAGTAAGCCCAGCACTTTGTCACCTAGGGGATTACTACAGCCGCTAGACATTCCAAATATGATTTGGGAACAAATATCCATGGACTTCATTTCAGGTTTGCCAAAATCTAGAGGATATGACACTATTTTGGTCGGGGTTGACAGGCTGTCCAAATACAGCCACTTCATTGTGATCAAACACCCTTACACTGCCCGAAACATTGTTGAAATCTTTGTGAAGGAAATAGTACGTCTTCATGGAATTCTCAAGTCTATTTTTAGTGACTGTGATCTTCTCTTCTTGAGTAAATTTTGGCAGGAAATATTTCGCATGCAGGGTACTAAGTTACAAATGAATTCTTCCTATCATCCGGAATCCAATGGTTAAACGGAGGTGGTCAACAGATGCTTGGAAACTTATTTGCGATGCTTTGCTTAAGAACAGCCCCGACATTGGTCTTTATGGATACCTTGGACCGAGTTTTGGTACAATACAAGCTTCCACGCATCTCTGGGAACTACTCCTTTTGAGGCCGTGTATGGCAGAAAGCATCCTAACGTGGTGCAACATATCCATGTCTCCCTCTTAAAACGTGCAGTCGTTACTCAAACCATTAATGCCATACTACTCGAGGAGTTGACAGTGGCTGAGCCTGAGTTCTTCCTACCACATACGGTTCTAGCTCAACGTTCTCTCCGACAACATGGTAAACTGGTCAAGCAACTTTTGATTCAATGGCAGAACAAAACGGTAGAGGAAGCTACATGGGAAGAGGAATTAGCCTTCAAAACCAAATTTCCAGCTTTCCGTCTTGAGGACAAGATTGCTCTTGATGAGGGGGGCAGTGATAAAGAAGGATTTAAAGCAGGAGAGAGGGATGAAACACTCGTTCAGCCTATTTGGCTTGTTTACTCTAAAAGGAGAGGGACACGTACAGAAAGGAGGAAGGGGACAACTGGACAATAAGGAGGGTTGTAGCAGGACTACAAAAAAGGACATTCTGTTGTGTTTTGGGGGTGGAACATTGAGTTTTAGACGGGAATAATGAGGCAAAACTATTAATCAAAGTAAAGCTTAATGCTGTTGTATGAGACATCTGCAATTGGAATTGCCAAAAGCCGCTGATCACAACAGCGGCAAATGGACTTAACGCAAAGGCCGCTAACCATAGCAGCGGCAAATGGAGTCTTGAACAAGCGCTACCCGCAGTAGCGGCAAATGAACTTGATGCAAATGCCGCTAATCACAGCAGCGGCAAATTGAGAGCAAAGGCCGCTACTGTGGTTAGCGGCAATTTGATGCAACTCAGACTTCCTGAGCTCCCACTTTCGGATACACTGCTCTAGGTGATTTTTCTGTACTCGTTACAGTTCATGGAAAAAATTAGGGAAAATGCCAAGAAAAATAAAATAAATGAAGCATGTTCATTTATAGTTTTTCAAAACTGTTTTTTGTTCTGAAAATAAGGAGAACAAGGACAGCACATACAACATATTTTGTTCCAAGTTTTTTTTTGTTCTAAAAACCTGAAAACATAAAAACATTAAATTCGAAAAATAAGAATAATTTTTAAATAACACCAAAATAATGTTATTTTATTTTATATTACTTTTTCTTTCCCATTAATCACCACATTATATGGTGGCTACCACCTTAATAGGAAGCTATGATCATATATATATATATATATATATATATATATATATATATATATATATATATATATATATATATCTATATTGATCAAGTGTTAGAAATGTTTGGCCTAATAACCGGGATGGAATCTGGATAGAACAGAATCTTGTAATGGAGTCATGTTGCTGCTGTGTGTCATCATCTTCCAATGTTAATCCCGAATAACGGCCAACCATGCAAAGAGAGAACTGCTTGGTCTTGGTCATTAAGATGAAGCTGATATTGAAAACATGTATTAAGAACAATTGCTACTGAAGCTAAAACTATAAATCATCAGCATTTGAAGAAGGATGAATTTTATTAACTCAGGCGGCCTTTGTCCAGTGCATTATTGTATCAGTAAACCATATAGATTACAGTAATGTCTTCACCTTTATGCTCTCTAATTCATACAGAGAATACACACACTGTATGAAAGAAAATACAAAACCAACTTTCCTCTAAAAACTCAAGGAATGACTTCATTCGCATCTCACCATGAAGAAACAAGCAAAGATCTTCATGAATTATCAGCTCTTGGATAAAAAATACATTATTATTAATATGCATGTCCCGTGACTGAACTTCCTGAAACTCTGTAACCCCAAGGAACATAAGCTTCCAAAATTCTGAAATCCTAATCAAAGCGTATGCGAGAATGTTTCCTCGATAGACACAAGCAGCTGGATCGTCCTGTTTCTAAATTTGAACCAACCATATGGTCTTGACTTTTTTCCCCATATTAAGATGGTTTTCAGTGTCCCTCTAGCCATGACAGTAGCCTTGCCGGCAATGCCATGACTTTTAAATTCTTTACATTCTTCTCTTCACAGGACATTGATGCTGCATGCCCCTTTTTGACTTTTTTCCCCATATTAAGATGGTTTTCAGTGTCCCTCTAGCCATGACAGTAGCCTTGCCGGCAATGCCATGACTTTTAAATTCTTTACATTCTTCTCTTCACAGGACATTGATGCTGCATGCCCCTTTTAAACTTTAAAACTTTCGTTATGGTTGAACTTGTACTCCTGAAACACCACCTCAAAGCAATTTGGTGGGGCCAAAGGCTTCTGAATAAAAGGCACATTGATGCTGCTATTTGCTTGCTCGATCAATTGAAGAAGTACGGAGACTCGAGAACTTCTCTTAAGTCAAAGTTACCTCTATCTGGAAGCTGTGGAAATGTCAATGTTGGATATGATGTCTGGAAGCGTTCCAGCAACCGGGGAAGCAGAGACACAAAATTATAAAAAGGTCAATGGACTCCAAAAACAAAATCTTCAGACTAATTGAATAATTGGGTATATGGTATCAATCTTCAAGACAATAGAGGAGTTTAGACTCCACTTGCAGGAAGAATGACCTCAAGTTACATTTCTTTATGGACATTTTCAAGCTTTTCCTTTATGAAAGAAAATCTCTCGCTTGTAACAATATCTATCAGCAAGTAAACATTAGTTGATAGAACCAATAAAAGATTCACATGCAACCCACAAATACAAATCTTACAGCCAATTTCAAGTATGTTTCAGATTAAGGTCCCTAAAAATTTCATAACCAATTTTGCTATCAACCTAATGCATAATAGAAGCAGGCAACAATAATAGAAGTAGAGCAAGTCTTTTTTCAAGTCAACACAAAAATTATACTAATTAAGTTGATTTGGTAAATGTTGAAAGGGTGCCTTCATATTCAGAAAAAAATAAATTAATAAAAAGAGCTGAAAATAGACACATTGTACCTGACCAAGCATTTGGTTTCCATTGAAAAACAATTCTCATAAGTGACCTTCTTTCTGTATGTGTTCCTGATTTTACAAGGAATCAAAATTGGAACCTCCACCATCCTAAGCCTCTAACCCCTTGTCACTTAACCAAGCCTAAAAGGCACACTTCTTCAGGTGACATTCAACACAACATTAATGTAGGGAAAGAAGGTTGCAATACTTACATTTTCAAGTTACAAGCAGCATTTCTTGTTCCTGCTTTTGGTATAACTTAAGTACTGGAGCTTAAAGTCTGATTTGATTTGGGAGTAGCATTTGTCCAAGGAAAAGTAAAAGCAAAAGAACCTAACATCTTATGTTAGGTGAAAAGGTAAAAGGAAAAATTAGAACTTTCAAACTGAGGTGTGATGATGAAGAAAATGAAACGGGAAGATTCGCGTAACCTGAATTTTGTTCCCGATGGGTCTGAAGTGCATCTAGGCTCGTTCATAAGCTCCCAAGCCATGATTGTTGGGTCATCCTTATAAACTACTCCAGTGATGCTGTTACGCCTTGTAAGAACAGTCTAAATCAAAAATAAAAAATTAATTAGAATCATAATTTGTTTCACAGTTTAATTGTAATCATGGAATCTATTTGCCACAGCTGAGAAGAAAATATGGTGGAAACCCTTGTTGAAAAATATAAAGAAAGAAATCCAAGTTGGTCATGATTTCAAAACTGATGCAGAAACTCATCCAGTCAAATCAAATCTAGTAAGAAATGTTGATAAGAAAGAACAAAATAATACAATAGGAATTAGGAATGAGATCTGTAGTATATGATGCTCACCTTGATATGGTTCTTATAAAATCCCTTAACCACAGAGTTCCTAAAGAAATCATCATCAGATGTTAAATACTGCTCCTGACTTCTTCCCCAGTCTACATACTGCTTCTTCCCTCCAAAGTTCTCATAATTGTTTGCCAAGCTCAGCACCAGCTTTATCCCATATTTTCCTGCTTCTGATATTACAAAATCCAACCCCTTTTGAACCCAAGAAAGGAAACAGGCAATGGAAGAAAATCAGAGTCATGGACAGTCATGGACAGTCATAGATGGATTAAAAATTCATAAAAAAAAAAAAGGCAGAAATCTTAGACAAACCTGGAAAACCTGTTCATTGTAGGAGCCAGGTGAACAACTTATTTGTTCACCTTGTACATCTCATGAAGGAGTTGCCGAGTGTAATGCCTAGTGAGGATCTCCTCAATGGATTCCAAACTAACCATATGATGCATGATGGTCAGTTGTTTCAGATAAATTTGTGCTCCCTCAATGTCAGCAAGAGCCATAAGACCTCTCTGCAATTAGCCAGAGTTAGACTAGTCAACAGTAAAATAGAATACAATAAAATCACGAAGTGCAAATGCCTAGTCTTGGATATATTCATGCACATAGGCACATAAATAACATTCCTTTGTAACAATTAAGTAGATGTTAAGACTAAACAGTAAACCAAGTAACACCATAGGCCAGTGTATTGCATTTAGAAGAGCAATGTAAAGGGAAGATTGATGTGGCATGTGGCACAATATGATTCCAAGGCAGGACATATGGGTTCCTGCATTACACTTGTACCTTGATTGGTTGTTTAGCAGTTCTATGGAAAATAGTCTATCTGTCTATGTATCACTAATACATTTCTAAAGAACTGAGAGTTCCCTAAGGCTGAAGGTGTGGACAAACAGTGAGGCCTCAAGTTGTGGACCCTTCCTCCGTCCCTAACATGCTTGTGTACCCCTTAGGTCACTTACATGTATAATAGATTCCCCTGATGTAAGAATTCCATGCCTAAGCATCCATGGAGTGCTGGAAAAGCTGCAAAAGGAAATGTGTCAAGGAAATTAGTGGATAAATAATAGAATATGAGCATTTATTTAGTCTCCATTGGGTGACTAAAACCTCCCACCTGCCACATTCCATCCCAATTCCTCGCTTGATCCAAACGTAAAAAGCACAAGAGCAATAACTAAAAGCAAAGATAGCATTTTCCACAGAGGGAACAGCTACTGCATCACCTTAAAGTTGGCTTGATAGGGGCCAAACAGCAAAACCAAGTACAGAGGGGCCTTGTTGGGAGTAACTAAGGATGGTAGCTTGGCCCCAGGTGGAAGGAATGGAACTTCCCCTGCAAAAATTTAACACCCTTTGAATCATCATTATCATACCATTTGACTGATAAATCCAAAGCAAGAAGAGGAAATTGGTCCATGGGCTAGAAAAACATACCTCTCCTTCAGCTTTGAGCTGAATGCGGGTGCTGAGCTCAGCAAGGAGGACCAGATCCAAGATAATGGGAGCAGCCAAGAGTGAGTCATCGCAGGTATTGTGCAACACAATGGTACTCTGCCCACCCATGAATATCTCTGAAGTATACTCATCCATGGCTCTCTTGCCATCTCCCACATATGGCACATACTTCAATAGCAAAAACAACATCATACAAATGTTAGTCCAAACCAGAATCTGAATTGTAATAGTAATTGTAATACATGGTCATAGTATTGTAGTACCTTGATGACCACAACATGGTCAGGAGGCTTCCCAAGCTCATACAGGATTGCATTACTGGCAACCATGTCATCTACAACATTGCTCTTGGAGATCTCCATGGACCGGAAAGTTTGAGGAGCAGACATATTCATACCATCGTTGTTTCCCAAATGGTTATAGCTCACTATGGATGTTGCACATCACCACCATCCCGTCATCATCATCTTCGGTTTAATTATTGAGATTAAATTCCAGAATTTCAATATAGAAGGAAATGCTAGAATTTGATATGCCTTGATCTGACCCAATGAGGAGATCCTGTCTGAGATTTCATCTTGGTTTGTCCACTCTTGGAAATCATCCCCACCCGATCAAACTATCCCTCTTCATAGCAGATATTCGGCTGAGAACATAAGAGTGAGATTAGTGATGGACACCCATATATGATGAATTCATAATAATGTTCGGATAGAAAAAGAAATATATGTTCAGATTAAGAAGAATTTGGAAAAAAAAGTATTTTATGGCTTCCATTGATAAAGGAACATTTTCCATGATACGAGCGACAACATGGATGGTGGAAGGAAAAATCTCAGGCTCATTCTTGTCAGGAGAAGCAAAGTTTCCCATGGTGTCATTCGGTCCTGCGATCACATTCTTTGTGGCGCAAAAGACAGGCTTTTCGATTATCGAGCAATCATAGCAGAGCCGACCATACTAAAATTAAGTGGAACACTAATGGATTAAGACCTCCGTATGCATAAACGAATCATCTAAATATATTTAAAGTACATTGTTTACAAATATCAATATATAAAAGATCGATCTATGTCGATGAGTCCCCTGAAGATGGCGTCTTTATATTTCTCTTAGAGCGGCACACGAATACATTTGTTGAAACGATAGGGTCGAAGTGGAATCTTAAGCGGATCGGATGGGCCAGTGGAGCGGAGTGGAGCAAGGGTAGGGAGCTGATGGATGAAGTACTCAACGTACACGTGAAGCACGAGGTCGCCTAGCTGGAAGTGGACCTAAATCTACTACAAGGTCAAGGATGGTGTCATCGATGGGAGGCAATGTAGGTGATGATAAAGGGTGTGATGAGAAGGTGATATCTACTGCTATGGACGATGGCTCTGGCGACACCGGATATGGTAAAGATGTGTAAGTGTCTGGGGGTATGGAAAGTGATGTGTAAGTGTCTAGGGGTATGGAAGGTAATGTGCAAGTGTGTGGGGGTATGGAAGGTGATGTGTAAGTGTGAGGGGGTATGGAAGGTGAGGGGTAAGTATGGGGTATCGGAAGAGTAGGCCCAGTCGGCTCGAGTGTGTACCCACATTGGCCAGCTATCGCCATACGGACCATGGCCTCGCCCGCCCCGTCTCGACCACGACCTCAGCGATCAACTCTCCCTCTCCCTCTCCCTCTACCTCGAATGGGCTGCATACGTACTGGAGTGGATGACACCGGAGGTCTAATGGATGGTCCATGTGATGTAGAAGCCTCCTGAGCGTAGCCGGCGATGCGATGGTCTTCTTCGATCTAGTGTAACACTGATCGAGCAATATGATGGATGTCGCCTTGACAAACCCGGTGGTAGCCTGTGAGGAGCGGCCAGGTATGTCGGCCATGGCGGGTGAGTGAACGAACAAAGTGGTGTAAATACATAATCTATTGATTTAATTTTGGAAAACACTTTAGAAACATATGACTAAACACCAAAACATGAGTAGTAAATTTGTAGTATGGAACCTCCTTATCATCCCATCTGCAGTGGTGGTGTCATAAAGCGTCTGTGTCTGACGATCTCGCTGCGTGTATGGATCGTGGAATTAATCAAACCCATATAGGGGTTGAGTAATGATCTTTGCATTCATTTGGTAATCTCATAATGCTATGTATGGAGCATGATCGTCCTGATCTATTGGTGCCATCGCATGCATCCAGCGTATGTAGTTGTTGCTCATAAGAGCAAGATGGTATCTCGATCTCGCATTGAGTGGCGCAGACTCGCTCTGGGCGTCTTTACTCAACGGTCTGAAACATATGAGGCGGTGACATTCGATCGCGAGATCTCTTGATCGACTAAGCATATATCGGGAAGATTTGGCCAGGCCGACTCTCAGATGTATGGCTGCCCATAAGACTGCACATTTACCGTGCGTCAAAAACTCTATTGATTCAATATGGATGAAATGCCCCATAGAACCATATACTTTTACATATAATTACCTGATCAAAGTTTGTGCGTCTAGCTGATCTCGATATGGGAGGAATTACATAGAATAGGTTATGTACCGTGTCAAAGGCCTCTCCACCTACGCAGTCGGAAGAGGCGCTGCAGCTCGGCTCGGCTCAGCGAGCATGCTTCCGGTAATCCATTGTTGGGAGCCTGACTCACGTCTCCATCGATGACATCGAGCATCGTCATCGTATAAGGCATGAGGGCGGTGGTCTTGGATATCTTTGCGATCGCCCCAATCGGGTGGCCAGCGTGATCTCGAGACCATAGGCGAATATAAAATAAACAGAAAGTAAGCAACCTAATGATGTGATGTGTATATGAATGTGTATGTAATTAAAAAAAAAATTACATACTTGTATCAGTGTAAGACAGCCGTATCTGTGATACACGATCCAGTGGTACCGGCGTAAGCTCCCAGATATAGCGTGTGGTAGCCTTTGCTACCATTATAAGTCGATGTCGTGGCCGAATCTTGTAGTAGTGGGGAGAAAGAGCTGGATGAACATGCACTCCTTTCTTGTCGCCAAACAAGAAGGATCTATCATTATTTAAAGATGAACCCACGTGCTCTCAGCTCTAGCGACCTCGTCTGCATCAGTCTTTGGGGTGGATAAGCCCCAGTCACATAACCCTTAGGATGGAAATAGCATATGCTTTGAGGCATCGGTGGTGGGGTGACAGAGCGACCTCCACTTAACTGCGCTACATTGAGCACACATGTCCTCGTGGTGGTCGGAGTCGATACGAAGACGAGGATTATAGCAACATCTGTCGGCGTGATGAAGTGTCTCCCATTGGGCGTAAAATGTGTGTGTCTCGAGGCATGTCTCGACAGGGGACATTGATAAGTGGCGATTTATCATGAGTGTGGCTTTAGTGGTGTATACCATAGAATCTGCGCGGATCACGTATGAATGAATACGTGGATCCATCCTCACATCTTAAGGAAACTTTCATCTGGCGGCGGGTGGAGTACTTCACGAACTTCTGAGTAAAAGAAAAACCAATTTTATAATTGAATATATACAAATTAGAGGGTAAAACTGGAAGGTTAATTGATGAATAATAAAATACATACTTGCTACGTAATCGACTAAATAGGACGTATGCATCTTCTGATACGAGACGAGATGGATACAATGCATCTGCATCATGAAGCCCCACGAATGCCATATATAAAAATTTGGATGTCACGAAGGCCTTATAAATATTATTAAAAAACACATTGGAGGAAATGTATCACCATAATTAAAACAACAAGTACTAATTACGACCACGATAAATTAAAATAGACACATACATGATTGATGTCGTTTACTTAAAGATGTCGCGTTTACACATACGCGGTTACTAACACATACGGTACAATTTCAAAGTGTTAGACAAAGCAAACCCCATTCATACATTCGTACACGGCCATTTACTAAACTTGATTTCTGAACAACACAAGGCCACTTAGGTTGTGACCCGATTGTTTGCGCATAACCCATGTGATAGTTGTTTTCCCTCCCACTAACGTCCATTTCATTATGCAATACAGGGTTGATTTAGGGCGTCCTTGCCTGTGCGTTTCGTTGACTCGAGTCTTCTGATCGGACATCATAAAGACCACTCCTCTTTGTCATATATTGGATGAAACAGTTTGCCCACATGTATCATAGATACGACTGCCTATTATAGTAGCCTTGCACAAAAAGTCGAAAATCAACACATCGATGCTGACATGCTGCTATGATATGGCTACATGGAAATCCATATATCAGTGTCTTTCCACATGTGCATTTTTTTTCATGTAAGATGAGGCGATGAGTTCGACTACTCCTTGACTTGACATGAAATCGGCCCTTTACGTGATCATAAAGCACAATTTCCATTGAACCAGCCTTATGACATGACCCTAGTCAACATCCAGCACTCACAATTAGAAATGCTCGATAGATGTCAATCTATTAACTGGATTCCTTCTTCTGACAAAGTAGCTGATTTGAGATGGAAGAAGGTCGATTATCTTAATCTGATTCTTGGTAGGCCTCTGAGCTCTTTTAAGGACCTTTGTTAAAAACCTCAGGAAATGTTGATTGTCATTATCCCTTATCTTCGACCTAGTCGTGTGAAAGAACCCGTAACGGGGAAGGGTGCCTTTAGCCATTGTAGTGTGGTGATTCTCGATTGTAGTCATATGCTTATTGAATTTGCGTTACGTACTGGTAAGCTCTGCGCTGAAATTCTTCAAAGTTTATCTTTGAACCGGTCGTAAAATTGTTTGCAAGATGGCCCTTTGGAAATCTTGTGATAAGATGGATGGTGCGATCCAGCCAGATGGGGATCGATCTATTCTTTGCCATGATACCTAGATGTGCATCGGATATAACATAAATTCCGTCCATTGAGTTACTCTTATTTCTAATACATGCGAACCAACCCGATATCGATTATTCGCCTTACGTAATACCAAATGTCGATGGAAACAAGCGATTATTTAAATTACACCGTAGCCGATCAATAACGCCTTTATAAACATATTTGAATATAATGTGTACCATCGATACTCATTACGGAGACGACAATGTTCGAACCTTCAATCGATGACTTGAATGGCCATTGCAGCGTTGGAATATCTGGTGTTTGGCATATTAATATCACATGTTTTCCAAATTACAACACATTCGAGTTTTGATGACTCATGGCCGTGAACAAACGTGGCGACTACGTATATGGCGAGAAAAGTCACCCGAATAAGCGTCTAATTGCTTTAAGCTTTCCATCCGACACCTTTTTGTATGATGTTTCATATCCCGTTTCTCCGTCACACTTGCTTGAATAGCGTCGTGAGTCGATGTGAATTGTGCCTTAATTATTGTCTACGTATATGAGCAACAGCGAGTTCGAGTCCGGTTGATGATGGTCTAGATTCAAGCGGATTGACCTGATATACGGTACAATATATTTGTTAACAAATAAGCAAGTATCTTTCACAACCATTGCACGAAGCTTCCATGGACAGTGACATTCTTCCACCTTCTTACGTCTTAAAGCGAGCGATTTTTTGAGGATCACGACAACGACATACTCTTGGTGTGCTTTAATTGCGTAAATCTTTGCAGCCTCTTGCAAATCAGATTTCGAATTAAAAACTTGGCCAATTACAAATTCTCCACTCGAATAGCCGTTAGTATCTTTGCACCCGTAGGTCAACCGACTTCGCAACGACATTATCCGGGTTTTGACATGTTGAATTGAGGTGTTGGTGGTAAGTGATAATGAACAGGGGATGACTCATCTAATGTCTCATCATCTGGGTGATTTGATACATCACAAGATGGTGCTTGTGCAGAGACATATATCCCTTGTTCATTCTCCAAAACTAGGTTAAAAGTTCGAAAGGATGATGCATGTCCATCAGCTTCAACATCTGCATTTCCATTACATTCATCATCAACATCTTCATCATATTCATCATTACCTTCTTCATCTGCGCAGTCTTCATCATCTCCATTTGGTCCGATTATCACGAGTCTTTGGACCCATTCTTCAGAGTCTGATTGTGGTCAGTTGTGCGATATTGTAATTATCGCGAACAGTAAATCTCTTGGCCGCACAGTTAGTTCCGGTGTGCCTTGACTGAAGCGACTAATATCACGGTTGATTTCTCAATGCTTATTGTGTTAACCGGGTTGACATTAGGCACACACTCATCATCCCATGTGGAAAATGTTGGAACCTATTTCCACTTCTAGGGGATACTTGATTAGTACTAATTTGAACCTTCATTTGTCAATGGTTGTCTTTGAGTATATCATATCAATCAATTGTTCAAACGTGCATTCAACCGGTACATCCAAAGGCAAAATAACAGCTTTTCTCCCCTCATTTGACATCTATTTCACTCCTCAATATTTGTCCATTATAGTAACATATCACGAGAATAGTTGAAACAGACATAATTGACCTGTACAAAATGGTCCCAAATGAATTAAATAATATGAGATGTCATTACCCTGATATCACATCAACTTTATCATAAAGAAAACAATCATGTTCTAAAAAATAAAAATACTTATACATTTCAAAGTGTCCTCAGTTTCAAATTTAGGGTTATAGGGTTTTAGGGTTTTAGGGTCTTAGGGTTTTAGGGTTTCATGGTTTTATGTTTTAAGGGTTTTATGGTTTTATGGTTTTAGGGTTTTAGGGTTTTAAGGTATTTGGGTATTTAGGTATTTAGGGTTTTAGGGCTTTAAAGGCCTTTTCGTTTTCCTGTTTTAAGGTTTTAGGGTTTTAGGGCTTCCGGGTTTTAGGGTTTTAGGGTTTAAGGTTTTAGGGTTTTAGGGTTTTCAGGTTTTAGGGTTTTATGCTTTTATGGTTTTATGGTTTTTGGGTTTTTGGGTTTTTGGGTTTTTGGGTTTTTGTGTTTTTGGGTTCTAGGGCTTTATGGTTTCAAGATTTCAGGGTTTTAGGGTTTTAAGGTTATATGGTTATAGGGTTATAGGGTTTTAAGGGTTTTAAGGGTTCTACGCTAACGCTAACAATAACAAGAAGTCTTTTTATGGCAATTTGTGATCCATGATAACTTCGATAAATCCTAATCTTCCATTTGGTTGCAGAAAATCGAGGAAAGTCTTTATTTATACGTAGTCTAAGCGCAACATAACAAGGTAGTGTGTCTTTACTTGAATAGCCTTGTCATGTCAATCAAATCTGCCATCAAATGCAACCTAATTCTGAAACTGAAACAAAAGCACCTTAATCTATAAAATGAAATCACTAATTTAGTCATTTTAGTATCTTTATAGCAAAGTCTTATCTTCCACACCCCCGCCACATTAAACAGCAGTGCAAATAGCGCGGTAAAGGGCCAACTTTATTTAAAATTAAATCTTCACTTACATGTCACTTCTTCTACCTTACAACTACTATTGTTGGTCACCTGCAGCCTAATTTTAATGTATAGAACTTGAAAAAAAAAAATTTATTTCAAATTTGTATGTTTTCACTACTCCCAAACTAACTTCAATCTGACGAAACACTTTCATTTTGGTATAAATATAATTCACATCATGGTTTTGTGGCAATTGCTTGTCTCATGTAGTAAATCATTTAAGATCTTTAACTGGTAAGAAAGACCTTGAAGTAGTGGGAACTCAAGATTGGTGAAATGGAGTTGGAGATATGAACTTGCTGTCAAGTGGCCAGCGCAGAAGCAATACATCACGTATTTAAACAATCTATCAAATTACTATAAACAATCTATGCATGTGAATAATCTATGAGCATATTCCTATGTATTTTCAACTGAAGCTTCTTGCTCATATTAAGAGTTTTAAAAATAGATTCTTTATTGGTTACAGTCCTAGCTATTAATTTGTAAGCTTGGCACAATTGACCATTGTTCCTAGAATTATTTTTGTGCATAGGATTTGGCTATAATATATTTTATGACGCAAGAGATTCTGACTTTATCTTTTCTTTTTCTTTTTATGAATAAACTGGGGAATTCCATACAAATTTTTACCCAGCAGGTGAAGAGTGACATTATTCCTTCCTTACGTTTGGGAACATCTCCCTTCTATTATTACCTTCTTTCGTGCAGGCACACACCAAAGTGAATGGAGACTTAAATTCTAGTTAAGAAAGGCTAAAACTATTCCCTTAGTGAGGAAGTAAGAGGATGGTGTGTCTTTCCAAATATTTAACTAAAAAAGTTTGAAGAATCTTTAATATACACACACAAAATAATCAAAGCTACAAAAACAAAGGCTACGTCTGAGAAGCTAAACCAAGCAAAACAAATCAAACTCAAGGGTAGTTGTCTTCCAGTGTTACTTTGTTTATTGAGTTTTCCAAGCTAGAACTCACCACAAGATCATTCCATTGTACTTCCATGGGATTGGAGTTGATGATTAGTATTAACGGCCTTGTGCCTGATTGAGATCAGGCTGTCCTGGATTAGGCTTAACCTTGCTCAGTTCAAACTAGTGCAATTTATACTATGTAATGCAGAACAGAAACTCCAGGAAAAATAAATTAAATCAATACCTTATATCCTAAATTTTTCACATGTCAACCAAAAACCATCCTACCCATTTGCCTTCACTTCTCCATTTATCACATCCACCAACCCAGTAAACACAAAACCATAATTTTTCTCTCTTTTTTGTTCCTTCCCCCCAATGTTCTCAACCATCGAAGCCAAACCCAAAACTAAAAACACAAGAAAATGAAACAATCAGCAAGACAAGTCAAATTAAAACAGAAATCAAAAAACACAAAATAACAACATTAAACTCTAAATTCGACCACAAACAAAAATAAAAAATAGAAACAACCGGACCACGATAAAAAAGAAACCAAATAAACTTGATTGAATCAAATAACTACTTGAAAACGAATAAATAGCCGGCCAAGATCAGAATATACCTGGTTGAAATAGCATAAACCAGGGTGATTCAGACGAGCGGCGCGGCGGAGAGGCACGGCGGAGAAGGGAAGCAGAAAAGCACCAGCGGGCGGGAGGAAGAGTGAAATAGGAAAAGAAGCTCGCGTGGTTATATGCAGCCAATGGTGTCACTGTCCATGGCTTGGAGAGCAGATTGAACATTTCATTAACAACAGTGACGCTGTTGTAGTCAGGGGCAATTCAAGCAATTTCAATTGCCGCTGTTGTAGTCAGTGGCAATTCAAGCAATTTCAATTGCCACTGTTTGAAACATCGGCAGATCCGGCAACCAATTTGCCTCAGTCGCATTGAGTACTACTTAGGTTAATAGTTTGCCCTGCAAACTAACTTAATAATATTTAATTTCAAACGCACTAATTAAGTCCAAAACTCTGGAACATTGGTGGTAGTAGGGGATATGCCCTGGGCTGTACTTTATGCACAAATACTTTTCTCTTTAACCTGTAATTTTTATTGTGGTCTTCTTGATTATGGAGAGCCAGACCAGTTGTTGTTGCTCTTTTTCCTTTGAAAATGAATGGAGTTACACTGTATGAATTCCTTTTCAATGCTGGAAGTTGATTGTCTTGTGTGAGTGATTGTATTGAAACAAATTAGCTAAAAAGGTTTGCCTTATCCCTATTAAGGTACGAATGGACCATGAAGGTGAGTGTGGTGATAAGACGTGAACATCTGCAGGAGAAATGTGTAAAGCATCTAAAAACATTTGAAGAAGACTCATGAAATATCCAACTAGGTATTAGATAAAAATGTTTTCCAATCTTGCAAGATTGTGTCATATCTTGTAATCACAGTATCCAAAGATATATATACAAAGCAAGCTTGAAGTCAAAACAGACTGACCGCTGAACCTTTTAACTAGGTCATGATAGAGCTTGCTGCAATTCGAACATGATCAAGAATTCAGATTAGCATTACAAAAGTGTATACATTTTCACCAGAGTATCAAAAAAAATATAAGATAATTAAGACAAAATCATAGGAAATATGTATAAGGGATTGGGACAATAAATAAAAATACATGTACCACCCACCTATGGCCTCGGTTTCTTACACAAACGACTTTTTTTTTTTACAGTAACCGAAAGATTTCATTAAATCATATCAAAAGGCAGTACATTAATGAGGAAGGGAAGAGGAGAAGCCCTCCATTCACCCGATTCAGAGCCGACCAGAAACAGAAACAGACACCTTTGCTTAGCAATGGGGGCAACCTGAGGACAACAGAGCAACCACCAAGGCTGTGAAGCAGGGTTCTAGAGTGATCAATTATAAGCCCAACACTGGAGTTATGAGCAGAGAGCTTTTTGATCAATGAAACCAGCACAAGGGAGTCAGATTCTACTATGAGATTCTGGAGACCGTTTCTTTGAATCCATACAGGCTAGTTAGTGCCTCTGCTGCTAGCGCGCTTCTGCTGGGCCATTCTTGGTACGAATGACAAAACCAAATGCCGCCATTCCTGTGTTGTGCTCAGGGGGGGTCAATGCTTGGGCTTGAGACTGCTGCCATTCCTGGAGGAGGGACACGGCTGAGATGGAGTTTTGGACGTGAATAGTGCGTTTAAAATAAAAAATCCACATTTTAAGGCTGTTTGAAAATATCACCCCAGAAACTAGTGCGTGGTGGAGCAATTGGCAGTGGCCGTCGTTGTGAGGGCAGCGACCTTGCTAAGTCAAAGGCGGCGTTCACAGCGCTTCGGCTATTGAATTTCAATGACTGGCGTTGTGAGCAGTGGCTATTGAAATAAACCAAGGCCGTCGTTCTGGCGAAGGCGTTGAGCGTATATTCTGACGGTTTCCTTTTCCCCCTTCGCATTTAAACCATTTTCTCATGCTCAGCTCCTGTGCTCCACCCGGATGGCACCTCGACGGCAAGGGTGCACTGTGGGATCAGATCAACGGCTCTCCTCAACTCTCCTTGAGGTTTGATACCGGTTAATTGTCTTTCACGATTTGTATTACTATCTAACGAGGCGTGTGTGCTTTAGGAGTTTCATTTAGGATTAAATGCAGGGCTTATTGAGGTTATGTGGTTTTGTATGCGTTTTGGGGGTATAGTGATTAGATTCATGGGGGACAGCAAACTAGGTAAGCCATTGTTTCTCTGTTAGGTTCTCGGTTGTTTAGGGTTTTTTTGTTTTGGTTTTTGTTTAGGGTTTTTTAGAATTTGGTTTTTGAATACGAAAAAAACTTATTGTTTATCTGTTTGGGCAGATAATGGGATTAGATACCTTAGTGATTAGATTATGAAAAACCTGTGAATTATTTCACATCGAGGCAAAAAATATTACATGATTGGCCTAGAGCAAATGATAAAATAAGTAAAAATTATTATAATTATAAAAAAAAAACAATATATGTCGATGAATGGATGTATATAAAAGAAGTAAAGGACCTAATTAATAAGAGTGCTCTTAATAAACGGCAAAGCCAGATAGGTGCATTGAATTCAAGAGAATTCACAAATGTAACTTACATTTGTATTTTAGGTTCCTGCGCTCAAGCCGCATGCAATGGTTCTCGCTTATCAATTCTTTTAATTCAATACTTTTATCCAAACTTCGCCATTTTCTTTTATTAAGAGCACTTTACACTAGGCCCTTTACTTCTTTATACATCCATTCATCGACATATATTGTTTTTTTATAATTATAATAATTTTTACTGATGACATTTTATTTGTACAATCATTAATATTTTTTCGCTCGACGTAAATAACTAAGCAGTGTTTTTCATAATCTAATCAATAAGCGAGAATCTTAATCCCACACCCCGCCCAACAGAGAAAACAAGCTTTTTTTCGTATTCAAACCAAATTCTAAAAACCCTAAACAAAAAACCAAAACAAAAACCCTAAACAACCGAGAACTCCAGAGAAACAATGGCTTAACTAGGTTTGTCGTCCCCATGAATCTAATCACTATACCCCCAAAACGCCAGACAAAACCACATAACCCCACAAGCCCTAGTCTTAATCCTAAACGAAACCCTAGAAAGCACACACGCCTTGTTAGATAAAAATGATAAATCGCAGCACAATGAATCGGTAACAAACTCTCGGAAGGAGAGCTGAGGAGAGCCGCTGATCGGACTCCATGCGCGCATTCCTTGTTGCCGCGAGGTGCCGCCTCGTGGAGCAGGAGCGGAGCATGAGAAATGAAGGAGAAACATGGGAAGGAGAAGGAAACTGACGGGAATATAATGATAACGCCGCTGCTAGAACGACGGCCTTTGGCTTGAGTTTCAATAGCCGCCGCTCACAACGCCGGCCTTTGAAAATTTTTAAAATTAATAGCCGGGGTTGTGAACGCCGGCCTTTAAATACAAAGGTCGTCAAGCCACACCACGCCACATGCCTATTCCCAAACGCATTACAGTTTTGGTACACTTGAAACTAGCTTATATTTTGATTTTTTTCAAATGCAATTATTCACATCCAAAACTCGCTGAGCTGCATATCAGGCCCACTATCCTGCCGGCATTTGTTCCACACCCATGAGTTTCTGCTATTCCAAATCATCCAAAGAACCATGGCACTCAGCTGCACCTGTTCCGTTGTGCACCTGTGCCTGTATTTCTCCACCATTTCCCCAAACAAACAACTTTATTGCTCCATGGAAGAATGAAACTGGGAAGCATTTTCAATTGTTAAGGTCCAAATAATATTACTATCTCTATGTCTGATCTAGAACCTTTCCTACTTCCTACGCTTGCTACCTTCATTTCTTCATCAATCCATCTAATGCATGATATATTCTGTATCAACACCTGAGGATGATAGGATCCTGCAAGGAATTCATGGACAACTTTGTTGACGCGTGATCCAACTACACCCCGGTGCCTCACCCCATTTCCTCTATAACCACTCTCAGCCCTGAGACTGCACCCCATTGTTGATCACTTCTGTGCGGTATTGAAAGATCATGATAGCCTGGTAGAATTTTCAGGATCTACTTTAACAAGCTTCTGGGAAACATCTTGCTAACTTCATCTAGAATGGAGCCTACAACTCCAGCGCAAAGCCCCATACAAAATTGTTAGGCCTAAACGGTACAGCAAATAACCTTAATGTTTTTCAAGAAGGCCAACTCTGCAAGGAGATCAACATAGCAAGCATAATGTTCTAGTTCAGGAGGAACAGAAAGCACAGGATCATGTCTCGAAAATCTGTTTGGCCCCTCTGTGTGTAACAACAACCCTGAGTGACTGCATGCACATAGAACACTCAAGGAAGGTTCCAGAGTTTGGACGCAACCCAGCCTGCATTTTGGAGAAAAGTCTCAATGCTTCCCTCTCCTTCACCATTGATTGCAAGACCCATGATCATAGCATTGAATGAAACAAATATCCTTAGAGACCATTTGCTCAAAACATCTTGCCTTCCTCCCCAAACTCCCACATTTAGAATACATGTCTATCAACAGAAAGAAAAGTGTTTGACTTAGAATAGCCTTACTACCTTCAGATTTCACACATATTCATGAATCCATTTACCTAAATCTCAACGAGCCTGAAGCAGAAAGTATACCACCATTATGTATGGTTGGGCCTAAGATTGAGATCCTCAATCATCACATGAAAAAGACTCAGAGCCTCCAAGGAACAACCATTTTGAACATAAGCGCCTATGATCACATTCCAAGGAAGCACACTTCTTTTGCCAATGCCAACAATTTCATCAAATCTTTCCTTACACTTCTCAACCTGTCCCCATTTCCCATACAAATAAGCAAGAACAGTGTTGACTGAATCTCGACCAACACTTCCCGAGTCAACATCATTGATGAATTCTGATAAAATCATTACCCACTTCCCAATTTCTGCAGCCTCAAGTTTTGAACATGCAGATAAAACACTGACCATAGTATCATTTTCCGGTCTCAAATTCTCCTTAACCATCATAAGAAAAAGACGCAAAACCTCTTCAATGTGGCCTGATTGAGCACTCCCAGCAATCAAAGAAGTCCAACAACGAACCACACCCATGTCAGGCATTTCATCAAACACCTTACGCGCCGATACCATATCCTTAAAGCCCATCGCATATGCAACAAGAAGACCATTACAAATAAAGGAATCAGAAACAAAACCCAATTTGGCGACATGGGTATGGGCTTGTTTGACATACTTGGCATCATTTGATCGCAAGCAAGCCTTCAGAAGGAAAGAGAAAGTGAAGTCGTTAGGCGACACTGAGCACTGCAATAAGTCTTTGAACACTGAGAAAGCATAAGAACATAAACCTTCTTCACCCAAAACTCTGATAATGGCATTAAAGGGGAATATATTGGGAGTTCGAAGCTGCCCAAAGACTCGAAGAGCCAAACGAGATGGGTAGTGGCCAATGAGACGAGTTGCCACGAGATTGTCCTGATGTGCGTTAACTCTAAAGATTTGAGCATGAATTTGAAGAAGATGGGAATGTGAAAGATGGCCTTGTAGCATTACAGATAAATTATGAGAATTTGAATTCGAAAAGAAAGTATGCATTAGGCTGATTGAGTTGTGAAAATTGAAGGTATTTTTTAATATGAACGGTGGAAAATGCGAAAATGTAGCGAGCATAGTGTCACACAACCTAACAAACCAACCTCTTTTGGCCTTATATATATGAATGATAAAATTCAATGTTTTGAAAACGATCGGAATGTCCAAGCCATAAAATCGGTAGTTTGTCTGAAAAAAATCGAATCGGTGAGCGTCGAACCGATGGCCAACCATTCTTAGCAAACTGAGAGATTAAGCTCCCACTTTTTATTGTTTTTAAGTTAAAGCGACATCGTATCAACGATGTCGTTTTCAACATGGTTAGAACTTAATGCATGGATTTTAACTTTTATATTTTATGCATTAACTTATTAATATGAAAAACTCACTTAATATTGACATTTCATATTTTGAATAACATGTAAACGTGTGATTAACATTTCTATTATGAATGATATTAATAATTCCTTATCATTGATCTTTATTACTCTAAGGTTATAATAATATTATATTGATTTACATTATGAAATTAGCTTCTTATATTGTATTACAAATATGATATCTTGTGATTTATAATTAAAAAAACTTTTATAGAAATGCTTAAGAAATAGAGAAATGTTGTCAAAACTTTTATAAAAATTTGCAAATTTATAATTATTTTAATTTTAATAATATATAAATTATCTATTTATGATGTCGTCAGTTTATTCTGGTTCGACTATTAGTGCAACGATAGGCAATGAAGCGATAATTTTTTGGTTCAATACTCAATCTTGTTTTTTAATACATTGATAAAATTGATGTTTGAGAATAATATACCATTGTTTTATATATATATATATATATATGAAGGATACAAAAATATGATTATTTGGAACCAAAAGTACCTTTTTAGCCGCCACTCATTTTCTCTCGTTAGTTCTCCCTTTTAGCCTATTTTTCGTTAGCAATGAGAGGTGATTTTTTTGTCATTCTTGACTTAAATTGATCATTCACGTCTCTTTATCATTTTTCTTTTCATTCTACGATAAAATGGTTCTTACTTTTGTCTCTAGGTTTTTAATTTGTTTTTCATGATTTGTCAGGAAACATTGCGTATAATTCTGTCTCTTTTGTATGACCATTGGTTTGGTTGCGTGTGAGTGATTTTGAAGCAATGGCGTATTTGATCGAGCGAGGCAATAATCAGTCATGAGTCATCAATATCTTTTGCAAATTTTGAGTTATGTATTTTGATCGATGTCGAATTATGAAATAGGTAGAACTTTGAATCGATTTATTATCTTATTAACTTGAATGTTAAGTCGTGTACAAAGTTTTGAGCGATTTTTTCTATATGATGTATAAGTAGTTTGAATCGATAAAATTATCTCATTTCAAAAATAAAAAAATAAAAAACTTTTAAATTTATTTATAATTTCATATCTATCTTGTACATGTAAGACTGAAAGAGATGGGAGCACATTCCTCAGGTGGAAAGGGTTCTTCCAAAACTTAAAACACAGGTCTTCATAGCGGGTAGAGGCTGTAGACTACTACGCATGGCATGTGGATTGGATTAAATTCGGTTAGATTGATATATTATTGGTGTGGATTTATAATTTTAAGAAGATTTGAGAACAGTGATTGACATGCGAATGCCAATCAGACAATCTTAGCTTTTTTTTTTTTTTTGAACAACCGTGCACTTTACAATACAATTTTTTTTTTTTAACATCTATTCATCTATTCACCTTACAATACAACATTGAATATTTTGTTCTCATAAAAACCCAAACTTGGTCCCTTACTGATGCCCGCCCAACCATTAAGCACTAAATCAAGCCTCATTAGTGACCCTCTTATATTAGGTGGCTAAAAAATCAAGTTTTTTAGATGATGTCACTAGAAATAAGCTTACATGTGCGTGAAGGTCAAAACAACCCAAGTTTGATTTAAACTTTTCTTAAATTTGCTAGTTCTTTTTTTCATTTTTTCCTTTCTTCCAATTTTCTTCTTGTAGCATTTTCCAAGCCCATGTTGGTAACCAAAACATTTACTACCATGCTAATTTAATTTGGGTTATTAAGAATTAAAAAAAAAACGAAGCAAACATGCAGCCAAAAAAAAACTTCAATGCATATATTCAGCGCTTAATGTGAGAATGTGCATATAATTTAGTATAGCTTGTATTATAAGAAAACAAAGTATCTCCTAATTTCTTACAACTAGATAAACAACCTACACCTCTCCTCATCTGCAAGACCACGCTTCAGGTCGTAAAGCATTACACTATACACTGATGGATCACCATATCTATATACAGATGGGAAGCATGGGATCACCACCCGTTCGCAACTTTCAAGCAACTTGCTCATCACCGGAGGCTTCATTTTCAGCATCACTTGACAAGGAAAGCAGTTCTATCAGCTCCATCCGGTACTCCAGCCCTCTCAGGTAGTGTCCCAACAGCATGCACCTTCAGTTCACCAAAAAAGAGTTTTGACTAATATTTTACTTCTCTACCCAAGCAGATCGTATGGGCTTAAAAGACTCACTTCCATAAACAAGTCCTCTAAAATTGTCCTATCCTAATAAGTAGTAAGACCTGAATAAGGCAAGGCTACCCTAGAATGCATCAGTGGCAGGATTTGTTTCTTCATGTTTGCAGGCAAGGACCTAGAATAATAAGGCTAAAGGAAAAGCCAATAAACTTTATCAGGCAAGATGCCTCAACAAAGAAATTTTGGTTTCCATGTCATTTGAGAAAAAATATGCCAAGAGGTTCATATACAACTATGATTCGGATAAGCCTGAAAATCAGACTTCCATATTTTTCGTCTTACCAAACATTTTGTCAATAAAAATATCCTACCAGAAAAATATTAATTTATGATAAAAAATAAAACAAAATAAAGCAAGAAGGAACACGAAAGGAGTTGGCCTCACCAGAAGAGCAGACGTGCCAGGTAGTCCCTAGTTAATGAAATGAGGGGCTGGAATTGAACCGAAGTGTTCTCAACCAGTTCAGCGCAATCTTCATTTCCAACATTCAGAGTTCCAGTTGAAGTGTTCTCTGAAAGGGGAGCCTTGGAATGTATCCTAGGAGAAAGGGTAACAAGGAGGCCATGAACAGCGGAGTGAATTAATTCTTTCAATTCAGGGGTTGCTGGTTCTGATAGCTCCGCAACCTAATAACGGTGTTAATTTATGAGTCATAAAAATGATTTTGAAAAGAAAATATTTGCACCAGAATCTAAGTAAACATAGTTAAGCAGTATATCAGCATTCGAATGATTAGGTAAAAGAAACACACAACTAGGTCAAACTGAGAACATAATCAATCCTTACCAGATATACTAAAAAGTTTTAATGCATTATAAGGATTCAAAGAGTATTTAAGTACGTAGTATAAAATAAAATGCATAGAAAAACATAGGTAGACTAATGTAACAGGTAGAAATTACAGATAGGCTAAAATAGAGTTACATTACAATAACTTGGAATTTGGCACTATACTCAAATCCATGAACAAGGACCACAAGCCTACAAATAACAGACAGGAGCATAAAGAAAACTGATCTGCTCAAGGAAGTGATGGAGCATATGAGGCAGAGAGCTGGATGGCTACAAACAAATACAGAGTGAAGGTGCAATCAGAACTAGATAATTTATATTCTTATAGAAAAAGGATTTTTTTTTTTAATCTTAAAAATTAATGAGATCTGTTCGATGACTTCTGGAGAAAAACATTCCACCAAATTGCTGGAAGATTGAACAAATTATGGAAAATACCACTGGTAAAAGCATCCAAGTTAAGCACTTTGAAAGAAGATTCTTAGCTGCAAAGTAACATATTCAGAGAAACAAACTAAAGCCTTTTGCTCAGAATTCCATTCTCAGTGAGCAATAAATTGAAGCATGAATCTCAACTCACATTATTCTTGTTACCTAGGACAAATTTGTGGGCCTGAAGGATTTCATGCTGGTAGGTCTCATGACAAGTTGGACAGTCTCTAACTGTTATCCCTCCCTCCCAAGAAGCCTGTCTCCAGCATAGACAAACCATGAACACTTTCCTAAACATCAACACAATTCTAGAGCAGAAAGATGTTCAAAGGAGGAACGGATGGTCCAAAAAGAACATTCAAAGAAGATTGTAGTCATGTTGAGTATGGATTTCTGAATCATCCCATAGCAAATAAAGATTTTGGCAGGAGATAACATAGATAGATGTGAGGTTGCTTTTCTTCAGCTAGCTTCACAAATGAGATAAGAGGCAGCCTATCAGCTGGATTGAGGCCTCTAGAGGTCTTTAGAAACATGGTCCCTTATCTCCTTTTCCCATTATCCTTGTCTCATGGATGTCCACAGGAGATTTGATCCTCAGACCCAAAGATGTAGATCCGGTAGATTCTAAGATTGGAAGAAACCACATAAGGTGTCTCTGATGACCACTGACAAACAATTCCCATACATCTACTTCTGATTAAAAGACTCCAAATTTAAGAGAATCGTAAACGTACAGCATGGTTCAGGGCTCAACATCAACCATGAAAAGAGCTTGTTGCAAGGTGTTACTCCTGAATTGATCATCTCAGTGATTTAGCTTCTCTTTAAGGCTGTGAAGTTGGGGATTGAATGATTGCAGTAGAAGCTCTCCTGCTTAGAGCTAATTTAGAAGCATCTATATTTCGAGATCCTGTTGTCCACAAAGAGTCTATATGTCTGGAAGGGATGGGAGAAGGCCTATCTCTCTTTAGAAAATAGTATTACAGTGATTCAATTATGTCATACCCATATTCCAACCTGATTTCTCTCCACATGAGCTCTCAGTCAGTGTAAATTCCAGTGTTGAAAAAACCAGCAAGGCCTTCATGTGTCTCAGGGTCATCAGGAAGGTGACAGAAGGCAGAAGGTTCTGTGTAGACTGAAAATTTCCAATGGAGAGGTGCCCTGATTGAGGGGATTTTAGCTTGCAACAAAGCCTATGTAGGCAAGTGGTTGTAGAGATTTTGACAAGAATAACTTCTTTGCTCCCTGTTGTCGAGATCACATATGGTTTGCAGTAAGGAATGGGATGAAGACTCCAGTGTCAGAACCACTCAATCAGTAAGGAAAACTATCTAACAGGGACACCAAGCCTTCTTTTTTCATATTAGATTAATTATTGGAAACAAATCTAAATCAATTCTAGGAAGACTCTTGGCAGGGTAATCTTCCCCTTCGACATTCTTTTCCTCGTCTTAACATTCTATTAAGGAGTGACTCCTCAATCTCATTATCATACACCTACTGTGATTCTGCCACCTAGGCAATTTAATTTTCAAACCAATCCCATTGAGTGGGGATTATTAATCGGTCACACTTCTTCAATCCCTCCAAAACATAGTTCTTTCTTCAAGCCTTTCATCTTTCTTTCAGCTTGGAACAAAGAACCATCCTAGATAAATTGGATTTTTTTTCCTTAAGCCTTCCCTTAGTCTCTCCAAGAAGGATAAATCACCTTAAATCTTACAACCAAAGTTGGACCAAGGTCCCCCCTCAAGTCAAAGCTTTCACATAGGAGCTGGAACTTTAAATTATCAGTAACTATTCATAGTTGGAATGTTTCTTCCATTTGGTTCTTCACTTAGTCAATCATGCAGCAAATGTCTTAGAAAAACATGGAGCAACAGTCTGGTTTCTTTTCCAAAAGATTTTTCTTCAATGAACTTTAATAAGCAATGTCCTAACCATTTTGCCCTATGCAGATAGATTTGTCTTTTTCAGTTAGCATACAACTATTTCCATTTTTGTTCAAACATTGTGTGATTCTGCGCTTGTTTGAACAATTTTCCATTCTTCTAAAATTTTGTTGTCTCAGTGCTATAAAATGGTTGGCTTCTAATCAAAAGGATTGGTGTAATGGTTGTTGTCCCATCTTATGCTTTTGTAATAATTAACTGAAAAGCATCATTGCGCTATTTTCAAAACCCTCTATTTTAGAAACTTGACTTGTAAAGAAATCTCATGAAGAAGAAAATCAAAGCTTTATAAAAGAGAAGGAAAAATATTTCAGGAGGTTTAGTAATTTTCACATTGTTAGCATGGGTTAGACTAACAGCCCATTGTTTTAGTTAAGAGTATTTCCCCCCTTTTCTTTTTATTAGGAATGGTTATGGTTTATCTGTTATCAATTTATCTATTTGTTTCAACCTGTTAACTATAAAAGAATCAAGATTTTTAGTACAAAATAGAGTTCTAGTCTTATCAAAAAGGAGTTTTATGAGTTTACATGAATGTATATTCTCATTCATATTACTGAAAGTTATGATTATTTAGGTCTAATTGCCAAGGAGCTTTGATTTTATTGCCAAAGATTCTCCTCCCTCCATCTTTCATCTTTTCTTTCTATTACCCCCTCTTTCTCCCATTTTTCTAGCCCTCCCTCATCAGGTGCCAGTTAGTATATCTACAATTTGTCTATTAACAAAGTAAAATTTTAAGTATCTAGAAGGATGCAGAATGTCCATGATTTCAACAAAGATAGCTACAGGCCCCCCTTATCCGAAGTACCGCACCAAAAACCTACAAGGTAAGATTCAAAGGTTCCAAATTTTGCATATGTCAATCAATCCCAATTGAATCAAAATTGATTATGCCACCTCACCCCTGCATTTCTTCACCCGAATCCGTGTAAGGTGGACCTTCAGTAGGGTGTCATCCTTCCCACTTTCTTGGCCTTGGGACTTGACCATTGGAGCCACATGCTTTCCCTTTTCAACAGGAGCTATCTCTAAGCTTCTCAAATTCTTCACCACCACCCTCCACTTCCGTGGGAAGATCAGAATGAATCTCCTCTCCATTGACACAATGAAGCCCTGCAAGAACCTTCAGCTTATAACACCACAGCTCTGACTTTTAACCTCTTCCTCGCTACAACCGAACTCTCCGATAAAGTTTCCAATCAATTTAAGTCACCACAAACCTCAGCCCCAGATAACAAAAAGGACAGACCAAACTCTTGAAATTGAATCAAAAAGATAAACCTCAATGCCTTTAAACCACCTTACCACTCACCCTGCCTTTGATCCTCTCTACTGAAATCTTCAAGGCTTTTTATTCAATACCAAACCATTTCTGGTCTCCAAACTGAGCATCCATTTCCAGATCTCCCCACATTCTGGATTAGCCCAAGTCCTGCTAGCTCCTTCCCACTTACCATGCTTTATCATTTCATTCACCAGCCTTAAGATTGAAACATACAAATCATCTAAACCACATATCGTTAGTTTAATAACATCTCCTAAATATCCGTAGGAAAAAAAAATTAGAATCAATATCTTCAATGCCTGCCTTTGAAAACTTGTTTACAAAGTTCACAAATAAAATTATTCTATCTTTTTTTTTCCTTCCATAAACTTTTTAGCTTTTGAAGTATAATGTTAAACGACCAAAATATCACACCTTTAACACCCTCTCTCACGTGCAGTCACATACCTACACGTGGAGAATCAAATAAACCAAATAGAGTCCTCCATGGACTTTCAAATCAATAAATGAGAACAAATTGCAAAGAGATGGCTTGAACCCAAGACCTCTTCCCAAACCAGGCTCTGATACCATGTTAAACGACCAGCTCTCTTAAAAACTCAAGCTTGTAGGATTTGGATTTAATATGAATATCATATCGTTAACATATTAAAATAAAATAAAAGCCAAATGTGACTTATCTTGAATCATATGGTAGTAGTGATACTCATCCAATATGAAATTAAAAATGGATTTTAACAAAAAGTTTGCTATTCGACAAGTTTCATGTGAAATCTACAGCCAATTTATCTTATGCTAGTACATAACTAAGGAGAAATACTGGAGAAACTATTCAACAAGTTTCAAAATGTTCTTTTCTTGGTTAAATTTCAAACCTGAGATGGTTGAAGATTGAGGTGGGGGAAGCCATGACAAGTGGGAAGCCTTGGGTTGTGGTAGAGGCCAAGTCCTTGGAGATTGCGGTGGAAGATGGTAAAAGGTTGAGAGGTCGCAACTCGGAAGGATGTAGAGGAATCTCCACGTGGATAAGGTTTGGAGATTTAAGCTTGCGATATCTATTATCAAGCGTGGAGGCTTGTGGTGGGGAAGCTAGGAATGATGGCTAGTCCATTGGATGGGTGGAAGAGGGCATGCAATATCAAATGGAACGTAGGGCTAACAAGGTTGAGTTCTTTCTCCTTTGTTTTGTGAGGGATGTGGGTTTGAAGAAATATTACATCATGGTATTTGAAAGTAAGGGTCTAGTTGGGGATCGGGTTTCGCTCGCGAAAAAACTTTGTCGCTTTGGTGTCAAGTCTTTTGCAAAAGTGGTGATATTAGATGGTAGAGTTTTGCCTAAATCAATAGAGGTGGTGGTTGGTTCAAGCAATTTTTCTCTCTAGCTTTAGTAGAAGATTTCTCCATGTTTCATATTGGTGAAGGCGACTAGGGATTCTAGGAAGGATGAAGGTGCAGAAATCAAGGATGACTTTGTTGGTATGCCACGCAGGGCAGAGAGAGTGAGTAAAAGGGCTAGACAAAGGCGGTAGGGTTCTGGGGAGGCTGGTAGGGTGGGTGGTGTCAGGTAGTGGGGCGTGTTCCCCAATGAGGTATGTTGTTCAGTGCGAATGTTCAGCACGCTAAAAGCTGAGGAGGCGCATCCGGGCTTGAGAGGCAAGACTTCATTAGTCGGGCCCCATTGGGCTTTTCCTTCATCGCCTCGTGGACCTTTAGGTCCTTCGATAGCCCAAGATACTAAGTTGTGTAGCCTAAGGTTGCGAGGGCTTTTCTTGACCTACTATGGTTTTAGGCCCGTAGAGGAGAAAAGGTTGAGCTGATGTGCCTGCTCTTCCTAGGCCTCTCTTCTGCTAGGGGCTCAGGGGCTTATTTCTGCAGTCCCTTGAGGACGATGTTGTTTTCCCTGGTCCTTTAGAGGATCCTCGTTGTTCTCCTCAGGCTAGTGCTTCGACGGCCCATGTATTCCCCTTTTTGAGGGTGTTTGCGATGGAGGTGTGGTCACAGTCATGGAAAAGTTTCATGAACCTCTTGCCTTGGTCGTGGAGAGTGTTCTTGAGATGGCGGAGCCAGTTTCCATTCCCAACTACGAGAAGTTTCATTTCTTTCTTTTTATACATAAGCAAAGTACGAGAAGTTTCATTCTTCTTCTCCTATGGGGGGTAGGGTCCTTCACCTCTTTCCCTTTTTTGTTTTTGGCCAGGTTCTTCTCTCAAGGGATCCTTCTAGCTAGGGGGATCTTGATAAGTTAGGTGATGTCAGTGTTCAGACTCCCATGTGCATCGTTGGTGCGGATGATAGAGCCTAGGATTTAGCTATCGGGGATTCTTTGACTGAAAATGAAGAGTTACCAAGAGAGGAGAGGTCTTGCTTGGGTTGCAAGAACTTGTAATATGTGGAAGTCAGCAGATATGCTAGATGGGAAGAGAGTTGTTTGGTCTAATTCAACGAGTTTTTGGGATTCTCGACTGTTGACAATGAAAAGGAGATCATTAGTCTGTAAGTTGAATGCCAAACGAAGTCAAGATGGTAGTAGAAGGCAGCTGAGTTTTTCTAAGTGTGAACGGGAGTTTAACAAATGGGAATGTACAATCAATTACAATGGTCTAGGGATTGGAGAAGTTTCTGGTAGAGACAGAGGGGACATGCTTTTGAATCTCAAATGAAGCTGAAAATTTTGTCAGAGGGGTGAATGATAGGGACAAAAGGAAGGTTATAAAGGTCTTCATAATGTCTCAAAGAGCAGAGCTTGTGTGTCTCCAATAGACCGAAATTCAGAAGTTGTGCACTAGGGTTTTTCCTAGTTTTGGGCACACAGTTTCTTGGAGCGGGAGCTGGATGTCATGCGGCCACAGGGGAATTTCTGTTTTGGGATGTAAGAGAGTCATCAACTTATTAAAATGGTGACTAGGATTTTATCTATTTCGTGTCGCTTCAGAAACTGTGAGGATGGTTTCCAATGGACTTTCTCATGTGTGTATGGGTCGATTTTGGACATCATAAGAGAATCCTTCTAGAAAGAGCTAGACACAATTAGAGGATTATGGGATGGTGTCTGGTGTGTGGGGTGATTTCAACATGGTTTGTTTCCCCGATGAACACAAGAGAGGAGAAAGGATCTCTTCCTATATGACAAGGTCATCTGAAGTCATTCAAAAACCTGTGGTTGAGAGACATTCCATTGCAGGGAGGTCCTTTTACTTGGAGGGGGGAAGCAACAATCGCTTGATGTCCACACTTGACCTTTTCTAGTTTCAGATGACTAGAAGAGTTACTTCAACCATGTGGTTTAGTCTATTTTGCCTAGGCCTATTTTTTATCACTACCTAATTCTGCTTGATGGCAGAGGGATCCAAAGAGGTCTTGCCCCTTTTCATTTTGAAATTATGTGGCTTAGAGCATAGTGCTTCAAGGATTTGTTGAAAAGTTGGTAGCAAAGTTTGAGTTTCAATGACTCTTTTAGCTTTATTCTAGCTACAAAGTTAAAGGCTCTAAAGGCCATTTGGAAATCGTGGAACAGGGATGTTTTTGGTAGGGTTGAGGTGAATAAAAGCAAGGCCCTGCCAAGGGTAAGTTTTTGGGATGAGCAAGAGAAGGATAGGGCGGTGTCTCAAGAGGAATTTAAGAAGAGAAATTTGGCCAAGGAGGACTTCAAATATTGATCCCTATTGGAGGAAGTTTCATGAATGCAAAAGTCCAAAGAATTGTGGCTGAAAGAGGGTGAATACGAGCTTTTTTCATAGAATGACTAACTCCAATAGGAGGAACTTTTTGGAAAAAGTCAGAATCAATGGTTGCTGGTACGAAGAGGAGACTGTAATAAAAAGGGGATTTGTAGATGCCTTTCAGCACCTTCTCTCTAATCCAAGAGGATGGCGCCCCAGCCTATAGGGACTGACTTTTAATCAAATTGGAAGTGAGGCAACCATTGGCTTGAAGATGTTTACTTTGAAGAGACGTTGAGGCGCTTAGATTTAAATGGGACAAAGCCCCATGCCCGATGGCTTTCTTACTTTTTGGCATTTTAGCTGAGATTTTTGTAAGGAGGCCATGAGTTTTTTAATGGATTTCATGAGCAGAATAAATTCGTTAGAAGCCCAAATTCCAAGTTTCTAGTGTTGATTCCTAAAAAGGGGGATGCGGTGGACCTTAAGGACTTTAGACCTATTAGTATGGTGGGTGGTTTTACAAAATTTTAGCCAAAGTGCTTGCTAATAAACTCAAAAGGGTTGTGGGACAAGTGGTATCGGAGGCCCATAATGCTTTTGTGAAGGGAAGACAATTCTTAGATAATAAATTCTTATTGCAAACGAGGTTAGGTTGTCGAGGTCTTTGCTCGTGTGAAGAAGGATAATGGACTTATGAAAATCTTGATATTGAGTAGGCATAAGATGCCTAGATTGGGATTTTCCATTAAGTGATGAATAAGATGGGCTTAGAACGGCTTCCTCATGGGTTTTATTAGCTGCCTCAGGGCTTCGAAAGGGATCCTCTTTCCCCTTATCTCTTCGTGATTGGGACGGGAGGCTTTGAGTTGCCTCATTTCCAGAGCAGTAGATGGGGGCTTTCTTTCTGGTTGTAGGATTGGAGGTAGAGGAAGGGAAGGGTTGATTATTTCTCACTTGTTGCATGTTGATGACACTCTTTTGTTTTGTGAACTAAAGCAAGATCATATCATGTATCCAAAGTTGGTTGTTAATGTGATTTGAAGCTATCTCAAGTTTGAACATTGATTTGAATAAAAGTGAGATCATCTTGATCAAGTGAGGTCAACAAAGAGATTCTAAATTTCTTGAGTCAAGGTGCAAGATAGGTTCTCCTCCAAACTAGGACCCCTTTCGGGGGGGGCTCAAAGACAATTTTGTGGTGGTGTCGAATACTATAGAATAGAGGATTCAGAAGAGGTTTGCCTTATGGAATAGGCAATAAATTTCCAAAAGGGGGGTGACTCACACTCTTATGTAGTACACTTTCAAGCCTACCTATTTATTGCATGTCTCTGTTTTGGCTGCCTAGGAGAGTCAAAATGAGTTAGAGTGAACTCAAAGGGATTTTTTATGGGGTGGAGGTTCCCTAAACAAAAAATTGCATCTTGTCAAGTGATCAACTGTTTGCACTGACAAAAAGGAGGGGAGTGTGGAAGCCAAATGTTTCTACAAGCTAAATAGGGCCCTTCTAAGCAAGTGGCTTTGGCATTTTGCTAATGAGAGGGATTCTCTTGAGGAAAGCTATTTCACACAAAGTTTAGGGAGAGTGGATGGTGTTCTGTAATGTGAGAGGTTCTATGTGATAGAGTCTGTGAAAGAGATGTATGAAAGGGAGACTTTTTCCTAGCGGGGTTATCCTTAGAAATGGTAGAAGGGTGCGCTTTTCAAGGATACCCGATGTGGGAGGAGTTCTATTTATAGTTTTTCCCCCTTGTTTGCTTTGGTAGTTAACAAGGAGGCTTGGGCATTTGGGAGTCCACAGCGACGAGGCGTGGTCCCTCATTTCTCAAGACCTTCAATGATCGGGAGAATTGGAAAGAGGTCTCGTAATTTTCTTTAGTCATTCCGCATAAAAGAATTCTCCCCAACCAAGAGGATATGATGCTGGCGAAAAGAGGTTAAAGATGGATGCTTTTCAATAAAGCTTTTGTATGACTTTAGTTCAACCTCGAGCTTCCTTGTTCCCTTTTTGCTTTGTTTGGAACCCTTAGGTCCCCACCAAGGTTTTTTTTAGCTTAGGAAGCCTCCTAGGGTAAAAGTATTAACACTACACCAATTAAAAATGAGGAAAAGAGCATTGACTAACAAATGCTTCCTTTGCGGTGAAGGGGAAGTGAGGGTTGAACACTTACTAGTCCATTGCTTAAAGCCAAGTGTACTGTGGATCCGCTTAGCCATTTTCGTGTTAATCGGGCCTCTTTGTAGGGGAGACTTTTCTTGGCATGGTTCCTTTAAGGTGTGTTCGATCATGAATAGAGAGGTGAATGGGAATGTCATTACCCTTCAAATTTCGATTCTCATGTTTGGATGAAATTTAAGCATAATGGAATGGAATGGAAACTAATTCAAAGGGGAATAAAATTCTACTTCTAAGTAGGATTTGGATTCCTTAGATATAGGTGGTATTCTGATTCACCCTTCTCATTTTCTTTGACAACTCTTCACCCTTCTCCTTAAAAAACATAAAAACTTAAAATTACTATTTTACCGCTTACCTTTTGTTTATCAAGCCCACAATTCCAAATAGTAATTTAAAGCATTTTAAGAAAGCTATGTTATTGAAAATCCAAAAAAATTGGCTTGGATGTGTTTTGAATTTTTTTTTATTTACCTTTTTTGTGAGAAAGTACGTTAACATTTTATTTTATCTTTAAATTTAAAATCTTGAGAAAACATTTTTATAAACCTGTTACATAAAGCCCAAGAAGATACATTTATAAAGTCAAGTTACATAAAAGCTAAGAAGATGCTTTAATAACGGCTCAAACCGAAATACTTGAAAATTATTTATATATTAAAAATAATTTTAATTTCTAACATTTTGTTTTTAATCATATGACTATAATTATTTTTTTAAAATAAAAACAATGGAGAATAATTAAAATGTTTTATCAATGAATGTCGTTTTTTTTAAAAAAGTTCTCTAAAGCTTTAGGTATATTAATTTTTTATTTTTTCATTCCACTCTAAGACATTGCAATGAAATGAAAATAAATTAATCATTCCATATAAGATTCCTAAACTATCCAAATGATTTCAAGAATGGAATCAAATTATTGATTCCATTCTGAGAAATAGAATGGAAAAGAGATTCTTCTTTCATTCTCATCCTCATTCCAATACCAAACACACCCTAAGGGTAAGAGACGCAATAAGGCTTTGATGGCAGCCCCCCTTCGCATTTTTTGGACAATTTGGCACGAAAGAAACTGACTTGTTTTTTACAATGTTGATATTTCAGTTAATTGGATGAAGTCTACTTTTCTTTGTAACCTTTGGTCTTGAGAACATCTGTATATTGTTGATAGGCCTAGATCTTTGATTGAATTTTTGACTTGGTTTGGTTGTAAATTAGGTTGTTGGGTGTAGTTGAGTATACTCTGGGTTGTCCCCGAGTTCTTTTTTATGGACCCATAAAAAAAAAAAAAGAAATACTAGAGAAATTTAATAACCCAAAATTTATATTGTTGCAAGAACTTTTGAAGATTAATGAGAATTAACAAAGAAAAGGGAAAAAGATAAAATAAAACCTTTTCTGGTTGTAATGATCTTAAATAGTCCAGCAAATCATTCTGCTCTTCTCCAACAAACTGTTGCATTTGGAGAGCAGCATTCTTCCTCTTGACTTCACAAAGCTCCTGCCGTAGGGAGAAAGAAATAAGAAAGGTAAGAAAGCAGTCTGACAAATACGGAAAGCCAGAATGCAGTAAGACCCACAGAAACTCCATAACCAAGACACAACAAAAGAAAGTGCTTCGGAGCATGCATGCCTTGATATTTTGTAATAATGAGCAAATGAAAGGAAGACCCAAACAACATACAAGGTATCATCAAAAGAACAATTCTGATTTATGCAGCAGAGTAGAAATTCTGATTGATGAGTGCATGACTACTACTTTTTAACAGACAATAAAATTTTCTTTACGAGAATGAAGTGCTTTTTCTTGTTGAAATGAGGGCAATCATTTCAGGCATGCAAGAGAAGCAAAGAAATCCTCCAAGCATCTAAAATATGTCAATCAGCATGGTTGATACCTCAAGAGGTTATTGAGAGCAATGAAAATGCCTCCAGATACCATATTTTACATGATGATGTTCAATACTGGTGAAATGAGCAATACTGAAGACACATGATTTTCAAGGAATAAAAATGGTGATCTGGGGATTGATACATGCACATCTTCAGAAAAACAGTGAAGATTCAGGCTGAAAAGGTGCTGCCCATGAATGTGCAGCAAAGGTAATTCTCAACATCTTGGAAGTGTTTTCAGTCTACGTGATCCACAATTTTTTAAATAACTCATATAGTTCATATCTTTCCATTATACTAACTCTTAATATAACTGATCTCTCACGGCGCCCATTAGATGAGGCTCAACCTTATCTGAACACATGCACATACAACAACCACCAGATGTTTCAGGGTGGATTGTCGTTATGAGAGAGTTGTTGGTAGGCTTTTACTCTTTCTTTTCCTCCACTTTAGGCGCGTCTTCATATAAAGTAAAAAATATCAATTTGGCACCTTGTTAGGAACCTTTTTAAAATATATGTTCCTAATTCACGTTCTGAATTTCATAACATTGCTCATTTTTTTCACAGATGGTCCTTCAGCCCGGATCATGGCCATATACTAGACAAGTCAGAGGCAATATAGTGACATACAATCAACATTATCTCTAATCAATCACCCAGACATTCACAACTTAAAGCACATAGCTTCATATTCATTTGGTTAGATTGATTCTCCCAACCACCCTTTTAAATGAGATATCCAGAACATCACAGTAAACAGGGATATCCAAACTCCAGCATGAAGAAAACATAAACTGAGAAGCTTTAATGCTGTTAAATGTCAATACAGTGCACAATAGCATATTTTTGTTCATTAATGTCAATAAATCATGAAATTTAATTTTGGCAAAGAAATTTAATCACTTAATGATCACAAATCTCAACGTCATTACACTATCATGATACTGAGATCATTCAACATTTGCTCACTCATCACCCAGATCTGAATGCCAAGAGCTCTGATGGATCTTTCTCATATTTTCTTCAGATTTAAATGACAACTCATGTTTACTAGATATATTTACATCTGCAAAAGTTCAAGCAACATCTGTAGCTCATCAGATTTAGATGTTTTCTGGTCTTTGCTTCACAATATTTCCTCTTCATTAATATCTGTTTCTTTCTGCTGGCAGAGTCTATATTCAGCATTCCGCAATGTATACCTACAATGAAGAAGACATACATTTACAACTTTATAAAAAATCTTTAGATATCAATTGGAAAAGAACAAAAAAGAAAATGTATCATTTATGCCACTACATTAGCTGTTCCCTCCTAGAACGGAGGATAATGAAAAAACAAAAGGTTTAAATGAAGAAGCAAAATGAAAATATTATCTTAGGTTGGAGAAACCCACTCAAAGATTTCCTCAAAAGGAACACTCTGAGCTCAGCTTTATTTTTGCTCAATCTCCACAGCTATGATTTACATGAGAACAAAGGGTGGTGATTAGGTGGAGAACTTTCGTGCATGATTTGACTCTTTCAAACTGGAGTTTGTTCTCATGAAAGAAGGATGGCATCACCATCTTAGAATCTCAGACTATTCATAATTTTTAGCACTCTTGTAAGGTCCCAATTTACATTAAGGAAGAAATAAAAAACCAGCCCATTTTGACCACCAATTTCTGCAAAATTAGGCTGCAATTTTAGGGTGTTGAGAATAGTAGGATATTCTTAGAATATCCTCTTATTTATTCCCTTCCTTTCTTATACAATATTTTTCCTTCCTTTTTGTGCTTAATTTGTTTCCTTTTTATGTCTTCTTGATGTATATAAGTAGGGATCATCAAGATCATAATAATATATGTGGTGAATATATGTGGATCTGAAGAATATATGTGGTGATGCAATAGGATCTGAAGAAGTTCTCACGGACTTCTCTCTCTCTCACCGTTTCTGGGTCTCAGGGAGCAAAAAAGATGAGAGGGAGCAGAAGATGGTTCACCGTTGAAGCAAAAACTTTCGAGATCCCCGGGGTGGAAGGGTAGGAAGGAGTGGTGCTTTTTATTATAGAAAAAGCAAGGAGAATATCGTGATCCCGTCGAGAGGAAGTTTGGCACGCTAGAAGGGGGTCAATGAATGCCGTAGGGAAGAAGGTCCTGAGCAAATGGAGGATAGAGTGCGAGGAGAAGAGGCTTTTCGGTCTAGAGAGTCGAGAAAACAAGGCTGGGTGTTTCCTACTGTATGGCGTAAGGACGCAGGAGGGAAGAAACATGCATTTTATTCTCTCCAAGGCAAGGATAAGAAAAAGGGTTGGGAAAACCTAGCGTACAAGTTGAATGAATTGGGGTTCAGCGACAAAAAAGAGGAAAAACCAACCTTTCAAACGGCAAACATTCAAAAAGACAGGAGGTCTTTTGCTGATACAAAGGAAGTCGCAGCTGTCGTGAATACCATTCGGGTGGGACGCGCTTTCGACCGGTTCATCGTGGGAGCCGAAAATGCTATAGTTGGTAGCCGGAAGCGGTGCTCCGACTTCATCCCCCGACAAGGGAGTTGGAATCAGACAAAAGGCAGGGAAGCTAAAAGGAGGTGTTTCGGTGGCTTTTAAATAAGGATTTGATGTCGTTTGAGAGTTTGATTTTTGGAAGAGTCGACTATGTGATGGAGAGGGGTCAGATCTTTTCGAGGAGGTCCCTAACTTGGAGATGGGAGGCCTAATCGGGTTGCGTGAAAACAAGAACCCGAAGAAGGAAGCATGGATTCAAAACAAGCCACCCTTACACTTATGGACCGTAGAGACGCCGGGCGTGATAGGGAGATGGGATTGGAGGTTTCCTCGAAAGTAGAAGGAGGAAACAGGGTCAAGTTCCAACTGGTGGGTAAGAATATCGTTAAAGTTAAAGGAGACGGTGAGACCAAGCACAGTAAATATCCTAGTGGGTTCGAGGAGTTACGAGTTACAAATTTGGTGGGAGTTACCACCATGGGTTGCAGAGGTATCCACACTGGAAGCGCAAGGGCTATGTAAGCCAAGGGAGGAAGACGAGGAGAAATGGCGTTGGCGGCGAAGGCCGCCTGGCCCACACACAAAGTCCGACCGAGGGTCGAGACGACAAAGTAATTGATGGCCATGTGCAGTTCTGATGCGCGGCGGCTCGCTTCCCGCGACGCCTCCGACCATGCCACGGGTGCAGTTTTAGCGTAAGAGGCTCCTAAGACTGACTCAATGTTCCACGAAGGGCTAAGCCCGCTGTCATGGGTCGAGCCCGATAAAAGTCACGCAATCGTGCCCAATGGAGCCCCTCATTTTTAGCAACGGGTCGCTCAAAAGGTACCTTCGCAAGGCCCAAGAAGGCACTCATAACGCAGGCTAGGTCCCCCTCTCATAAAAGACGACCGGTTAGGGTAAATGACCCCATACCCTGCCAAGAGTACAAACCCATCCGAAGCCGCTGCACCTCCTTCTTCTTCTCTTAGGACCGGCTCTCATTTGCAGGTATCCTCGTCATGGGGCACAAACGAGATATCACAAAGCCGTAAGGTTCCCGAAAGTGTGTGGGATTCACGCCTCTAACGCCCTACTACCGCCCGCAAGGCCCCCGTGGTCGGTAGATTTAGTGCGCGGAAGAAAGGATAGCTCGCCAATAGCGCGGTAAAGATGGGGCTAAGGACGTCATTATTGGGAAGTTCCGGGCAGTTGCGACCCTACCCGCTTTGCTTCGCGCCTCTCGTGGCGGCTCGCTCTCACCATGACTACCGCCTGACGGGGGAGCAGGCGCAGAGGTCGAGACTGACGTGGGTTACTGCAGGTCGGGCCTCGAAGACGCCTAAGCTCCAACCAAAAGTTGGGACGAGACCGCAGTTCGAAACCCATGCCCATCGTTTTTTAGCCATGGTCGGGCCTGGTCGCCTTTCGCTTCTGTCCAAGGAACTCTCTCAAGACAAGGCCGATTCCATCTTTTTGCACAAGGATTGGGTGGCAAAGGATCCTTCCTCCAAATGATGAAGAAAGGTACTATTGTCGCTTGTACTCTTCTTCTTCCTCCTCCTTGACCTAATTCCCCATTTGGTGGAATCATTTGTTACGGCCCAATGAGATTCCAATGTGCAGACAGTTCGTGGTATTGCTTTTTAACACCCTTACGATTTTTTGCCGCCATCTAGCTCGACAAGGCCCCTGTGCCGGGATTTAGTGGCGGTGGAAGAAAGGGAAGTTCAGCAGTATGAGGATGTGGATAAAGACGAAAATAGGGGGAAAGAGTTCCTTGCAGAGGATACGGAGTCGTGGGAGGAAAGTTGCCTGGCCAGATTTAGCAAGTTTTTGGGTTTCTCAACTTCTGGGCACGAAGAGGAAATTTTGGAGTTTTTGAAGAGGTTTAACGTAGGAAGGAAAAGGGGGAAAGGAAAAGGGGGGGACAGAATCACAAAGTTTGATAGGGAGATGAAAAAATTGGCTTGGAATGTGACTAGACACGATAAGGAAAAAGAATGGAGGCTCAGGAAGGAGTAAGGTCGTATTATTATTATAGTCGCTGATGAAGATAAGAATTTTATCTTTGAATGTGGGGCTAATGATGAATACCAAAAGGAAAGTGATTAAGGCCTTTATCAAGATGCAGAGCGGATGCTGTTTGCTCGCGCAGTTCAGTAACGCGGAAGTGTCTACCGCCCGATCGGTCAGTAGGCGCATTCCTTGATTGGGCGGCTTTAAGAGCTGAGGGGGCCTCTGGGGGCATTGTTATTTTCTGGGATTCTCGTGTGTTAAATCTATTAGCTAAAGAGGAAGGTCAGTTCACAGTGTCTTGTAGATTCAAGTTCACTGTAGAAGATCGTACTGGGTGTTCACTTGGTTTATGGCCCCACCGTCACGGGGCTAGGAACTTATTAGACCTAATTGGAGCTATTAAAGGGTTATGGAATGATCCGCGGGTATCAAGGACTTCAACATCACTAGATTTCCAAATGAAGGAGTAGAATAGAATCACTAGTTCACGAGGCGTTTTCCTGGAAGGTCATAGACGACTTCGAGTTGAGATTTTCCGCTCAGTGGCCTGCATACTTGAAGGGTGGTCTCGACACCAGGATGGCTAGACCGGATGTGTTCTGCCTTCGAGGAGTGGGACTGCTTTTCGCGGGACGAGACGAGCATTCTCCCCAGGCCCATCCCCGATCATTTTCCTATCCTACTCGAGGTGCAGAGTCTCACCAAAGAGACCCTCCCCTTTAGATCCGAGAATATGGATGAAATAGAGGGTTTCGCTGGATATGATCAAGGTCCTGTGGCGGTTGGAGTTCGGGGGACAAGCAAGAGAAAACTAATGGAAAAGATGAAAGCCATGTACCAGACAAAATCCGGAACAAAGAGGTTCCTTGGAGGGTTGAAGAAAATAAGAAGGCTGCCTGGTAATCGTGGGCAAATGGGATGATGAAAGTGAAAGACCCTTTCTCCCCGAAGAACTTGGTACAAGAATGACAATGGTGAGGATTTCAAGAATGGTCTTTAATGGAGTGAAACATCGAGGCAAAAGTCTAGGGAGTTATGGCTGAAAGAGGGGGACAGGAACACTGGGTTTTTCCACATAATGGCCAATTCCCACAAAAAAGTTACTCATCGAAAGGATTCTGAGCTGGTGATTGGCTTGAAGGGGACGTGGGGAGGTTAGAAATGTGCATTGTGAATGCTTTCAAAGCTAATTACCCGATCCTGCCGTGAGAAATGTACTCGGCGCTTGGATTTTTCCAGTTAGAGGTTTCTACGCCTCTAAACTTCAGGAACCTTTACTCGAAACCCGAAATCCATGCAAATACAGAATTCATCGGGGACAAAGTCTCCTGGTCCCGATGTGGCTTCACCGTGGCTTTTTGCGCCTTAGTCGGGACTTGTTAAGTCGACATTTTGGGATCTCTTCAAGGATTTTTCAAGGAGAGGGGAAGATTTGGGAGGCCAAATTCTACTTTCTCTGTCTGATTCCAAAGATAAGTAGGGCAGAGGACTTAAGGATTTTGTACCAATCGGCCTGATTATAGTATTTATGAACCGATTGCCAAGGTCCTTGCTAACGTGACCGAAAAAGGTTATGAATGGTTTGGTTAACCCTATCAAAAATGCTTTTGTGGAGGGTAGACACCCCGATGCGCCCTCATTGCCAATGAGGTTATTGACTCGATGCAAAGAGGAAGGAAAGGGGGATCTTGCAACTTGATATCGGAAAGCTTATGACCAAATAAACCGAACTTACTAAGGTGCTAAAAAGATGGGTTTCGGGATAACGGGTGAGTTGGATAGAGTGGTGCATCTCTATCGCAACTGCTCGCTAATGGTAGCCCACCGCTTTTGGGAGCTCGAGAGGGTTACGCGTAGCGGACCCATTATCGCCATATTTTGTTTTCGGGGCATGGAAGTTTTTAATGATCGACAAAGTACCGAAGGAGGCTTTATCTCTAGGTATATGTTTAAGGGGAGAGACGGCTCAGTAAAGCAAATCACACATTTCCGCTTCTTTCATGGATGATACTCTGCCTTCTCAGAAGGATACTCGAGGATCGATGACACACTTATGCCGGATTTTAGCTTGGCTCAAGCTACGGTTAAAGATCAATCTAGAGAAAAGCTCCTTACTGCCTGTGGGTAGGGTCAAGATGTGGATGGCTCGCTGAGCTAGGGTGCAAAATCGCTCTTTGCCTACCGAGTATCTCGGTTGCCTCTAGGCGCAAAAACACAAGTAAAGGCGTGTGGATGGAGTGGAAGAAAGGTCAGAATAAAGTTAGCTCTTTGAAAAGACAATATATTTTCTAAGGGTGGAAGACTCACTCATTAGAAGTGCATTCTCCAACATGCCCACCTACCTATTGTCTCTCTTCCGGATCCCTAAGAAAGTTAAGTTTAGACTAGAAAAAATTCAGCGTAATTTCCTTTGGGGTGGGGGCTCTTCAGAGAGGAAAATCCATTTGATAAATTCGGACTCGCCCCATCGAGTAAAGAGAAGGTGGTTTTTGGCATTCTAATCTTACAACTTTAATGTGGCTTTGCTTCGGGAAATGGTGTCGAGATTCTCGATGGAAGATGACTTTATGTGGAGTGAGCCGTCATTATCTTGAAATATGGTTCGAGGATGGGGGTCGCTTCATATTCCTAAAGGATGCCATGGGTCAGGGCTCTTTGGGAAGGAAATTTGCAAAGAAGCGAAGAATAGAAATCAATGTGCTCGCTGAAGATTGGGGATGGTTCCAAGGCAAGATTCTGGGAAGACTGGTGGTGTGGTGAAGCTCCACTATGCTCTTCTTTCCTCACTGTATCGCCGCTAACCTCTAAAGCGGGCTAAGGTCAGCGGAAGTTCGGTGGCTTTGGGGGTCCTGGGGAAGGTTGAACTTCGCTGGAAGACACTTCATGATTGGAATTTATAAAGTGTAAGGCTTCTTGCCACTACTAATCCTCAGTATCAATCCTAACTTACCGGGAGCAGATTCGTGAAAAGGAAAAAATGGTAATTTCTCTGTTAAAACATGTTTTGAACTGTTAGAGGGTGGTAGTGAACAAATATGCCTATAAAGATGTCAGGAATCCTATCGTTCTACCAAGGTGGACTTTTGTCAGGGGAAGTGTGGTGGGCAAGATTTTTGACCATGATCAGCTTAAAAGAGAGTGTTTCTCGCCGCCAAGAAGTTTTATGAAAGGATGAAGAATCTTAGAACACCTATTTATCCATTGCCCTGCTAGTGTGGGAGTATGGACCCACATCTTCTCATCTGGAGGGGGTGGGCTTAACTTTTCTCGGGTGAAAGACTTGTCATGGTCAGGTTGCACCCCTCCCCCATGCGGAAAAGGAAGCAGGTTATGGAGACGGTCCTCTTGCTTGTTTTCACACTCGAAAGAGTATAAATAGGCCAGGTTCTCAAGATGAAGCCTTTTTCCAAGTCCGATTGAAATCATGCTTTTATTTTCTTTCTTCGGGCTAGCTTGATGTTTGAAGTAGAACACCCTTTTGTTAGAAAGATATTTTCAAATTCTCATCGCCGCCTTGGTGGGTCGCTTTGTTTTTTTCCTTGTTTGGTTTTGTTTTCTCAGACACGCCCGCATACCCGGGGGTCCTTTTTTTTTATATTAATACACTTGATTATTAATCAAAAAAAAAATGTATATAAGTAGGTATGACCTGTATTGTTCTAATCACCCAATCAATAAGAAAAGCATCATTTTCTTATATTTCTTCACATGGTATCAGAGCCATGGAAGGCTCAGGTTAGGGTTTTGCCACGGTTTCAACTCTAGCAACTCATCTAGTGGTCGTATCGCACTCCAACCAACCCACCTTCATCTCTGGAATCCTCAACCGCCAGAAAAATTTTCTACCGGAGCAAACATCTCCGGCAAAAGGTCACCCACGCGCCCACATGCCAATGATTTCATCTCTGCTACAACCACCACGTGGCCGACTTTCATGCCACTCTTCAGCATTTCATAGTCGTTCTTTTGTTGTGATGCTTTGTGTTAGCTTTTGCGAGTGCAAATGTAGTATAATTCATGTCTTGATGTTAATCTGCTAATCTTCTACTCATTTTCATGTCTAACCTCCTATATTTGTGTATTTTGTAGAAATGAAGAAAACAACATGAAAAGTAAGCAATTCGGGTAAGAAATGAGAAAGTTATGCATGGAAGAACCCATGGTCGCGACCATAGTCGTGTGGTGGCGACCACAATCGCGTGGTGGCGACCACAGTCGTGTGGTGGTGACCACAGTTGTGTGGTCGTGACCATAGAGCAAAAGAAGATGAAGAAGACTGTTTTTAGTAAAGTTTCAGAGTGGTCGCGACCATAGAAGACTGAGGAGCAAAACATTCACGTGGGTCGTGACCACAAGACTGCTCAACAAAGAACTACGCCAGCCGTTGTTGCAATCAGAAGACTGGTCAAGAACCCTGGGTGGTTGGCACTACGCATTCTTTTCCCGCATAAATCGTGCATTATTCTTGGTTTCAGCCCAAGAACTTTCCATTTTTTGGCTCTGGGGCCCATTTTTCAATGTGTTATTAAAGGCATTTTTCACTTTTCTAGGTTCGAACTTTGAGAGAGGGAGGCTCTCTCTCCCCAGGTGTTCCTTCAAGCTTTGTTCCATTTTTTTTAGGTTTAGATTTCTCTTAGATTTAGGTTTTATTTGTGAAGACTTTGGTTTGTAATCAAATATTTCTAGAAATACAACCTTATAGAGTGTGGATTTCGACTTAGAGCTTGGATTTGAAGACATTTGCAACTTAATCTCGCCTTTGCATCTCCTATCTCTACTCCACTTTTGCGCTTTTTTATGTTTGTCATTAACATGAATTTGTGGGTTTTGATGGCTGAAATGATAGGCTAAGCATTCTATAGGGAAGTCAAGATCATATTTGATGTTAGGTTTGTCTAATCTTTAGTTGCTAGGATGTTTGCTGGTTGATTTGTTATGCTCTGGGTGATAAAATCTTTGGAATACTAAGGTTTTGGTTAATTGATACATACGAGAATCACCCTTATCCTCTTTAGGGTATCCTTGGTGACGCTGATTACGCCCTTAAAATCCGATTATGATTCTCTTAACGGTGAATCAGCTTAATCTGGTATCAAACCAACCTAGCTGTAAGAGCTTAGGGAAATTAGAAAGCTATTCAGTACTAAGTCGGATTTCACTAGGAGGAGACACCAAACACATTAAGTAATGATTGCAAGGACTTAATTCAGAATTAACCGGTTATCCGTAGCTCTATCAGATGAATCTGAAGGCACCCAAAGAAAAATGCCTTTGAAAAGTATCACATTTAATAATTTTAATTTGACTCAAATCAAGAATAGAAGTTGAGTAAGAAATTGAGGTAGATACCAAAGGTAAACCTCATACAAAAGATCATATAGATGAACCATTAAGCATCAATGACAATAACCAACCCTAGTTCCTCTATAAGTAGTTTTCTCCCGGTTTTACTCAATTACTCTTGTTTTCACAAATCTCTCTTTGTTTATGTTTAGTTTAGTTTTTATTATTTTCATACTTCCATCTCAAATTACTTAGATCGACACTGTATAGCAGGACCACTTAGTAGCCAGGTACTTTGATCCCCATTAAAACACATCTTCCCCTGGGTGGGATCGGGATATCTAGACTTGTTAGGCCCACTATATTACTTGTGGCCATCCGTGCACTCATGGGTCACAATTGTGCCGACTTCCCAACAATCACTCCCAACCCCTTGGTTTCACCATTTGAGGCTTGCATCTATGACTTTCTCCCTCTTTTCTCTCCGACAAGCTGTGAAACCCTAGATTGCAGAGAGGGTAGAGACATTCTATGTGGCCTACCTACCGGCTATGTTGATTTGCCTCTATTTTTCCGAAACAAACACCATCCACAAGCTTCTCTCGCCTTCAGCAGTTTCATTTTGCCCTAGTACTCTTGTCCTCCTTGCTAATTTTGTTGATTTTATTGATTTTTCCCACTATGGATGACAAAGCTCCGAGCTTTTCTTCATATCTGTATGGAACTCCCATGATAATCGGAATACTCAAGGAAGTGACAAACCCATCATCATGGCCAACTATGTCACATTATAATTTATCAGAATGGTGTCGAGACCATCTCGACCTCCACTTGAGTCTAGTGTTATTAAAGATAAACGTCCTCAGTGGAAGAAACAGGAAACTTTACTCTATAACATCCTCCAGCAATCCATATAGCCTAAATCACTCGACATGCTTGGAGATTATCAGACCTGTCAACCTCTTTGGACTCAAGCAAAGAATTTGTATACCAATGAATATTCAACGCCTCTACCGCGTCATCTCCTCCATTGATAGTCTAGAGCAATCTGGTATGTAATTATCTTCCTTTGTTGGCGAATGTCTGCATTGAAAATGAGCTCTTATCTGTCTCTTGCCCAAAGCTATTGATGCCAAGACCTACTTGTTCAACATGGATCAAATCTTTCTGATCCTTACTCTAAATTAAACTTGGTAATGTAGCTCTGACAACATCCGGTAATCGTATCCCTCCCTAGCTTCGCCATGCCAACCTTTGATGAAATTTTTGCTCGACATCGGCGCCATTCATCCACCCGCGACTGTCTCGACACTCTGCTGCCCATGCACACTTCCGATGCTCGCCCATCCTTACATCCTCGCGATGATTCTCAGAGTGTTCATGGTGGCCACCAAGGCAAAGGCCAACAACCTTATTGTACCTACTGTAATCGACCGGGGTCACATTCGAGTCCGGTGTTATCAATTACATGGTCGTCCGCCTCACATTGCTCATATGACCTAGTCTTCTGAACCGCCTCCACCTCCAACTGAGGTTCAACCCCCGCCTCCACCTCAGTGATTGACTCTTACGCTTGGTGAATATGAGGAGTTTCTTCGCCTCACTCATGTCGCCAACCGCTCCATCAGCCCCCTTGCCAAGACCTAATGCCTCCTCGCCATCTTACGCACCCGGCTCAACCATGATTCGATTCCGCATCTAATCATTCATCTAGTAATAAGGATCTCTCTTCCCTCTACTATCAAATCACTTTACCTATGATTACTTTAGCCATCGGATCAAACCATGGCTAAAGGAATCGAGTTTGTATGGCTATCTTCCATCTTTACCTCTTACTGCTCTCCTGCTCGATTCTCCATTTAATCTTATCTCTATTAGAAAATTAATCCATGACCTTAATTGTTCGATTAACTTTTCTCACTCTTCTGTCACATTGCAGGACCGGAGTACGAGGAAGATGATTGGCCGATGAACCTCAAGGCCTTTATCATCTCAACTCGATCCCATCTTCCACCGTCTGCACTTCAACAAATGAACCTCTTCTCGTCCACCGTTGTCTCAATCATCCAAACATTTGCAAGTTCCGGAAGATAGTTTTCCACTTTTCAGCTTATCTTCACTAGAGTGTGAGTCGTGGTCACTGGAAATATACTAAAGGTTTTTGCCTCCTGCGCTTTGTGAGCCCGAACCAAGTCTCCTTTGAAATTGGTCCACACTAATGTTCGTGTCCGTCCGAACCAAGGCCTACTTTACTTCCGATTTTGTTGCATTTATTGATGATTTTCCATTGTACTAGGCTATTTTTAATGGTTATTCTAACTGAGCCATTTTATTCCAAAATTTCGTGCCGAGATCCTATAAATTCATTTCACTTTATCCTGATTTTATGCAACATAATGTCTTGGAATAATTTCTTCCGCTCTTCTATCCTCCCCACGGGATTCTTCATCGGCCTTCTTTGCTTACACTCCACAACAAAATGGGGTGATCGGGAGTGCAAGAAATTACTTAGTTGAGACAAATTTCGCACTCTCTCCTCCAACATACAGTTTCTCAACGCTTTAGGGATACGACCTTAACCGGCTCGCTATTTATCAATCGTATACCTCTTCTGTAGATTAGGGTGATCGTGTTCCTCATTCTCTTCCCTTTCCTAACTAACCTCTTCTTTGGTTCCCTCCCACATGTTTTCTGGGGTGCACTTGTTTCTTGTCCTAAGATACTCACTCTCGCCAAGATAAACCTTGCCGCTATGCCTGCAAAGCAAGATCTTCCTTGGTTATTCCCACCTTCAATGTGGTTATCTATTGCTTACTCTCCCGACATGTGACTGACATTTCTGCTTTCCATGAGATTACCTTTTTAATATTTCATTCTTTCTTACCCACTCTTCTAGTCCGTCTGATCTAGACTTCTCATCTTTCCATTCCTGCTTTTACCATTCGAGTCCCCAAATTTACTCCACTTCACCATTTATAGCCATACTCGTTGCCCACACAATTCACATCTGGCCCAAATGACTCATATCTCCTATGGCGCCCTTCCGCGACGCTGTTGGTCTTAATTGTCTCTCACCGATCATCCCGCCCCATTCTAAAAGGTACTCTTTCCTCTCGTAAGCCCCTTCCTATTTATAATTTTGTGTCTTATCATCATTTATCTTAACCATATTCTGCTTTTATCTCCACCTTGTCTTCTGTTTCTCTTCCTAACATTGTCCATGAGGCCCTCTCATCCCACAGTTCAAACAATAGTTGAAGAAATGTTGTCTCCAGATTCATCGTACATGATCTAAGTCCCCTTACCCGCCGGCAAGTCCTATATTGGTCATCGCTGGGTTTATACGTTAAGATTATCTAGATGTATTTATGGGATCGCCTAAAGTCTGCTTAGTTGATAAGGGCACTTACATATATGGCTCGACATTATGACACTTTTTTCTCCTGTTGCCAAGATGGCTTTCGTTCGTCTTCTCTTATCTATGGCTACTATGAGCAACAAAGCTGGTAAAAGGGCTAGCCCATTCAGACTAAAACAGGCTAGGATAATTGACTAGCTCAACCCAACCCATGAGGGTTGTGAGCCAAAATGAACCAAAACCTTAAAAAATTAATTTTACAAATTCTATCATTCTTAAAATTAAAATAAATTATATATAATATTAATTAATATATAAAATGATAAAGTCCAAACAATATAATAATAGTAAACAAAATAAATAAATACGATAGAGCATGTGCTTATAACCAAAGTATCAAACTAACTAATGAAATAAGCATTTCAAAACAATAAATTAACAACTTAATAACATCTCTGAAAAAAACAACTTCAAAGTATTAAATGAAATCTCATATGCATGTAATCTTCATCCTCATCCTCTTTATATCCAATAATAACATGTGACTCCATATTAGAAAGATGTACATCTTTGATGCTGCTTAAGTCATCATCATCATCTATTAATTAAATGTTTAAAATGTTAACAACATAATCCACATGCCTAAATTTCGCTTTAGTGCTCAAAGTTTCAAAAGGCAAAGTTATCTAGTGAGGGGATGGGTCTAGGTTTGAGTCCCACCTTTACGCTCTCTACTACATCAGGAATAAAAGTGCATAAGCTATGTCAAAACAACATAAATTATTCTATATTCTTTTGAATAAAAAATATAGATTTTTTTTCCAAAAATGTATCTCAACCGTATAATAAACGAACATCCTATTTTGCTTTGAAATCCATCTTGCTATAAGATATAATCATATTACAAAAATAAATAAGTGTATAATTTTTGTTAATTATTTTAAAATAACATTATTTTGTTATTAAATACTAGTTTAAGTAATAAAATTATTTAAAATATACCGATAATTTAGTTATTAAATTTAATTTAATATAAACTATTACAACTTCATTTTTATCAAAAAAAGAAAAAACCAAATATGATTAAATAAAATTTATAAGAGAAATAAAAATGAAATTGTAAATATTTAAAATAGAATTAATGAGATAAATGAAAATATTCAATTATTAAACTGTAATTTATTTAATTCAAATCCATTCTATAAATTTTTCCATACATTATTTTTAAATATTAAATTATCATATAAATTATATCGCATTGAAAATTAGTTAAAACAACAAAGTTTAATATATTAATCATATATTACAATGATTATTATTTTTAAAACCCCTATACTATAAAAGTAGAGATTTTACTCCAGAGTCAAAATATCGAATTTTGTGAATGAATTCTTGAAAATCTCAATTATTAAGCTAGTTACTTTAAAAATTAAAATAAGATTTCGCCAATCGTATCAACCTGCACTCAAACCCGGCATGGACCACTTCGCCAAAACAGTCAAGTCTAATTTAATTTTTGCTGAGTTTGTAAGCCTTAAATTTTACAACCCAACCCTCCAAAAAGTGGCGAAAAAATGGACTGGCCCATCAGGCTCAACCCATATTGCCAACTCTATATGAGCTCTTTGCCCCTATATTAGTTGGACATCAAGAATGCATTTCCATGCATTTAATTTCACCTGAGAGGTATATATGGAGCAACCACCTGATATGTTGCTCGTGGGAGTCCGGTTTGGGTATGTACGCTACGTCGTTCTTTATATGGCTCCAAAGAGTCCCCTCACTGGCTTTCGCTGCTTAGCCGCGGTACAGAGTTCTAAGATGACTCGCAGTACATTAGGACCACTCGTTTCATCATCATACATCATCAAAATAATAAGATCCATCCGATTGTTTATATGGGATCTACATTGTTATAACAAACAGTTGATTTAAAATTACCAAAAAACTTAAATGTTATCTCTTCAAACAAAAAACTTGGGGAAACTCAAGTACTTACCGGGGAGGATTGAGATAGCCTACTAATTTCATGTGGTTATGTCTCGTAGGAAGCATGTCCTTAAGATATATTGGTGGAAACTAGTATGCTAGACAATAAACCTATAGTAACTCCTATGTATAATGTCAAGCTTGTACCTGGATCCAGGGAGATATCGACGACTAGTGTGGAGACTAAACTACATCACCATCACCCGACCAGACATTTCCTTTCCTGTGAGTATAGTTAGTCGGTTCCTACAGTCCCCATGTGATAGTCACTGGGATGCTGTGATCCGTATCCTCCGCTATCGTAAAGGAACACCGGGCCGTGCAACATAATGAAAACAGATCACAACTGAAATTGTCGACATCAGGATGCAAACTAGGCAGTTCCTTCAGACAAACTGCCTCCACTTTAGGATATTGTGTATATATCGAGGCAACTTAATATCCGGAAGAGTAAGAAACAAAGATGTGGTGGTCGCTCCACGCCCAAGCTGGCGATCGAAAGCCATAGCTGCAAGAATCCCGCGAACCATATACTCAAAGAAGCTTCTTCAGAGCTAAGATTCGGGGAAGGCTGATGGACAAATGACGCTTATATGTGATAATCCAAGCTCGCCTCACACATCGCCTTTCCAACCCACCTTTCACGATAGACCAAACATACTGGGTCGACCTGCCCTTCATTCGGTGGTAAGACGTACAGATGCATGACTACTAGTTTCACTAACTGAAATGACCAAATTAAAGGCAGATGATTTTCTACCGTTTCTCTCTGGCATCCCAAGCGATTCAATTCATTTCGTAAACATACTAGTATATGATCATCCTTCCGATTTATTCTCTTCCTTTCTTATACAACATTTTTCCTTCCTTTTTGTACTTGATGTTTCCTTTATATTCCTGAATGTACATAAGTAGGTGACTCAGACGTTTCTAATCATCCAATCAATAAAAAAGCATCCTTTTCTTATACTTCTTCACATAGGGGTTATTGTTCAACATCAATAGAAGTGTGTCTAGAAGATGATTTTTCCACACATATACAGAGAACTTTTTGTTCACAATGTTTGGTCAAAAGGTGTACCGAAATCCAAGAGTGATGTTCACTTATAGTTTATTCAACTAGGGCCAAGTTCAAAGAAAACAAGTTAGTTTTATACACGCTTGATCCTAGAGTGATATTCGCTTACAATACACCCAAGGCTAAGTCCAAAGAAAAAAATTCCATTATTAAGAAGAAACAAAGTTTTATCCATGCTTGATCCTATGGTGTTCCAACTCATATCGATGGATTCCCACCAATTCAAGAAGGTCTTATTGTACCTTTACTTTCTCGTAGTTCAGTTTTTTCATTGATTTTCACATAAACAGGATAAGGTTGGTTTCCTTCTAAGGGGTATAAGAGCCCTCGGTTCCAATGTAGGCTTGATTTTGATGTTTGATGGTTCCTTCTAAAGGACGAATGATTTTGATGTTTGATGGTTCCTTCTAAAGGACGAATGATTTTGACGTTTGATGATTCTGTTATGACCGATTTTGAGTCCCACATAGTTAAGTTACGACTTGGCCTTATGGGTTTATAACCTCTTAGACTCCATCCCCTTGATAGCTAGCTTTTAAGGGTGAGTTCTACCACGTATTAAAATACGGTATCAAAGCAGCTTCATTCCTCGGGATGGCCCCCGTCTCCGGTTATGGAGGGTCAAGCAATCTCGTGGGTCCGCTAAGTCACCAGCCGTGGGACATCTGGGCTCGAAAGAGGGATGGATTGTTATGACCTACTCAGTCCCACTGCTAAGTTAAGGCTTGGCCTTAGGGTTTATAGCACCCTCGAGCTCCCTCCCTTGACAAATTAGCTTTAAGAGTGAGTTCTACCCGAAAGTGGTTGAAATGCATTCCTTCTAAAGGATGGAGGCGCCAAGATGTATGGTTCAGCTATTAGAAGCAGTTGGTTGGTTTGGAAATAAAAAATAGATGATGTTTTATACTTCAAAAGTAATATAGAGCCAAAAACAATAAGATGTTAGAAGAGTCTATACAAAATTAGACACGCTAGGGGATGATGGGAAAAAGCTAAACCAGAAGCCATTTGATAAATGAATAGATGATGCTGTCCTTCAGTATGTATCTCACATTAGAAACTCTATATTGAAAATGGGAAAATTTAAATAACTTTCTGTCTAGAAAATATGTTTCCACATGCTCAAGATTTGATTCAACATTATGCATATGTAATATGAAAACTATAGATGTCATGATTACCAGTTGAATGTAACATAAGACAAAATATATTTTAAGAACCCAAAATAAGAATCAGGTCTGAGTTAATGGAAGATACGCTTTCTAAATATAGTACGCCTTTAAAAAAATAACGCTTGGTGAAGTACAATCAGTGGTGATTTCTAGAAGAAGATTGCAAAAACCCTTCTGTGTATTAAACACAGAAGGCAATCATCAACCTGAATCTCCCAATCCACCCAAAAAAAACAATAATAATTCATGTAGGAGCTATATGAACTTGGTAATTAAAACCTAAACCAACAAACCCAACCCCATTTATGCAAGCAAGGTCCAGCCATCCAGATCAAGTCTTTAAGACTCCCCAAACGGATTAGTGCATTAATTGAACAAAATCTGTTCATTTAAATATATGATTGACAATGTTATTGTAGCATACATTGTGGGCCTAAATCCAAACAATTAAAACTTTTAGGAATGTTAGGAGCTTAATATGGTATCAAAGCCTAAATCCTAACACTTAAAACTTTTAGGAAAGTTAGTAGCTTAATATGGTATCAAAGCTACCATTAACTAGATGCTTCAAGTTCAAGCCCTACATACTGCATTAACTTCACCCACTTATCTGTGATTCATAACTACAAATGATTTCTTTCCAAATGCAACTAAAGGTCTCAAGTTCCAGTCTCTCATATGCTATTGTGCCATTCTTATGTGTGTTATCCATAACCATTTGTGATCATGTAGGTAGAAGTCTCAAGTTTGAGTCTCTCTTATTACTATTATTCCCACTTATTTATCTATAACCCTGTGTTGTCTCAAGTTTGAGTCTTCCTATTACTACTGTCCCACTGGTCTAGCCAGTTTGCAGAAGTCTCAAGTTCAGATCTGGTCTTGCCACACTGTCCCACCCATTTACGGTCTCACCCTCTAACTACTGCTGATCACAGAGGCAAGAGGTCTGCTTCACTCTCCTGTTCCTATCATCCTCACTATTTATTTGTTCTTTTTTTTTTTTGATAGTAAAAATACAAATATATTTAATAAAAAGAGTTTCTTCCATGGGAAACCCCTAGGTATATAGATCGCCCAAGAGAGCCCCATCTATTTATTTGTAATCTGTAACATTTTCATTTCTCTCCCACACGCATGCATAAGCTGCCAATAATTGACTTTTAAGCTTTTTAAACAAAATTGCTATGTAACAAATATTGTTTTATAGGACCATAAACAATAATATTTCTTTTTTTTTTTTTTTGATAAGTAAAGATAAGAGTATGAAAAGGCGCTAAGCAAGCACCCAAGAGAGAAAACAATAGAAAGAACTTACCCCTCCCTGCCAAAACAAAAAAAAAAAAAAACAACAATACAAAGCAACTCCTTCATCATTTACACTCCATCCCTAATCAAGAACCCAATCTCAGGTCGATGACTATGCTCTATAAAAGAACTTTTGTCTCTCGACTAGCATAAAAAATAAACAAGTATTTTAGATTTCGCATGGACAAAAATCATCTTTTGAGCAATGGCTTTTCTAGCCTTCCACACCGTCCCAAAACAAAGCAATGAAGGAGCTTATTTTGACAAACTTTCTTCCTTCTCTCTTAACAAAAGCACCTTCCAACCCAATAGAATCTCTCTCGCACTAAGCCCTCACATGATCCACGTGGCCTAAAATGAGAAAAAGTAACTCCCAAAGCAATCCTTGTTTTGCTACAATGGAGTAAGAGACATCGACCGACCTCCCTTTGTTCACGTAAACATCTATTCGCTAGAGACACGCCCTTCCTTTGAAGCTTATCTAGAGTCAAAATTCTTCCCCAGACTACTTCCCAAGTGAAAAACTTATTTTTGGCTGAATACAAGACCTCTAAATCATCTGCCAAGGGAAGGGCTCAAAGGTGTCAACCCATGCCTGTACATGGATTTGACAAAGGAAAACCCATGAGTTCGACAATTTCCACCTAACCTTATCTATATCTTCCTCATCCAGGGTGTATCATCCAAGCCGACATAAAAGGCTTTCTGCCCCATCCACTCCTCACTCATTGAAAGACCTTGTAAAGATAGGTTCCGTCCACTTCATACATCGTCTAATAATCCTCACCCGTGCCTCCTTAGACTCAACCACAAACAACAGTGGAAAGAGACCTTGGGGAAGGGGTATTCTCTAGCCAAGACCTTCAAACTTGATTCTCTAGCCATTAATACTAACCTCAAAGGACAAATTGGCACGTTTAACACACGCCAACGAGTCAAAATTGGCCCGCTTAAGCAAAACAAAAGAACTCCAAACTCCTCTCATATCCGTAGTACAAGAACCCCCTTCTCACTGGCCCTATGACTTTCCCGATAACCTCATTCCACAAGGTCCCCCTCTCTGTGGCAAACCTCCAACACCACTTAGAGAGCAAAGCCTTATTAAGCCAACTCAGATTCTTCACTCCGAGGCCTCCACTTCTCTTCTCCTTACACACTATCTCCCACCTAACAAGATGAGGCTTCCTTATCCATCTAACCCCCGCCCCATAAAAAGTTTCTTTGAATCTGCTCTAGTCTTAAATTAACCATTTTAGGAAGGTAACAGTATAAAAAAAGTAGGGATTAATAAATCGGATAAGATGCTCTTAACTCACGTGGCACAACCCTTTGGAAATATATTGACTCTTCCAGAAAGTCAATCTCTTTCTGAACCTCTCCTCCACATCGTCCTAAACTCCAACAGATTTGTAGCGAGCACCCAAGGGTAGACCTAAATAGGTAGAAGGCAATCTCCCCACTTTACACCCAAGCTCAGTAGTGAGCAACTCCATACCCTCAACTCTTCCTATTGGGATGAGCTCACTTTTTTCCAAATTGATCTTCAAGCCTGAAAGAGCCTCAAACCACATTAAAAGCCAAGAAAGGAAGGTAAGTTGATTATGATCATCCTTAACAAATACTAGTGTATCATTGGCAAACAACAAATGGGAAACCTTAACACCCTCCCAAAACCCCCCACCTTACAAGCCGAAATAAAACCCCCATCCATCGCTCTCTTCAACAACTGGCTGAAAGCTTCCATAACTATCACAAACAGATAAGGTGAGAGCGGGTCACCTTGGCGAAGGCCCCTCGAGCTTTGGAAGAAACCAAAGGGAGAGCCATTGATCATCACAGAAAAGCTTGTTGAAGAAATGCACCACGAAATCCACCTAATCCACCTCTTATCAAAACCCATTTTGGTTAGCACAAAAATCAGGAACGACCAGTTCACATGGTCATATGCTTTCTCCAAATCTAGCTTACACATGATAGCAATAGAATTACCCCTCACTATCGAGTCAATAACCTCATTAACCACCAACACTGCATCCAAAATTTGTCTCGTCTCCACAAAGCATTTTGAGCTGCAAAATACCTTAGACAAGCAACCCTTAAGTTTGTTAGCCAAAACTTTCTCCAACCACTCTCTTATACAACCCTCCCAATGCTTATCGAATTCTTAATCTTTCAGTATTCTTCACTCTCCTTTCTTCAGTTATCAAAACTAAAAAGGTGGCATTCATACTCTTCACGATTAAACGCTCTTATTATGGAATTCATCAACAACCTCAAAGACATCCTCTTAACAAAGTCCCGTGAAAATGCCAAAAACCCATAGGAACGATCCGACCTGGGCGCTTTATCCCTTTTTTAAATCAAACAAAGCCTTAAAATTTCCTTTCAAGAAAGGCTTTTCCAGCTTTCTAGCCTCCTCTTGATCTATTCTTTCAAAGCTGAGATTATTAGAATCAAGCTTCCAACCCCCCGAATCTGTCAGTAGGTTCTCAAAGGCTCTTAAAATTTTTTCTTTCATTTCCTGACCCTCTCAGAAACACACCATTGATTCGAATCCTATTTGATTCTTCCTTCTATGGGCATTAGCCATCTTATGAAAGAACCTCAGGTTTCGTCCTCCTTCTTTTTAACCAACTTCCTAGACTTTTGCCTCCAAGACATCTCCTCCAGCAAAGTCCACTTCTTAAAGCTTTCTTTAGCCTCCTCCCGAAGACCCATCTCTTCCAGAGTTAAAGTACGTGCATTATCCAACGCATCTCAATGATTAATCTGCCTCAAAGCCTCATTCTCAAGTGTATGCCATGGTATTAAAACCTCCTTGTTCCATGTTTTTAAAACCCTTCACCTCTTTCCACCTCGCATCATAACAAAGCTAGCTGACCCTTCAAAAGACATCCCCTGCCACCAATTTCTTAGTGCCCCTGAAACCCCTCCTGTCTTCAACCATTAATTCAAACTGAAAGGGTCGCCCCATTTCACTCCCCACATCAAGCGTAATCTGAGGATCAAAGATGGGCCTAGGTAGGAGACTCGACAAAGACCACCAAAGAGACTTCACCGTGAGACTGTAGAAAACGGTCTAGTCTATACTTGATAAGCCAAACCCCACTCCAAGTATAAGGACCCCCCCTGGAGAGGTAAATCTCTAAGCTCTAAGTCCTCAATTACATCTGAAAACCTTCTCATTCCCCCCGTCTGTCTACTTCCCCCATTCCTTTCCTCAATAAATTTGGTTATGTTAAAATCCCCAGCCACACACCAGGGAACATTCCACAAACCCTTAATTGCCCCTAACTCGAGCCACAACCCCTCTCTATCCTTATTTCAGTGTGGGACCATACACACCGCGTGAAGCACCGTATAGAAGATCATTGGTTTCTGCCATTCCCAAAATGACAAGACACCGAAAACTCCCTCTCCTCAACATCAACTAATTGAATAACTCTACTGTCCCAAAACACCACAATTCCACCCGCAGCTCCTTGAGCATTAAGAGCACTCCATTAAGTGCATCGGGCCCCTCCCAAGCTGCGAACCATACCATCCGACATCTCCTGAAGCTTTGTTTCTTGGAAGCACACCAAATCAACATTTTGAGCTCTGATAAAAGCCCTAATAATCACCCTTTTATTCTTTTCATTTAACCCCCTCACATTCTAGGACACAATTCTATTTTTCATTAGCAACCCTTCACTCCCCCCTCCCCCTTTTTGACTTGCTCTCCTTTATATTCCATTATAACCTTTTCAGTTATGGCTAGGATTTTTTCTGGACCAGAACCCCTTCTTTTTTTGTTTTTCTATCATCTATCCACTTAATGTGCCAAACTTCTTCCTCAAAACCTTTTGGTCTAAGAACTTTAAATAAAGCTAAAAATTTAGCAAAGCTTCCCATTAGCCAGCTTTCAGTATCCTCCTCTCCTCACTTGTCGAAGACCAAGAAACACCCTCCTCATCGGTTTCTTTCCTACCCTAGCTCAAGCTGATCCTCTTCTCCAATAAGTGCTTTGTAACCATCGGCCATCACTATCCTCAACGGATTAACGCAAGGCCCCACTTACCCATCTTCACCGCTCCCCTTCTCATCAACCTCTAACACCCTAACCACTAGATCCCCACAGAAAGGAGTAGAAGGTATGAAACCCTCCCAACTCAGAAGAAGGGCACTGAATGTGCCCTGAACAGTCAAAAGCACTAATGTCACCTCCTTCCTCACTGGTTCTTCCGCTCTGTTTGTAGTCTTGAAGCCTCTCCCTTCCACGGCCGTGAGTGAAAGGTGCCCTTTTTCGGGCTAGAGTTCTCTTCCCGAAATACCATTAAAGGGAATTTATGGGCAGGAGTTGTAAAATCTCCATTGGGCCCTTGGGTATTACTAATGCAAGAGGGCTGAACTAAAGGGCTCTCCAAAGGGGAATTACTATTGCTTTCAGGCTGAATTAAAGGGCTATCCACATTGGCCCTTCTACTGCATTTGGGCTGATTTGATGGGCTCTACAAAGGGGCTCTTCTATTGCATTCAGGCTGACTTATTATAAGATGAATGTCATAACCGCTGAATTTGGCTGGATCCCGGTGAACCAACCAGTTCTTGGCTCACTGAACAGTTCATGGTCCACTCTTGTTATTCAACCAAAAGGCTAATAGGCCTAAGCCACTCCCCATTTTATTAATTTAAACAAGCTGCCCAGCCCACCCTGCAAGTCCATTTAAAAGCTTAATGTTTTAAATACAAAATCTCATCCAAAAGGCTTGAACTCAAGATCTCAATCTCGGTGAATGAGCTGAAATTACCACTTGGCTACATCCAACTAGTTGCTTTCCATAATAAATAAAACAAATATATTCTTTACTAAATAAGTATAATCTCGGTGGTTTCCTGTTGAGGGCCTGGTTTGTTTCTTTGTTCTTTTTTGAATCGCCACTTTGGCAGCTCTTCTCTTAAATATATTCAGCTTTCTTACTTATCAAAAAAAAAAAGCATAATATTAAACAAAAACAATGTAATACTTTTTAAAATTATAAAATTAGCAAGATTAAATAATTAAATTTCTTTTTTTTAATTTTTTTTTTTTTTTTTATGGGTGAACAAACAGCACGCATTAATCACAAAAAAGAACACAGCAAAGCTGCCTAAAAGTATACTGGGAGTATACTAAAAAGAACAGCCAAAAAAGGGAACCAATGGCTCAAGAGAACCCACCATCCGAAAAAAATCAACTATACCCCATCTAGGTTAGAAAATACAGCAAGCCTCACTTTTGCCCCCCATTATACACATTGACAAAGACCAAAAATTATTAAATGAAAAACTTCCTTAAGTTATAAGCAGAAAGGCCTCATTATCAAAGTATTCATATTTAAATATTACACATACTACATTTAATATAATTTAAAATATTAATTAATTTATATCAATGCATAGAATAAAAATAAATACTATTTGTTTTTAATTTAGGGGAAATTAGAATTTAACCCTAATCTTCATGACTTTGTATTGTTCAACAAAAAAGTTTGCTTTTTAAAAACATAAACTTTCATGAATTTTGTTTTTATATCCTCAACTTTCATTTTAATTGTAGTTCTAGCATCAAAACGACATTCTTTCATCGTGCCACGTTAGACAAGATACAGGTTTAGAGTTTTGTTGGAATAGAGTCTTGTTGGGATATAATAACAACATTCATTAAAGTTTGCTATATTTAAAAAACAAACTTTTTGCTCAAGATTTAAATGCAAAAGTCATGAAAGTTCAGGATTTTAACACTAATTTTCCCTTTACTTTACTTAGTACATATCTTAATTTTTTATTATTATTTTTAATTTTAATTTAATAATACATAAATTATATATTTAAAGATTCCGCCACTGTGTTTGACTCCCAGTCGAACTAGTGAGCATTGAAATAGTAACTTTTCGGTTTAATGATCAGTCAGGTTATGAAAACACTGATTTTTCCAAACTAAAAGGAGGGAGACCATCAATATAAGCTTTAAGGGATTATGAAGAGAGAGAAACCTAGTTTCCTACAAAACCCTATTTCATTTATAAGCAGTTTCTAGAAATAAATAACAGATACATGTAATGAAGATAAACATACCCAGTCATCATAGAAGAAACCAATAACTTTGAGAGAGGTAGCCATAAAGCCTCAATTACAACATGAAACTGGTCAGATGGAAGTAAACCCAGCATGCCAGAGATAGTTCGTTTCATCGCATCCACAGTAGTGGGCAGAACATCTTTTTGAATAAGACTCACATCTAAGGGTTCTATCTCTTGTATCAGATTTGAAAGAACTGATTTCTGAAAAATCAAACTGTTATTAGTAAGAGGTAGAAATTCAACATTCATTATATGACTCCAATTTCAACATCAAAATCAGAAAGATAGTCATTATTATGAAGTACAAACTTTCATGACGAGAAATGGATCTATTAATTGAATATAATCATTCTACTATATATAATGAGAGTTTTTTTTTTTTTTTTTTTTTGATCAGTAAAAAACAGATATTATAGATGAAGGGAAAGTTCCCAGGAGTACACAGGAAGTGGACAGGAGGAACCACCCAAGCAAGAAACAAAAGCCAAAAAAAAAAAAAAACTACCTGCTACCCAACCAAGTTAGGAATTCCACAACAGAATTCGTTTTGTCCTCCCTATACATGTTAGCCCAAGCCCACAAATTGGTCACAAAGTTAGCTTTGATTTTTGGATCATTGGTGCCCTCGTTCTCGAACACCAACCTATTTCTAGCCCTCCATAGGGTCCAAAATAGGCACAGAGGTGCAGCTAGCCAGATTCTTTTGCGTTTTTTACCCACAGGGGCCCCTTGCCAGGCTAAAAGGGTGTGAAGCACCGACTGCGGAAAGACCCAGCTAGTTCCAAAGATTGATAAAAAAAGATTCACAAATATTTTAGCTCTTTGCAATGAATCGCAACGGGTCTATATTCTCCTCCTCCTCGCACATAAAGCATCTATTTACCAAAGTCATTCCTCGGCGTTTGAGTTGGTCTAAGGTGAGAACTTTGCCCCAAGTTGCTTCCCAAGCAAAAACTCCAATTTTTGGAGGAACAACTGGATTCCAAATCAAACGACTGGGGAAATCAATGACAGGTGAAGGGTCGTAGCTTTTATACATACTCTTATCCGAAAAACCTTTTCCTTGTCATTTTTCAAAAGGAGCCTATCCTCGCCCGAGGGGCAGAAGATAACCTCATGTAGGGTATGAAGGAATCTTGCAGCCTCCTCTATCTCCCAATCATTGAAAGGTCTTAGGAAAGATGGGGTCCAAATATAATGAGAGTTTATAAGTTCAACTTCCATAAATTTTCAAGCCAGAGAGTAAAATTTACAATCATTAATGCTTGTTCCCTCACATAATTACATGCACTATCAATAGTGATAAAAACCAACTCATTAGTAGTTGTTTCATCATGTAAAAACCCTGAACTATCAAAACTCATATCAACAAAAGGCACAACCAAAATAAAGTATAATGAAGGAAAAAACCCTCCACTCTAGAGAAACACCCAACCAACTATGATGTAACAAAAAAACTTATCGTGAATTAACCCTTCAATCTCGTAACTTTATTTCAGATAAATTTAGCCTCATGAATCTTGATCGGTTGCGTTATAAGCATCTTTCAAGTTAACGGAACAAACCACCAATTTCAAGCTTACTCGATGATTGTGATATGTAGAGATAGTGCAGGTAGGTTCCACAGAACTTTTACATTAAAAAATGAGTAACAACACTACACCTTGAACTCAAGAAAAAACCAAATAAATCAGGTTCACCAGTTCTCTTATAATAGAAGTGGCAGCAGTAGTATTGATACAGGCCGTGTCAGTATCAATGGTGGTGCAGCAATAGGCGGCTAGTATGATACGGATTTGTAGCAAAGGAAATCTTAACAATAAAGTAAAAGAAGCATCATATTGGAGGTGGTGGTGGTTGCAGTAATATAAAAAATGGAGTAAAAAACTAAAGAACATGTCACCAATTGATTGTGACAATAACAATGGTTAACAAGGCAATGGTAGTGGTGGTGTGGGTGTTCTGGCAACAATGTGCAAGTGCTAGTGGTTGCAACTGACCTTCAGTGACAACACTGTGCAAGAATGGCAAGTTCACTCTTAAATCCTACTATGCTTCCCTAGCCCAAGGAAGCAGTGAGCTTTTTCCTGCAATCAAGTTTTGGATCGTGGGAGCCAATGAATATGGGTTTCTTTATTTGGGAAGTTGTCTAGAGAAAATCTTAATACCTCATCAACTTACAACGAGGGGTTAGAGTATTATGAATAGATTTTTCATTTGTAAAAAGAACAGATGATAGATCATATGCTCCTCCATTGTTCTAAAGCAAGAATCTTGTTGCAACTAGTTTTCTCTCTGTTTGGAGCGCCAGAGTGCCCTAAGTTTGCACCCATTTATAAGAGGAAATTCCGAAAGGGCATAAATCTTTTATGGGGAAGAAACAAAAAAAAAGCTTCGAAATCTGCACCTCTGTGCATGTTTTAAATGTATGGAAACAAAGAAACAAGAATGTTTTTGAAGAAGCAGAGTGGTCGAAACAAGCAGCTAAATCTAACTTCATGAGTTTCCTTTTGGATTGGAATAGAGCATACATAAATAATCCTTTTATGATCATGACAGATTTTGTACATTGGTTGAGTTCTAAATAAGAATGGGCAGTTTCTGATTATTGTGCTCTTCCTTTTTGCTTTTCATGTGGTGCATTTTGTAGACATCTTGTCTACTTTGGTGTGCCCTTTTTTAGGTGCTTTAATATATCTCCTCATTCTATATATCAAATAAAAGGGGGTAGTAGCAACAGATGGTGCGTACGGAAATGTGGCTGGCGCTACATATGATAGCAAAGTGATTTTGTGACTAGAATAATTGAACCTGCACTCACAAAGAGCTCCCAAGCAAGAAAGTTTCTTTTTCTAGTTGTTCTAGAACAATAGGATAATCTTAAAAAGAAATACTAGGTCAGCCTTCTGCCGTCAAGTGTTGGGTTAAGTCCTGAAATTAGCAGAGCCCTCATGTTTAGGTGTTACCATCAAGTTTGACACGTATATCAAGTAAAAGCTCTAGCTTTCTAAGTATATCAAGTAAAAATTCTAGCTTCCTAAAAGGCACTACAAGATCCATTTCATTAGAAATAGGCAATTATTTAATAATAAGGGATAGCTAGTCCAAGATGCTGAACAAAAAAAAGTCTGATTTGCAAAAAACCACCATTATGGGAAATGCACACATAGTGGGATTTACATGCTATTCATATTTGATAAGTAAAAGTAAATGTACATTAAGATCCCTTGTTTTACATGTATATTAAAAGTAAATGCACCATTCTAGCATATTCTCTTTTTAAGACTGGTTTCACCCTCATAGTGTCATAGCTTAGGTCAATGTAAAGGAAATAAAGGCATTTCACTTCCGTCTATTAAGTGAAAAAACCAACGAGGCATTACTCACAAAAATAGAAACAAATATTTCATCAAACATATACTATTAGTCTACAATGCATTTATTTTTCTAACTAATGGAAATCTGTTTTAAAAAACTACTAAAGGTAAAAGATACATATACTAGATTTTTTTTTTTTTTTTTTTATTGGTATATACTAGGTGCCCCCACTAAAGAAAGGGACCAAGCCCGAAGAGCCTACTAAATCATGATTCAACAATAACTGAGTTTTGTATGAACTCTAAACTGACTATCAAAACATAAGAATTTAACCAAAAAAAAAAACCTAACTCTAAATTGAATTAATAATCACATTGAATCAACTAAACTCCAAGTTTCATTCTGGATTGTAATCTATAAAGAAAAAAGCTAGCTCAATGAGCAAAAGCTCCAACCATGACAATATCCTATGATGTATCAGAGATGAGTATATAAGCACAAGACTTCGCAATTTTGCATATGTTTGAGTAAATAGTTATCATTTCATGGAATATGATTCATTCCCACAATACCTTGGTGGTGACAACACAGGCACAAGAGACTCAAAATCTTATGCTAAAGGGCATAAAGGTTGGAGCTCTTTCTATCAAGAATGCACATTGAATGACCAATTCAACAAGAGAGCTCAAGCTAAATAAATATGAATATTTATTTGATGCAGGATTCAACAGCATTTAGAAAATAAAAATAAACTTTAAATTCAAAAAAAAATCTTGAATCAAAGCTAAAACTCTTTAATGTAGACAGCAACAAAAGAAACGTTAGCATCTATAAGCAAAGCTCCATTGGAACACTCTCCAATGATCAAGTCAATAGAATAAATACAAAAGCAATAGGAAGAGGAAGAAGGAAGTTGCAAAGATAACATTCCAATTTGGCATAGTGAAGATACTTGATAATTTAGTTACCTATTTGATTTTCACAATATCCATTCGCAAATTTTGTGCAACCATAGGTTTTTTTTTTTTTTGAGTAACCATGGTCATTTTTTTGATAAGTAAAAAGAAGTGCATTAGAAAAAGGCACTAAAATTGTGCCCAAAAGCAAGTATAAGCAAGAAGAAACTCACCCCTTCAACAGGAAAAAACAAAAAGCCCGCTATACAAAGCAACCCCTCGATCATTTACACCCCACCCAATCAATAAACCCAACTTAGGTCGAAGAACCATTCTCTATAGACAACTTTGTCTCCCGACTAGCCAAAAAGAGAGAAACAAATATTTTAGTTTATATATAGACAAAAAATCTTCCTTGAAGACAATTCCATTTCTAGCCTTCTATACTGTCCAAAACAAGCAAGAAGGAGATACTTGCCAAACTTTCTTTCTTTCTCTTGACAACAAAAGCACCTTTCCAACCCTAGTTATTTGAGGCACAAGCCACATCGAGGCACAAAAGCCTCTTAGGGCCTTGAGGCGCAAAATGCACTTGAGGCATAGGCTTTTTGAAGTGAAGTACACCCTACCTAATATAAATAAAAATTTTATATCTCCCTAAATAATTTGGGGCTTAGGGTTTGAGTTTGAGGGGTTTTTGAGGTGAAATCCCAAGAGAGAGAGGGAGAGAGAGCGAAGCTTTTATATAAGGTTTAGAGTTCAAACACAAAAACAACATCGTTTTGGTTGTTGGAGGCCCAAAAGAAGTCGTTTTGGTGGCATCTTTTGAAAAAAATCAAAAGCCCCCCAAAACAACGTCGTTTTGGGCCAAGTCTCCTTTAGCCCTAGGCTCCCTCTTCCCCAACGTCGACGCTGCTGCAACAGGTCTCCATCGATGCCGCCATCTCCGGCAAGCCCCAAAAAAAGGAGAAATAGATGAAGAAGAAAGAGGAGGCAAGGGGAGAGCTACATACCTATCGTGGCGCCTCTCGCATCCTTGTGAAGTCCTTGCACCTCCCTTGAGGTGAGGCACTGCCGGCAGGAGTGGTAGCACCTGGGTTTTAGGCACATCTTTAACAACTATGTTTCCAATTCAACATGATTCAAGCGACACCAGAAAGGGAAAAAAGTAACTCCCAAAACACTACGGGCAAGTGCATTACAATGGAGAAGAAGATGATCCACTGACTCCTCACACTATTGACATAGAAAACATCTATTAAATAGAGAGACACCCCTCCTTTGAAGCTTATCCAAGATCAAAATTCTTCCCCAAGCTGCTACCCAAGTGAAAAAGCTGATTTTTGGCTGAACACGTGACCTTTAAACTTATTGTGCAACCATGGTTATGTGAAAGTAACCATAGTTAATTTGAACAAGTTGTTCAACATATGGTCAAGTGTGAGTTTATAACAACTAGGAGTTGTCTCAAGGCCCCTTCTATTATTAATTGGCATCAATAGTTTAGCTATAACCATTTGAGGCTTAGAATGGACCAACTAGTACAACATGTTTGCTACTAAATGGGCTTGAGAACACAAGTCCAACATCATGCACCCAGTCGAGTTAGCCAATATGTTGCATCTGGTATGCATTAGCTCAACCGTTCAATGTTTCGGGACTTTTCTGTCCATTTGGTTGTCTGATAAGTTGTCTATGTTCTCATTAAGTTTTCCAAAGAAGTTTTTCCGTCACCAAAAAAAAAAAACAGAAAAAAAAAAAAAAGAAGAACCACAAAAAGCAGAGTATGAAGTGAAAGACACTTCTCTGGAGCATGGAATGCACATTTTATATGATTATTCTACAAACCTTTTTTTTTTTTATTCTGGTAGGCACCCTCATAGCACCATTATAGTGACGGAAGTGAAGCCAAATAACCACTAAAAAGATGAAATAATCAACAAATCATCCATGTCCCATTGAATTTGAAATTTTCTCATTTGGTTCTCAAGCTCATCCTTTTTGCTGAGCCTATCAACAATTGATGAAAAGGAGATGCTAAAGGTCAAGCCCTCCTAATGAAAACTGCGGACATGCTCTCGAGCTCATCTACTGGTTGAAACATCATATGAGAAGCCCTTTTAGAGCCACAAACGATTGGCAAAGTGAGGCGTATAATGAAACTCCTAGTCTATCGCAACCTCACCCGAGCCGTGTATAAAATAAATATATTCAAGTTAACTATGGTTACCTTGATCTAACCATAGTTGCGCAGAATCGTGTAAAGATTATTGCGACAGCCAAAAAGGTAAGAAAGACCTGTCATGATAGCCCACTTGGTCAGGGAGACTGCTGACAAATGTGATCCAATAAGAGGCACTGAATCTTACCTCCCATGATACCCTGAATCTATTTAGCATTGGTTGTTAAGCGATGGCCAGTATTGCAGCTTTGGACAAGGTTCCTCAGTTACCACCAAAAGAAAAAAAAGTAAGAAAGATTTCATTCCCAAGTGTTCCATTAGAAAGGTGGTTCCAGTACACCAACCAAAGCTTTGTCTTGCAGAGCTAATTCACCCTTCCTCAACCGCAGTCTTCGTATCAGCATCCATCCAATGTTTTGAAGCAAATTCCAAAAGTTATCTCACTTGGTGGGGATGGAAGTAATGAAAATATAGTGAAGTGGACACCATAATGATGCTGCTTATGGGGAATGTATCGGTAAACTAGCAAATTGCTTGGTCATGGTGGAAGGGATCACAGCAATGCAATGGTGGGTGCACGGTAATGGTAGCGTCATGATAGTAAATTGGTTGATTTTTTTTATAGTGAATTGGTTGATCGTGCATGGCCTTAGTGACGATGTGGTAATAACGGAATACCAGGCAGGGTAACCAAGGTGATGACAGAGTGACAGAACTAGTATCTTGCTGATGGTATAACAAAGAAGTGGGGAAGCTGGCATTTGGAGCAACCTTTGAACTCATGGTGGTGTAGCAGTAAATTTCTGATGATGCTGTGGCAGCATCAGTAACCATCGGATAGTATTGGTAATCCCCTATTGCCAGGTTTTTTTTTTTTGTTCAGTAAAGCAAGAATATCCTATTGAAAGAAAGCAAGGCACATAGCTCCCAAAGGTACACAGAGAGTACAAAGGGAGAATACCTATTTGCCAGTTTTCCAAAACTATATAAATATTGTAGAATAAACTCATAATCATCTGCATAATTTAAAGCAAGGAGCACCAGCTTTGCGCATCTAAAGTTATGAATCCAACACAAACTGAAAGTAGCAGTTCGAATAACAACATCCTCAAATCGACCAATCAAACAAAATATTCCAGGTTTGGTTCTCAAAAATGCATTGACGATACAATACATTGTTACAGTATAAGAATTGAACCAACCACAAACTTACCAAAAGGAATCAATAGGCATTACCTAACTTAACATCCAAAAAAAATACGATAGACAGTAATCAATTCACAAACAAAAAGCAAACCTTCGATCTCGAATTGGGGGGGCGCTTAGGGCTGAGATCGTCGAAAGAGGACGATGAAGCGCGGACTAGGGTTAGGGTTTGGAACGTTCTAGGGTTTTTGGTAGGTAAGAAATGAGGGAGATGGAGAGAGAGTTGGGAGCGAGAACGGGGTGAAGGAGGCACTGAAAGGCGAGAAGAGAAGCGGAGGGAGGCGATGGATGCCATGAAGAAGCACCACCACCACCGCCACCGCCGCCGGTTCTCTCTCTTTCCCTGACTGGACTGGAGAGTGACAATAAGCGGTAGGAAGAATAAAAACTCTACAGGTGTCCAAGCAGTGTGACTCACAAGAGTCCACCAGCTGGCCTGCTCGTTGGCCCCGCGTTGAGAGGCGAGGGTGGAGTGGGCGTCAACGTGGCCGATGATATGTGACGTATCCAGCATCTAGCAGATTTTGCGTCCATTACCGATTCCCCCAACCCATTTAACAATCTTTCCGTTGGGCCCAAATACGGCCCAAGATTCGGATCTTATGTCATAAAATAATTCTTTAAATAATATTTAAGCTAATACTTTTTACCATGTCACCTAAATTGTAATTACAGCTTTAAACTTAAAATTAAAATAGTAATTGATAATTTTGATTTTAATTAATTAAAAAATTTTCAAAATTATAATTACTAACTATGATTTTAGTTTTAAGCCTAAAATCGTAATTACTAACCATTGTTTTATTATTAAAATATTGTAAACCTAAGTAGTCAAGTCTTGTTTTGGTGACATAACAATGAAACGATGGTACTGAAGTATTATTTTAAATTTTATGACTTTGGTTTTTATTTAATTATTATGGGACATCACTCCAAGATTTTTGCATGTGAGTTTCTTCTTTTTTTAATATTTGAAGTGTCTTTGTTTTGAAACATTTAAAGAAATAAAAATAAAAACAGTTTAATATCATCAATTGTTGAGGATATAGCATTTTGCTGATGCCAAACAAATAAGTATGAATGAGAGTCGACCAAGGGCTTTTGGGGTTGTTGGCTGTTTTTGGATTTTCTTAAATGTGTAAGATTTGTAGGGTTTGTTGAGTTCCTGTTTTTAAAAACTGTTATTGAAAACATATAAAACATCATTTTTATGGCATTTGGAATTGATCATATTCTTTGAATTTAGTTTTTTTTTTTTTGTACTCTTCATGTTTTTCAAAATAAATAAGTGGAAGTCAAATGTGTTTTTATTGTTCTTCTTATTTTTTAAAACAAAAAACAGTTTTTAAAAACTATAATTAAACATGCCCTTATATTTATTGAAATACGGTTTCATCTTAATACCCAACCATCTAAATATAGATAAAACATAGTCTCAAATAAGATGTTGAATCCACCAAAGTTCAAAAGTAGCATTTGTTAAGATCATATACAATCATACTTAACTTCGATACTATAATGTAACACAAACTTCCTACTCGTTAAAGCTTTGAGATGTGCATTAGAGTAAAAAATGATGCAATGACCTTGTGTACTAAAACAATGTAAGAGTTATTGAATTTACATAAATTTTGTAATTCATAAGGATTATTAAAGTGTAAATCAATATGAATCCACTAAAGTTTTGAAGTAGCATTTTTCTACAACAATACTCAACTTTCTATTTGCTAAAGCTCTGAGAGATCACATTAGAGCAAAAAATAGTCAATAAGCCCTTGTAACATGATGGTCATCAAGAAAACATACCCTAATCAAGAAAAGGTAACAAGGCGAACATAAAAACAATGACATGAATGACTAAAGGAAACAGTGTTCTCTCAAGGTATCTCGACAGCTGTTTAATAGCTTGTCAATCGACCTTGATATGGGAATAAGAAACAATTCTAACTTATTATCAATCAATTTTATTGCTGCACACTGATATATTATGAATTTACAATTATAGATTTGATTGTGTGACAGATGTAGAACCAAAATTAGGAAGAGCTCCATAAGACATGGTTAGGGTCTATAAAAAATGTCATCGAACCCACTTGAAATAACTACATTAAACGTTGACTGCATCGTATAAAGTTGATACCATCAATTTGATGTGAGAGTGAGACAGAAATATAGATGATATGGATATATGATGGCGGTTTCACGGATATATCGAAATATCGATGGATATTTTGATAAAAATATCGATAAGCGAAAAGTGAAAATCTTTGAAATTCGTATAAATACTTTTGGTGATATAAAAAACGTAAATAAGCGAATATCTGACTATTGAAATGATATTAATTATATTTATCGAAATTATATTACAATAGTTATTTAAAGCAAAAATAAAGATCGATGTGGAACATTACATTATTTGATGAATGGATCCCATCTTGATAACGATATTCGTAATAAGATCTTACGAAAATATTGAGATAGATATAAAAGGAAAAATAATTTGAGTTAAATTGAGTTTGGATGTGTATGGATTAGTTTAATAAAGAAATTGTATATTTAAGGGTATTTATAGAATTTTGAAGTTAAAATAGTCGTGGATTGGTAAAAAAGCGAATTGTGATTTAATTACAGCCAGTTGCTTTGGATTTGATTTAAATTGAAATAATTATTCTTGCGATATTTCTGGAGTATTTACCAATATATCTCTTATATTTATCGATATATCTGGAAATATTTATCGATATTTTACCGATATTTTTTTGAAGTGACAACGCGCCACGTGAGATAAAGTCTTGAAATTTCGGCCCGAAAATTTCTTGAAATATCGGGGTATGATATTTCCACTTGGAAATATTTCGGCGATTTTACGATTTTCCACGAGTTTCCTTAGCGGTGCTCGGTTGTCAATATCTTTCAATGCCGGCCGATACTTGGAATTTACCGATGATATTTCGATCAAAAAAACCGATTTTTATCCACCAAGAGATTGACGGATGATGGAAATTACCCATTTGTGGAGTTAGAGATATTATGTCTAATAAATTTACAATACCGAATAATTAAATTACTATAGAATCTTGCAATGGGTCATGTTGGTTAAATGATCTTCCGTATTGCAACATGGATATCATGTAAACCCATGGACAAAAAAATCGTTTTTTTCGGCCGATTTTTCGGCGAAAAATCGGTTTTCGGTGGTGCTGGAAAATATTTTCGGGTGGAAAAATCGGAAGTAAAAAAATCGGAGAAAAATCGCCGATTTTTCTGATAAATACCGATTTTTTCCTGGAAAAAAAAATTCATGATTTTTTCTCTTGGCTCCAAAAATATGAAAAAATTGCTAACGGGTTTGAAGCCAGTTAAAAATGTCTGGAAGTGACACTACCTCAATACAAAGTAAGTGATTAACATTATATATAAATGTAAAGCTTTTTATATTATAGCATTATTTATTTGTTATGTCCTTTATAATATTTTATTTTATTTTTATTTTACATTATAACTTATAATATTTTTAAATCAAATATTAATTTGAAAAAGGAAAATAAATAAAATAATATCATTTAAAAATTTTAAAATTATAATATATAATATTTTACGAATATCCCTCATTATCTACATAATAATTATAATAATAACAAAAACAAATAAATAATATCTCTTTAACATAATAATATATGAATAATATATTAAATATAACATATTTAATTTAATAATTTACTAATCCATTATTGATTTTAATCTACCTTAATTAGGATAAGAATCATTTCTCATAATCTATATAATTAAAATATGAAAAATTTATTAACCGATATTTTGTAAAAATATCCACCGATATTTATCGATATTTCCGATATTTTAAATGGAAATCCCCGATTCTGCAGATATATCGGAGTGTTTCTTAGATAATTTTGATTAACGTGTAAGCGTGGCGAGGATGCTTGTACTATAAGGCATAGCGAAGAAATAGATGTTTCTTAGTGGGAAAAGTATGTATCATGTTGTTTATTTCAAAATAAAGTCAAATAGTATGAAGAATTTGAGATTACGTAATCAATACATTTAAAAAAATTGTTTTGAGGAACAAAAAGTGATAATTAGGCAAAGCGATCTGGCGCCCCTCTTAACAATCAACTAATATTCCAAGCTAAATATATCACATTTAAATTCCATTGTCTTCCCCGACTCTAGTTTGTCATATCGTCTTCCTCTCTTTAGGATGAGGCCCGAAGGAAAAAAAACCCTAACCCTAAACTTCTCGTTTGCTTGGTCCGATCTCTGGCAAAAGGGGAAAATGAAAGGGGAAAGTTCGCGTGCTCGACTTCGTCTTCATCCCCAAGTCCGAACCCTTGCATTGTTGGAGGCCAGATTCCAGTCACTTCCCATTTCCTTCCCAGCTTAAGCTATCTTCGAGACCCACAATCTATTTGCCTCTGATCAATGTCTTCATCATCTGCAAAGGAGAAATCCGATCATATATTGGGCTAAAAAAACTCATCTTTGTGGCGAAAGTAAGAGGAAAACACTATTTATGGTTCTATTTGGCTTTGTGCTTGCTTTCAGGATTTTTTTTATGGTTCTATTTGGGTAAGTGTTTCATTGTTTTTTTTTTCTCATTGTCTTATAGATCCCTAAATATCGAGACATTTAAGAGTTTTTTCATAATATTTTGCCCTATTAGTGTAATGTTGAGCATCTAGGTTGAACTTAGGCTACACAATATAGAAAGATTTGAAAATGTGTGAAATTGATTGAAGATTGAAGATCATGTTTGCTTCTAAAACACTTCATACATGATATATTACCTTTTTTTCATTTGAGGAAGTACCTTAAGTTATTGCATGTACTATTTTAACAAGTTCTACCTACTACCTTAATTGACGATGTGTAAAAATTATTTTCTCATTTTATTTCAAAAAGTATGTAGAAAAAATGGACTTAATCATATTTGATTATCAAATTCAACAAATAAAAAAAAAGCAAATTATTACAAATTGACCATGATCATGCAGTAATTCCTATGTCTTTCTTACATACATAATTTGTAAATTACCCATTTATTGTGATATTAAATATGTCATTTAGATACGTTAATTACCAAAAAAAAAGTGTATGATCTAATATAATACTATTTAGCATTAAGGACTTTTATATCCCATATGTTTGACCTTGTAACTAATATTCCTTCAAATTGTATATGTGTCTCAAACAAAAGGTATAAATTTGAAGATGGATAACCAAATGTTTTGTTATGCCCTTGAAGGTGGACAAATGGTGAAGGATGCAAATGGGTCAATTGAATATAAGAGTGGACAAGTCATTACAATATTTGTGAATATGAATATTTTATACGACGAATTTGTTTCATTTGTTTGTGCTAAGTTGAGGATTGAACCAAATTCGGTGAAATTTCATTACACATGTAAATTTTATCCATATTTAATGGTGTTGTTAAATGATGAGGAAGAATTGATGAAGATGTTCAAATTCAATGACAGTTATTGTCTTGTATACGTGTCGTCGAATACTAAGCACGTGAATGGTATGATCCTACTTTCGAGGTATATTAAGTTAAACTCAAAATTGTCACGGAATTGCTTATTTAATTTGTAAAATATATGTTCAAGAATAACTAAAGGTTTATTATGTTAACAGTGATCCCACATCTATTGTTGCTTCTAATTATGAACACGTTCATAGAAATGGAACTCCAAATCTGCATTTGTCAATGGATATTTAGGCAAATGACCCAACAATAGAGTCGTATGGGTTGTCTAATAAAGGAGCTGAAATAGATGTCCTTTAATGTAGTACAAGGCGATTTCAAATTGAAATTATGGGTAGTGGACAAACGATTCCAAATGTTTCTGCATTTTGGAATGCTTTGTACCTATTGTCTTTATCAGGAAGATTTCAGTACTATTATAAAAGAAATAGTTATAAGCACATTATTGTTATATGCCGCGGTGATTGGCGCCTTGGAAATAACTTGTCGTGTTGTTGGTGAGTCGCATGTTGTCAAAGTGCATACATTCCAAAATGAGCTTAGCCATACTGTGGATGATGTGGTTGCCTCTTAACCAGTAGTGAGATTTAACCGTGCCACTGTGGTTGTTGATGAGGTTATTTGATCTACTCCTGAGTACCAACCACGACAAATTTGTAAAGATTTTGTTAGAGAACATGGCATGAGATTGACTTATTTACAAGTGTGGCAAATTAAGGAGAAGGCTAAGGAGAGAATATATGGTCAACCCAATAATTACTATAAGTTGTTGCCTTGGATGTGTGAGCGAATTGTCTAAAGTAATCCGGGATCAGTCGTCGAGTTGACTTACTCAAGTGATGGTCATTTTGAATAACTATTTATCTCACATGATGTGTCACAGGGTTTGATGGGGTGTCGTGGAAATCATTTGCCGTGACTTATCTCCACATTAACAGAGGGCCCTACGGTGGTGTCTTATTCTCTGCTACGTCTTATGATGCCAATGATAACATGTTTCCATTAGCGTAGCGTGTCGAGTTAAGAGCTTGGAGAATTATGATGATTAGTCTTGGTTCTTGCAAAATTTAAAGAAAGTTATTGGGCAGAAGGAGGTTGTCATTATATTGGATAGGCATTTGGGTCTTCTTCGTAGAGTATTGGAAATATTTAGAGCAGAGAACCATGCTCATTGTTATCGTGACTTGAAAGAGAACTTTAATTACCTATTTTAATAAGCATAACACAAAGGGGAACAAGGGGAAGGAAAATGCACTTGAATAATTAGATAAAATTGGGCATGCAAGGATGGAGACCGATTACAATTATCACATGTTTGAATTGCGAAAGTACAACAAATCATTGGTTGCATGGATTGAGCAAAATGATCCTGAGTAGCGGCCCATGTCAAAATTCCTAAGAAAATATGAGACAAAATGACTACTAAACTTACCACAAAGTCTTTCCAACGCTTGGTTAAATGAACGACATCACTCAATTTGCAGCTTCATAATTGAGCACATGACTAAATTGGGTGCAATGCTTGTTAAGCATAAAGTCGATTCAAATGCATGGTAAGGTATTATAGGGCTGAAAATTGAAGAGAAAGTAAAATGAATATTGTGAAATGAGAGGTTTACTCGGTCAGTTCATTCATAGAAACCTTTAATGATGTATTTGTAGGTGATTTAGTGCTGAATGTAGACATTAAGGAACGATCTTGTACATGTCGTGGCTAGCAAATGTCGGGTATAATGTGTGATCAGGCATGGGCAGTTTTACTCTCCATAGGACAAAATGTTGCTGATTTTGTTGATGAAATCTTCAAATCCCCATCACAACAATTGATATGCTCAATCACTTTTCGAGGTATTAAGAGCATGTCATGCAAAGTCAGAAAGACCGGTGTTGTTCGAGAGATGTCATAGGAAATTTATTCTTCTTTTTAAAGCCACCTCACGCAAAAAGGCCTCTGGACCCGAGAAAAAGTGCATTGAGTTACAATTTCAAGATAAACAGATTATTTATTGCTCATGATGCAATATGGCTGGGCACAATAGAAAAACATGCAAAAATATATTGGCATGATTAATGTTGCTGATTTTCATACTAGTGAATTGTCATACACATTCCATTTGGTTTGTGTTTTTTTGTTAATTAATGTATTATGAACTATGTGATAAAAAGTTTAGGTCAAAATATGATATCTTATCATGTTGAATTATGTTTCTCTTTTGTTTGTGTTATGTTAATATTCGTTTCATGAACATGTGTATGCAATTTTATATATATTATCATCCAGGTTTTATTAAGCATGAACAAAATTCAGTAGAAACGTAAGCAACATCTTCCACAATCAAGGCATGAGACGATGAGATATAACTCATGTCATTCTTTGTAACATGAGACATTAATAACTGATTTAACAGTATTGCTTATTCAAGTGCATATTTTGGTTTGTTTTGTATGTAACTTTAGGTGAAGCTCCCAAAATCTCATTGTTCGGGGAAAAAGTTCTTATCTATGATTCATCAATTGCATGAGCACAAGTTGGAAGTTATTAAGGGGTTCGGGTTTGGTGGATTCATACATATCGCATGCCGAGAGATTCGCTACAAGTTATGCCACTATCTTATATTACACTACGAAGTGGCATGAATGAATGTCATGAATGTTATGGGCATAACATTATGTGGACTCGATGTTGTTGTGCTGATGAATGTCCAAAAACACTCATTACATACCCGGGTTTTGATATGTTTTAGACCGTTTTTGTAATTAATTTAGTAGCATTTTTGCTTCATATACTAGTATGTAGTTTCTTTTTGCAATTAGGTCAAAGTTCAGCATTTTGGAGGCATTCTGGAGGCTAAGAGAGGAAAGAATCAAGTTCTTGCTCCAATGTCGCAATGTCACGACATCGTTGGGCTTGTCCGCAGGGTCCAGCCCAGTTTGGCATTCGGGAACGGTCACTTTTAGGGTTTTTAAGGAAGAACGACCTAATGATGAGGTTCACACGTGAGGGTGATGACTAATGATAGCGAAAGGAAATGGACATAGAGATCGACATCGACCATCGGAGGAAGAAGACTAAGCATCACCAAATCTTTCAGCATGAGAGTACTTTTGTAACACCCCGAAATATACCCTAACAGTTTTCTAACATGTTTAGGGTTTAATAAAAGTTAAATATGAATTTTCAGGAAATAAAACGAGAAACTCGGAAATTAATATGAGAGCAAAGGGTAAATATGTAATTTACCACTTGAGGACCTAGTGGTCATAAAAGGGAAAGACTAGGGGTTTAAATAGAAATATAACTAACTTGATTTGTAAAAAGAGGGGAATTGAAGGACTAAAGTGAGGAAAAATGACAACAACCCAAGATGGGTTTTGGGAGCCAAACATGGCCTAAAGAGAGAGCTTGGATTTAAGACCAAATTTGGTCTCATTTTGGGCAAGAAAAAAACGTGAAGAGGAAAAGAGAGAAGAAGAGAAGAGGAAAAGAAGAAGAGAAGAGAAGAGAATAAGAAAGGAAGATTCCAAGGTATGGAACTATGACTATGAGTATGGAACTTTGTATAGTTTTGTATGGATACATGTTTGTGGGTTGTGGGTTGTAAGAAACCTAACCCTAGAATGAATTCTTGTATGGATTCTAACATTAAGTATGAAAATTATGAAATTTTGTATGGGATTATGTGTATTTGGACCATAGTAGGGATTTCTATGGTTTTCAAACCTAGGGTTTTGTTAGGATTTCATCCTAACCCTAAAATTTTGAGAGGAGTTGGTAAAACCCTAAATGGTACAAGAAGAATGTGGAATCCTCCTTTGAGGTTGGATTCATGGTTTAAGTTCAAGTAATGGGTTGGGGTTAGAACAAACCTAACTAATCCTTTTGTTTGGTTTATGGAGTTAGTACCCATATTAGAGTTACTTTGAGAGTAATTCATGAAGGTTTTGAAGAAAAATAATGTATTGAAAGATTATTTGAGTATAATTGAGGTTACAAGACGAATACGAAATAGCTTTTGAAGGTATATTGATTATTGAGTTGATTTGGGTAGCAAAATATGGAAAAATGGGAGAAAAACCACCATTATGGGGAAATTTCGAGGGGTGGTACTAGTACCAAATAGAGTGGTACTGGCATCGCATTGTGTTCTCACCCACTAGTACCGGTACCTAAGATTCAAAGACGGCATCTACTGCTCTATTTTGATGTTCTGATTGACATAACTTGGTCATTTCTGATCCGCTTTGAGTGATTCAAGTTGATAATTAAACTAGACTTCAAGGAGAACCAAACATCCTAAAATAGGTAACTTCAAATTCTGACTCTAAGTGGCCTAGAAATTCACTCAAAGTGGGGCTATGTTCAAGCCAATTCTGTCTGGGCTGATCATAGAGCATTCTGCCGGCTTAGGACATAACTCAGTTTCGATGTCTGATTTGGGTGATTCCAGCTTGGAGAAGAAACCCTTAGCACCTTAGCTTTCAAAGGAGTACAAAGAACCAGTGTCAAATGTGAAGTTAAGATCCCTGAAAAATGACAAAGACGATGGTCACAGCCGTCGCAGCCGTAAGTTGTCGATTTTGTCACGGCTTAGTAACTTGCATAACTCCTTCGCAGGCCCATTATGGGTATTATTGACTCTATGGAAAGCTCATTGAGTCTAGAATCTAACCATATGCTATTTAATGGCATTTGCAGCCCAAGATCTTGTCCGAAAATTGAAATCAAGGTACCTGGCGCTAATCGCTTAAGTTAGTGCTAATTGGAATTACAGAAGAAAGGATGTATATGAACAAGAAATGTGCAATATGTATAAATGTGTTCATGAAACATGAATATGATATGAAAAAAACGAAACGAATCGAAACATGAACATGAACATGAACATGAAAGACAATATGTCAGAACACAAATGTGGTTAAGTTATATATGATTATTATCACATATAACCGTAAAATATAAATAAAATGATAGGAAATACATGAATGAACAAGGATAGCCAATTAAGAAGGCTATGAATAGATAAAGACCTCGTAGGATCTACATAAATGATATGAAGACAAAATGTGATTATGATCTGCTATGAGTTCTATTAGTAAAATATATATATATATATGTATATATATATATCGATTTGAATTATCGTTATTCAAATGTTTATCAAATATATGTATGTGTGCGTGTATTCGGGACTATAAGTGAAATTACCGTGATAAAAGTAAATTGATTTGAAATGTATTATTGAATGACCAACATGACTCCGATTCACCAACTGACCGCCATGAAGGTAATCAGAATATTGAATGTGAAATCACATTGCTACCGAATGACAAATGCAGACAGATTCACTAATCAAATTTGTCGTGAATGTCGACTTCTATAGCCATATGTGAGATGGTAAATATTGAATGTGAAATCACATTGCTACTGAATGAAAAACATGACAGAATTCACCAACTGAATCTGTAGTGAATGTCGACTTCTATAGCCATATGTGAGATGGTAATATTGAATGTGAAACCACACATCGCTAATAATGACACAGGACAGATTCACTAACCGAACTGGCCGTGAATGCCGACTTCTATAGCCATATGTGAGATGGTAAATATCAATGTGAAATCACATTGCTATTGAATGACAAACATGATGGTGATTCAACAACCGAATCATAGAATGTCGACTTCTATATCCATATGTGAGATGGTAATATTTGGACGTGGAAATCACATTGCTAATAATGACAAACAGACAGATTCACCAACTAAATCTTTCACATCGTCACTTTATAGTCAATGATTTGCACATTGGAATGTGAAACCACATTGCTACTGAATGACAAACAGGACATGATTTACCAACTGAATATGTCGTGAATGTTGACTCTATAGCCATATGTGAAATCACAAACCGAAATGCGAAAAATGATATAAAAAAAATGTATTTGTATAAGTATTTTATACATTATGCGTGACATCAGAAGGCATTATTTTGTAAATGCATTTGTTAAATGTAAATGTTAATGGGCTATCAAAATGGAAATGCCCCGTGTAATTAAAAAGTCTAAATCGGAGAACACAAAACAAAAATGTTTGAGAAGATAATTGAAAATGCCTGAGTAAACCAAAGCTCTATTGGATCCGCCAACCTGTCGTAGCCTGTGGATTCGGTCGCGACACTTTTGAAAACCAATCGACAAACGATAACTAAAAGAATTAAACTAGTTTCCGATCATGAAATGTAATTGTGATTTGATTAATGGCTTCGACCGTGATAATGATATGGAACTCAAAGGATAAAAACCTACATGTGTAATGTAGATATGATTCAAGTCAAGATACGACAGTTTCGTTATACGTGATAAGGAAAAGTAAATGTAAAAAGATTGTGACTAACATTGTTATTGGTCGTTATCGCTTATATGTTCCCACTAAGCGTAAAGCTTAAGACGTGTTCAATCCGTAGTAATCAAGAGGAGATGTGCTGACAAAGTGACATTCCACACCGCCACAAAGATACATCTTCAGAGATAGGTGCTCACTCAAAGATCAAGCTCGCTGACCGATGTTTCTGTATTAGATATGTATATAAGGGTTGTATAAGTAAAGGGACTTAGTATATGTGTATAGATTTTGATGGACACCACTGGGTGGTAGTTCTTCGTGGTAATATAAATGATTTTTTGTTATTATGTAAAGTGTTTCAGATACCCACGTGCATGTTCAGCCTTTAAGAAAAAAAAAAAAAAAAAAAAACAGGTAAAGAGTCCCAATATATAGTCTCGCGCTCAACCTAGTTCTGATCCGCCATATCTCGTCGGACTGGAATCGAGTGACAACTTCTACCTTTACTTTCATATTTCTCCAGATTTTATACGTATAATAGATCTCATTATGTTCTAAACTTAAACTCTAGGTTTTACAGTATTAGACATGGAGCTTATATCTAATTACTAGAATTCTTCTTTTATTGTTTCATGGGATTGAACCTCTATTGATTCATGCTTGATTTTATTTGCATATTAATGTCTGGCCAATATTAATGTGGTGTGTGGTGCTCTACAAGATCTGAAAAGAAAGTAGAAAATTAGACTTAGGTGAATCAACATAATTAGCTCGGTGGTGTAGAAATCATCGGTAATTAGGAGGCGTGTAGGGTTCTTGGAACTTAAGGCAATCATATGTTTGGGTCAGCCGAGAAGCAAGAACCCAAGATAGTTAGTAGGTTACTCGAATTTATGGGCTCAGAATGCAATAGGACAAGAATCGCCTTAAAGAGCTTTCTAATGAAACAATAGAAAAGGATCCTAGTTCGTATATAGGTTTATTGTCCCAATTGCACTAAAAACCTTAACCTTATTATCTTGGGAAACCCTTTAACTCGTATGATCAAATTGTTAGTTTTACGATTTATTAATTTAATTTAGGCTTTGCTCAAAACCATTACACTTCGTTGTTCTGTTTCGATATTAGAGAGGTAGTCTACCTTGGTACTTAGCATCCCGTTCCTTCCTCGTGGATCGATCTTTATACTTTAGGTAATAATAAGATACTTGACTCGTGAGATTACAATAGCTAATTATATCCTTTCACTTAATTTTAATACAAAAACATAAATACGCCTTATCAGTTTTCGCGCCAAGAGTTGAGTTTCAAAGTTTTATGCTAATATCGATACTAAGTACATCTCTAGTACTTCAAACACTTCTTTTTGAATCATTTGTTTAACTTTGTTTTTTATATTTTTATTTCTCGACATTTTATTTTCTTGAATTTTCAAGTACCATTAGTCGCATGCGAAGATCGAGTCAAAATCTTATACCTGCTAGACCTTGAAATTTAAGACTTTTGAGAAGAATTAAGAGATAAGAGATGTTTAGTTTGTTGCAAATATCACCATAGTACATGGAGATTTAGAGAAGAGAAGGGGTTCTAGAATAGGAGATGGTGCGACACCGAATACTACACAGATGGACAATGTCCTAAGGCCCATCAAAGATTTCGTTCACCATCCACTACTCAAATTCGTGGATAAGAGACTTTATATAGTTAATAACTTCGAGCTCAAGTCCATCACCCTCCAACTCTTACAAGGAGTGCAATTTATCGGACTGCCCCATGAGGACCCAAATGGTCACATCCTAAACTTCTTAGAAGTATGCGATATGGTGGCACAACGGAGTCGATGATGCTATTCATTTTGTTCCGACTCTGAAGGACAAGGCATTGGTTTACTATAGAGCCTCCAGATTCCATCACCCTTGGGATGAGCTAGTTAAAAGTTTCTACTCTGCTCTTCCCACTCATCCGGCTACAAAGAAAGTTAAGGACAAATATCAACAATTTCTACCAACTAGATGTCAGTCCTTTTATGAAGCTCGGGAGAGGTACAAAGATCTCTGCTAAATTCTAATCATAATTTACCTAAATGGATGCAAAACACTTTATAATGGGCCATGCACCACAAGAACTCGAACATGCTTCCAGAGGAGTTTATTCTGGAGAAGAATGAGATGGGCTAATAAGATTCTAGAGAATACAGATCGAACAACTGGCTGCAGCCAACTAAAAGAGAAGTACCAAAGAAAGTGGCTAGGGTAAATGATTCAGATTTTCTGCTGCGAACTCGCAGCCTCTAGATTTCTTCACTTTCTAAGCGCTTCATGTCACTTCAATTGATTTAATCTCTACACCACCATATGGTCCAAGCTAATCCTCCGGTCCCGCGATAGTCGCATGGACCCCACCTTCTACCGTAATGGCGATGATGAATCCCATGGGAGCACACCGGAGCAAGCTCAATACTCGCAATCTCCTATCATAACTTCAACCCGTATGCTCAAAATTACAACTGTGCCGGGAAGAAATGCCTCTAACTTCACAGAATCCTTCAACGCCTGAAATCTGCGGGAGAAATGAAACCCTCTCCAACACTCAGAGGAAAATCCAACTTAGAAGTGAAACTGAGCAAATAGTGGATATGATGACAGATATGGGAATCTCACCAAATGAAATGAGACGATAACTTCCTTAACAACCGTTGCTAAACTTAGAATTTGAAGTGTGATATCTGGAATGGCTACTACTCAACGAGAGGCAACATGGTAATCTACCGAGTGCCTCGGAAGTCAACCCAAGAGAGAGGCAGAGAACAGCAAGGCATCACCGAAGGAGCGGAAAGAGCCGAGGGACCAAGAAAAAGCCAAGGAAAAGGAAATGGAGGCTGGTTAAACTCGAGGCCCGAGATAACAAAGAAGCCGCTTGAAAAGGAAAGAATCGTCATATGCCTATGTGGATAACCCACTCCCAGACTTCAGAAGTACCTTTTCCTCGTAGACTCAGGCTACAGCCAAAATCCTCCCAAATGAGGAAAATGGGAAGGAGGAAAATGAGAAGGAGGATAATAAGGAGAAACAAACGAAGAAGCATTTTGTCCAAGTACCTACTCCATGCATGTAGTGCCCTTAGAAGTTAAAGAAGAGTAAGTTGGAGAAGCAATTTTTCAAGTTTCTTGATATCTTCAAGAAACTTCACATAAATATACACTTCATGGATGCACTTGAGAACATGCCAAGTTATGTGAAGTTTATGAAAAAAATCTTGGCCAATAAGAAGAAGTTTGGTGAATATGAGACAATTTCAGTTACCGAGAAATGCAGTACAATCCTCTAAAAGAAGCCCCCACTAAAACTTCAAGATCCCATATATACCATTCTCATCGGAACTTGTTATTGGGTAAAGCCTTTGTGACTTTCAAAGGCATCACTCTAATGCCACTCAATGTTTAAAAGGTTGAATTTGGGCGGAAGCAAAACCGACTACAAATCATGTTACAAATGGTTTCAATTTGGCCCTACAAACATCCACGAGGTTTAATTGAAAATGTCTTCGTAAAGTGGATAAGTTCTTCTTCCTAGCGCACTTTGTCATCTTAGACATGGAAGGAAGATGATAAGGTCCTCATACTTGGCAGGCACCTTTCTTAGCTACTGAAAATCTCAACAATGTTCAAGAGGGTGAGCTTAAATTGAGAGTCTTGAAGGAGATGAGGTCATTCATGTATACTGTTATGAAGCATCCAAATGATGACCTTGAACGATGACATTCCTGAGTCTAGCCACAAATCTAGACTATGGCTGCTTACTTGGTAAACTGCAAGGATTTGCCCAGTGTAGTAAAGAAAGAAACCAAGGGAGTTGATGGTATGGGAGATAGTATATTTCACCCACTATGAGCAGTACATCGAAGTATTGAGGGAGCATCTAGAGCATTCTTAACCATTTCCTATGTTCGAATACCCGTCATTGAGATGCAATGTTAAGCCTAAAGACATTAAACAAAGCGTTACTTGGGAGGCAACCCAAGCCTTTTGAGATTTTCTTTCCTTAACTTAGTTTTAAGTATTTTTGTTATAATTTTATAGATTCAAGTTTTCTCAAAAGTTTTTCACTAATTAAATTATGTTTGGTTATTGTTGTGCTTTCGTTCGAGATTTCTACTATGACAAAGAGGGATAAGTAGCGAAGCCTATTACTCGTGACACATAATGTCAAGGGAGTTTTCTAATACTTAGAATTTTTTTTTTCCAAAATGTACCTTAACGTCGCGACGTCGGCTTTTTAAGCCCTCTGGATCGTCACGACGTTGGTTAAAATGCAAAATACCTCCCCTCTAGAACGTCGCGACGTTGGTTTTTTGAGTTTTTTGGAACGTTGCGATGTTCTATTTCAACTTCGCGATGTTAACTGGAATTTTTTTTATCACTCTTTGGAACGTCTCGACGTTTCCCTATTTTTAAGGCAATATCGCCATTTGATTTCTTGTAATTCTGTCATCTTCTGTTCAATTCTCTCTCAACACTCTTAGCCTCCATACCAGTCCCACGTTTCAAGTGTTTCCATGTGCCCTAAAAGACCAAGAACAACCGTCCACTATGCATCGTCAAATTTCTCCATTCATCAAGTCCCATTTCAGCCTCTAGTAGATTTTTCGCTACTGACATTCGTGGTATCCAACTTCAAGTTAGGCACTTCTTCACCCTTGCTTTTTGTCGGAGAGGAGAAATTCTAGGTATATTGAAGCTCTAGAGGATTCAATATGTTTGGAGAACTTGGTTCAAAGTATCACCTGCTAAGTGTTTGATCAATTGTCTGAGTGGTACTTTAGGAGTTGAATTGTCGTAAAGGAGCTTAGTCATCCCCTTAGAAGACTAAGTGCCATTTGTGTAGGTATTTGCACTATTTTGACCCCCCTCGTCATCCCTATCAACTCAAAGCAGCAGCCAAAGAGTAAAAATTGATCTTAAAGAAGAACCATAGAATGGAGGAGCTGATGGATGATTATAATCATCAAAAGTTTGTGAATGTGGGAGCGTCCAAGAAGTTCACACTCATCTCAAATAATCGATTGTTTATCAAAGAGAAGGGATTCCACCACCCCGAAGACTTCTCTTCGTAAGACCACAAAGAAGAAAGAAATGGTGGAAAGCACTCAACCCCCCCCAGTGGCGTACCAAGGCCATAATGCTTGTCCGAGAATTCTACGCTAACTTATCTTCACATGTGGTGAAACAAGTATGGGTGAGGGGCGTGTTGGTAGATTTCAGCTTGAGGTCTATCAACGAGTTTTATAACTTGGAACCAGTTAGTGATGAAGCGTATGATAGAATTCAAGAAGACCCTAACTACCCCAAAGTACTTAGAATGCTCACTGTGGTCGTGGTGAGGAAACTGGTCAGCAAGGCATGCTATGAATTTGCCAAGTACTTAGCCTATTGTTAGCAATTTTTCAGTGCACTCCTGTCGCATTGCAACACAAAGGGACTACTAAGTCCAGATATTAATCCCATTGTGGAAAGTGTGGTTTTAGTTATGATTGAGTACCCTGGCTATCGGGTCGCTCACTATTCGAGTCAAGGGAGATTTGGAATGTGATTATCTCAAAAGAAAGCTAAACTAAACAAAACAAATCTAAAATTGATTTTTTAAAGATTCACAAGTAAATGGGTTGATTTTAAAGAAAGCTATAGGGAAGGATACCACAATGACATATCCATTTCCAGTGCAACAAGAATATACCTCATAAGGTCGTTTACTAAAACAGGCCGCAAGCTCAAAACTGTTAAAACCCCAAGTACAGAGAAGTCATAATTTCGGTCTCCCCCACTTCACAACAACCCACATCTTCCCTCGTCCATCTAGGTCATTAAATGCGATACTTTCTAAGGCGCTTTCCTGAATTTATTGGCGCTCTCATCTTACAATAGACTACTCCGACTACACTCGACCGATCACCTTCTGGCCCATACACCCTCACATAATGCTAAGATGATGTCGGGTCCTAATGAATCCATCTAGTACTAGGGATTTCCAACCTATTGACTTCTTGATTAGGTTAATTTAAGCCAATTAACTAATTCATACCTTATGGGACTCGCCAGACTTATTTGTGGCATAATCCTAGATCAATTAGCGATATCCTGTGCCACCGAATGCCCTAGTGCATGGGGATCAAGACCACTCTTGTATGGATTAACCCGGCTTAAAACCAAAACCATTATAATCCTAAAAACTACACCAACTAACATCCACACAAGCATGAATTCAAAAAATCATCATAAAATATATAAACCATACATCAACTTCCACAATCAACCCTAAAGGGAAGTATAGGTACTCATTGCAACCATGTAATCCAACAAAATCATATTTAAGATAAAGATACGTCGAAAGATCGGAGCAACAGGAGTAGGAGCTGTGGTGCATACAAACAAACGCGAGATTGTTCCATCTCAACCCACACCACGCCTACAAAGAGACCCTAGTAGCCAAATTTCTTCAAAATCAGCTCCAAAAACAAAGAAAAACTAAAGAAAATAAAAAACGCTGAAGTAATTCAAGAAGAAGAGAGGAGAAACCCTAAGGAGGGTGTTCTCTCTCTCAAAATCCGAACCCTAATTAAGTCTAAAATACATATATTTATAGGCAAATGGAAAATAAGCCAAAAATGGGCTAAAAATGCGAGGTTTATTGTTCAAGCCCGACATCCTTCTCCTCAGCCAAGGCCCTTTTGCTGAGGCGAACCCGAGAGTTGTCTTTTGTTGTGTCCCTCCTTTGCCTCGATGAAGGGTAGCTTTGCCTTGGTGAACCAATGCTTCGGCGTAGTGTTCTTCTGCTTTTCTACCATTTCCTTGCTTGATTTCCTTTTTAATCCTACAAAACATAAGCAAATGGGGGATTAGTGTAATATTTAGGAATATAGGTGTGAATCTAGCATTTAAATTACATAACCACATGAAAAGCACGTTATAAATGCTAGTATGAATCACACCTATCACCTATATCTCCAAAGTCCACTTCATTCTAACTACCAATGTATGCGAAGTGACTACCAAGCGTGCCTTGTTGAACTACGTGATTATTCAAGACATCCCCTTTGATGTGGGGATGTCATGAGATGCTATCCCTCCACAACAAGGATGCTGTAAATGAACCTCGAAAGCACCCCCATTCCTCATATACTAATTATGGAAGAAAGCCTGAAAGTAATGAGCTCGGATATATCCCATAGTAGTCAAGGGTGAAGAAAAACAAGCCGAAAAATAAGACTTGAGGAGGTGTATGACCCGAGAATGAGCTCTGACAGGAGGAGTCGAGGACCTATCAAGATAATGCATCGGGAAGACATGACGAAATAGTTGATGTGGGACAGTCCTCTACTCAGCCCCAACCACCAACAACCTATGAGAAGGCCGATCCCATTTCTCCACACCCTATTAAGGATCAGGTTCATGACCTCACAATGAGGTTCATGAGATTAGATCTAAACACAAGAACATCACGCCCCGATGAGCAAGATACGGACGGTCAAGCGACAATGCACACAAGGTTTTAAAGAATTAAGATATCATCAAGCAAGAATCGGCTTAGATCCTTCCTACCACACTCCACTACCACATCGTAGAAGGATCATATCGATCACTAGGGGAGTCCTTTGTACCCTTCTTTTATGCTTATTCACATCATAATGTTCATTTCAAATTAGTGGGTGTGGGTGATTGGCTCGTATTATTTGTTATTAAACCCGATTGTTCATATTACCCTCGTCATATTCGTATTATCATGATCACATGCCACATAATTGGCTTCGGGTCTAAATGGATGACTCGGAATCTAATTGCAGTTTCAGGCTTTAATTTGCCTATTTGGTCTAGCTGAGACCTCGACTTCTAAGTAGAGAGGCGAATATGCTCATAGGAATAAATCGTATGCTGTAGGTTAGTTTTGTCATAGTCCGCATTTTTTCGTCATGTTTGTGTCATGTTCTCGCCGAGTGCCTTAAGTGAGTTTGAGGCCATTGGATTACACTTTGTCATGTCGAACACAAATTCCTTGAAAGGCCAAGTGCAGCAAAAGGAATGGGACCCTTAAGCTATTGAATAATCTAGAATTGTGTAATTTGCATGGTATGGGTGATTTAACCTGTTAACATCTCAGATTTCCAAGAAGCTCTTCAAGGAATCTATCACACAATATTACTAACTCCTCAGATATCTTGGCCCTGCACTCCGCCTTGAATTCGGGCCTAACCTTGGGGAATTGTACCCACCTAAGTACTGGGACACCTAACCAAAAGAGGATTGCCACTGAGCCCCAACAAAAAAAAAAAAAAAAAGTAAAAACAAAAGAAAAAGTGAAAAAGAAAGATAAAAAGAAAATATAAAAAAAAAGGTATATGAATAAGAATATGTGGGATCATCCAATCGAAATCTCTGGCACAATTTGAGGGGCCTTTCAAAGCCTAATGCCCTGGGCTAATCGGCTCAGAGCAAGACTTCATCACCGCCATACGGATAAGATGGATCATTCCCATACTCCTGCCTTCAGCCGGCCAGATTCGCGGTTCGGTGCAACTAAAATGTCTCAGCCCTTAACCACCTGTAGGGATTCTAATGGATCCCGCCATGTGGACACACTCATCTAAAACTTCTTGGCACTGGTTTTCTTTTATTTTTAGGTAATTAGGTCATTTTTGTTATAGGTATTTTAGTATGAATAAAAAGGGTGTGTTCTTATCATTTCTTAGTTGGCTTCTTCCAAATAGGTGAGTTGACCTTAAGTTTGTGGGCAGTCAGACCTCGATATACATCGAGATCATATTATAACCCACAACAGATTCTCGGGAAGAGTCATCGAGGACTTAGGGTCAATTACGTTGTCGCCTACTGCTTTGCCAATGCCTAAAAGAGTTTAACATTTGTTGATCCAAAATTTTTCGTTGAAACATCTACATCCCTAAATTGTGTTCATATTGATCCTTCTATTTTGGCACCATGTTATCATATCATCTCACTGGTTCACTTAGTATAAAAGTTTGCTGCCCAACACTCTCCGCTCCTTTCACTGAAAACTAAGCTAACTATGTCCAAAAAACACTCATTACAAACCCCGGTTTTGTATGTTTTTAGATTCACTTATAATTAATTTAGCATTTTTTGCTTCATATACTAATATGTAGTTTCTTTTTGTGCTAGGGTCAAAGTTCAAGATGGGGCTAAGAGAGCTGAATGAATCAAGTTCCCCAGCCCAACGTTGCAACGCGATGTCGCTAGGCCCGCCCACGTGTCCAACCCAAATGGGATTCAAGAGCTCTCTTCGTGGTTTTTAAGGAAGAATACCAATGATGAGGGGTCCACACATTAAGGAGGAGGCTGATGATAGCAGGGAGACAGATATAGATCGACACCATCTGGGAGATCCACGTGAACTGAGGAAGAAGATCGAAAGCACTACCAAATCTTTCAAAGATTAGAGCTCTTCTACCTTTACTTTCAAGGTTTTCTAGATTTTGGTGATGTATACGAATTTAATATGTTCTAAACTTAAACTCTAAGGTTTTGTCAGATTATGACTACCCGCGCGCACCCATTGCCTCACCCGACTGAGAGGTCGAACTTGACTCTGCCAGACGCGATCCTCACTTTTTTTTTTTTTTTTTGAATCATTTCGAATAATCCAAATACAATTACTTTTCCAAACACATTTCAAATACTCAATGAAAAATATATATACGTAAATACCACTTTAACATAAAGGGGGTCCATCATTTGATCACAAAACTCTTTTTTTCATTCGATGTGGCATTTCATGCCCATTTGGTCTATTTCCCATCTTTATACAATGTGGCATTTTTGGTCAAGCCAATATCCAAATATTTACAAAACATAATCGTAGTTCTATTTTCATAATAGCTGGATTGTATTAAAACGAATAATAATTTCACGACAAAGATGATGCAGCCTTACTTATCTCCACGTGACTTCGATAATGACTCATTCAACGTTATTTCCACGCTGTGACATGTTCACTTGTGACCGCGCAATGATAAAGAACGTAAGCAAGAATATGCCAGTGGTTCTTCATAAAGACTTTCCGATTTCATTAAGTCAAATCATGCAATTTTTCTAAACCATGCTTTTTGAATCCAATGATCAATGCAAATGCATAACATATATATTCATTTCATATATATACATTCATTTACTTCGCTCATCGATCATTCCAAATATGCACTTATATGCAATAAATCATTCAAAACACAAATCCTGCATTTCACAAATATTCTTATCATTTTACCCTTAACGACTTAACCGGCGCTTTCATGATAGATTGAATCACCGACACTGCCTCACTGGCTACAAAAACGATATAAAAACATTTTGTTTATAACACAAGACGATCCTACCGGGCCGACCGGGTTATTAAAAATAAATTCGCGGAACACCACCGGTCCCGTCGCGCTACTGACAAGTGGACAGACCACGCTTTGTCACAGATTTCACTGACCTTTATCAGAAGTACCAATTCATATCCTTAACCCGAATTTAACTAAGTAACATTCATTAAGGGCGCCCAAATCATTTATAGCAAAAATACAATATAATATACATTCATACACAATAATTTTATTTTTCAATACTCATGTGGCTCTTTTTCATATGCAAATCATTTCACAATTAATGTTCTAAATCAATTAAACACTTCATTATGCGCTTTATCAAAATCATTTCAATAATAGGAACAATGATCGTGAAACTTGAAATAAGAAGAGATTAAATGGAGAACAACCCAAAATGGAAACAAAAGAGAGAGTCACTAACAACCAAAAGCTTGTTGCACTTGATTCCAACCTTGAAATCTCGATCAATTCGCTTTCTCACACCCTATTCCAATACAAATAACAATCATCGGGTCATTTATTTAGGTTTCAGTTATGATTGTTTCACCCACACACCACTTGTAAAATTTTCCTTCTGGGAACAAATGAGTCATGTTTTTTTACCCAATTTCCTTCAAGTTCATTGTTCCTCTATAAATCCATTTTATTCGTAAATTTAAATCATCCACTTTGAGTATCAGGGCTCCGTATGTGTCCTAAGCCTGATCCGGATCAGCTCATTTTAAACATAGAACCAGAATTTCTCCTAAAAACAAGGTTTCCTTCCTTTTCAGACTAATTTCTCAGTTTGGCTGTGGTCCAAATTGATACACTTATTTGTGTGAGACTTGCTCTCCTTAAGTCTAGTTTACTCAATTATTCGATCTACCTAATTGACAAGTATTGTCAGTTATATTAAAATGAAAAACATGGAGTTTGAAATTTCTGGATAAAGATCTCCTTGTACCAACATTCTCTTTATATATAGGTTCTTTCACAACACCAATCCAAAACAACCATATAACAAATTTGTATAACCCCCAAACAAATAAACTAATAAACATCATTTTTATACCAATCCTATGTTTTTCAACCTGTAAACACAATGATTAAGGGAAAGCTAAAGTTTGATTCTCTTTACCTTAATCTTGATTTTTCAACACCAATCTTCCTTCTTCCTCTCTGATCACCTTAATCCTCGACTACGGAGCAAAGACCACTAATGTAACGCCCCAAAATACCCTAGTATTTTTATAATATTTTTATTGGTGGTTTAGGTATAAATCGAAAGCAAACTCGGGGGACTTTCCAGATCATAAATGATCATAGTGTTAAATGTTAAATGATAAATGATTCATTATAGATTCAATGAATGAATCCCTGAATTTACCCAAGTGTTAAGGGCAAATGGGAAAAAATTATCAAAATGAGACCTATACGTCAGAGATAAAGAAAATATGTCTAAGTGTGAATAAGAGAATTGTAAGTGCAAATAGAGAAAGTATATGTATTATATATAAATCGGGAGAACTAACTCAAAATAGGGTTTTAGAGCCAAACATGGCCTTATAGGATGTTATTAAGACCACATTCGTCCGTTGAATCACATTCAGGCAAAACGACGGGAGATCGAAGAAAGAGAGCGTTTTCGTGGTTTTTAGTGAAGATCAAGAGATTGGTGTGGAACTTGTTTTGGTGCTAACTGCTCTTTGGTGCACGATCTACAAAAGTTCAAGGAGGAAGCTAGGCAAGAAGTTTCAAGAGATTCATGGAACACAAACCCAAGTAACTCTTTTCAGGTTCGGATTCAGCTAAAACCCTAACCTTACGTAAAGATGATTTTGATTAGCTAGGTAGATCAATTCTCGGGGTCAGGTCATTAAGTTTTGAAGTATTGTCAAGGTATTTCTGGATTGGTTTTGAGGAATGTTTGTAAAAAGGAAAATGTCATTTTCTTAAAGGAGTTGTTACTGCAATTTTTACAAACCCTGCTCTTGTTTTGGCTATAGGTTAAGTTATAATCATCCAAATTTGAAGTGATTCAAATTGGTAAAACCATAAGAGATATTTACAAATTTATAGAATGACTAGGAGTAAATTGTAGTCAAGCAATTCTGAATGTAGCTTTCTAAAGGTGAGTTTCGGTAGCTCAAGTGAGTATGCTCTCATGGGTGTAGTCAGGGTGTTTTTGGCTATAGTTGAGTTTCACTCATCCAAATCGAAAGGATTCAAAATTAAGGAGTAAACTAGACTTCTAGGGGAACACTCATTTGAAGGAAGTATATGTAATTGAAACCCCAAAGTGCCCGTAAATCATTGCCACAAAGTGGAGATATATGTGATTGGGCTTGCAAATGAGTAGTTCGATGTAAAATGCAATAACTTGAGTTTTCGTGATCCAAATTGGATGATTCCAAGGATAAGAAACCTTAGGAACCATAGCGCTTCAAATATGAAGGAAACATTACCAATTTATGGAGCAGACCCTTGTGAAATCGAAAATACTAGTAGTGATCCAGTTGAGTCGGGTACATTACCAGCTTTGACATTAAAATGTCACCCTGAGTTCGGTGATCCAAATGAGATGATTCCAATTCCTAATGAAAATGACTCATAGAGTTATCATTTTCTGAAAGGAAGTATGAGAAAATATGGATCATGTGTCCCTTAAAATTTCATAGAAGGAGTATCGGGTAGACATCAACCTTAACCAAAAATCTTAGAATGCACACCGATTCTTTCTCGTCAGTCTCTTTAATTATGACATATTGGCTGTGATTGGGGTTGGTGACAAGGAAGTTTGATTCAAGAATCGGACTCCAGAGATAGGAATCGGAAGAGCGACAACTTTGGAGTTTGTTTTTCAATCTCTCTTGTTTCAAATTTAGAAAGTTTGATCTACACTCTTCTCATTGTTTCAGAATTGATCATGAAATATTATGAAATATTGAAATGATATATGATAAATTTCATATTGATTTGTTTTAAATTGATTTGAGACAACCGACATAAATAAATCGTGGCTTTATGAAAATTTGCATATGTTGAAAAGAAATTATTGTATTTAAAATGTATGGCATTTATTGTAATTGTGGACAATGATTTCAAGGCCCTTAAAAGAATGTTAACCAAGCAATTTGAGTTAAGGTTAGATTGGTATACCAATAAGGGTCAAATTAGCGCATCGCACAAATGTAATGTAATGAAGTGCATACTTCGGGATTCATAGCCCATTGGGTCATATCGATAGTGTTCACGAAATTGATTTTAATAACTGGGCCAAGATTCATGAATCAGACGTGTTATAAAAATGCTTTTATACCGCCTACAAAGTGACCGCGCCTACGATTCTTTATCCTATGCAATCAAACAGTTAAATCACAAGCGCGTAATAATAATAAGATTTGAAAATCGTACTTTATCAGCGACTAATGATTTGAAAGATATGAAATTGCATAACTTGAAATGTCCAATGAATTGTAATCGAATGTAAATGAATGAATATATATATATATATATATATGAGAGTATATATATATATATATATATATATATATATATATATATATATATATATATATATATATTCTATTTATTTATAAATTATCATATTTTTAAATTGATTTAAACTAAAATGAAGAGAGAATTGTATAGAACTACTAAGCATGAAAATGCTTAGCGCGTTGTTTTTGTCATCGCAGAGGTATTGAGTGAACAAGTATGAGGACAAAGACCGTAGATATTTAGAGCCAATATATATATACGAATTGTACTACATTAGTCATTGGGAAAAATGTACAAAAGCATTGTTTTATAAACATTACATGAATTGATTTAAACTGAAATGTTTCATGCTTAGCGCGTTGTTTTGTCACCTGAGAGGTATTGAGTGAACAAGTATGAGGACAAAGACCGTAGAGCCTAGAGCCAACGCCAAAGCTTTCGCAAACAAGTAAAGATTCGACTATGTGATCTATGAAATGGATTTGACCATCTTGTATAAAACTCGATTTTATTTTTGTAAATGTTTTTATATTGAAAACTCCGATATATTTTTGTAAATTATCTGATCGAAATGGCATATAATGTCATATTGAATAAATGGGACATTCAAATGACGGGTCAAAATGTTGATGGGTATTATTATATATTCTTACGGTGATACTAAAAAACGATTTATTCAGATTTGCAGCGTTGGATTTTATATTTATTTTAAAATGAGTTACAAGCAATTGTTTGAAAAAGTGGTGTTACATTTATTTTATAATAAAAGTACAGTAAAGATAGAGCTACGTGAGATTAAAAACATATTTGTATTTGTATTGGTGTTTGAATATATCTTAAAAGTAAAAGTATTAGTAGTGCAATGGACGCTACAACCAATCTTCCTCCCTTTCTCACAACCGAAAAAACCCTAGCACTTTCTCTCCCCTTCTTTTAACAAATGTGCAAAGTGTCTCTCAAAGACCAATATTTGGTCTGTAATCAAAATCTTGCACTAAGCCTCTTTGTTTCACACACTAATTCCTCATTTTTCTATTTTTCTCACTTTAAAGCTTCATTTCAATTTCATTTCCACTTCATTTCATTTCATTTATACTCTTTATACTTCATATTATTCTTATTATTTAACTATGCACTTTAGGTCTATTCGATATATTTTTACCAAATTTATTGTTCAGAAATTTTTGGTTTTATCATTTTTCGTTTTGAACATTTAAACCCTCTTTAAAAATATATAATTTTATTTATTTTACACCCCTAATATGTTATAAAATCGTTAAGTATGTTCAGGTATTATAGTATTAGACATGAAGCTTTATATCTAAATTATACCTTCCTTTATTGTTTCATTAGATCAAACCTCTATCGATTCATGCCTTTATTTTATTCAAGATATTAATGTTTCACACATTAATGTGGTGTGTGTTCTCTTCACTAGACTAAAGGAAGAAAGTAGAAAATTAGATCAGTGAATCAACCTACTTAGCCAGGTGGTGTGTGAAAACTGCCGCATCAGAGGCATGCAAGATTCTTAGAACTCAAGTAACTGCTAAAAAGCCTTGTTGAGGCCAGGAAGCAAAGAAACCTAGTATTAGTTAAGAGGTTACTTCACCTGGGTGAGCTTTGGCTTGTTAATGAAATAGACAAGAACCTTCACCTTGGAGAATCCTTTCAATGCAACAATAGAAAGGATTCTGAGCCCCAGATATAGGTGATTGTCTAATCTATAACAAAAAACCTTTAGAACTCTATTATCTTCGAAACCTTCTTTACCTGCGTGATTAAACCTGTTACTTTACCATTTATTAATAATTTCAGGTTTCTGCCCCAAATCATCACACTTGTCTATTTGATATTAAAGAGGTAGTTCAATTTCTCAGACTTAGCATCCCGTTCCTCCTATGGGATCAGTTACTCCTTGTAAGTTAGGTACACTTCTACTACATCACTAGATATCATGTGTAAGCAAATAATACCATATCTTTTCTACATAATTTTTAATACAAAAACATAAATACGCTTATCATGTGCGTCCACGGGCGCGGAATTAACATTTCGAGTATATTCGCTGGCTGTTAAAAAAGCTAATGACTTAGCATCAAAGAACATTTCAGAGTGTTCAGACTTTGCATGCAAACGATTGCACCAAATAGGAAAAGTTGGGATGGTGACACACAACTTAAGGACCTTATATGGGATGGTGAAAGACACTAATGAAATGTACATCAAATTTTGTGCTCCAATACTTAGGGAAAATGGACCAGAAATTTCGTGAGTGGCAACTATTACATACATGTGCTGCGTGTTTGCTCTTCAGTGTTCCAATTTCTTTTTAGAGTCGATGCCGTTGTTACGCGAATGTATTATAATTCACGTTATAATGAGTACTCATTTGAATCTCAATTTTTAGATTTTTTATGATGTTAAAAACATATGTGCCATCTGGTGGATGTTCCCAAAGAATGCCCAGGCCGTTTTGAATGATCGGGCTAGTTAGACTACCACTAATTGATGAAAATTACATGCCCTATGGATAGGTCATATCGATAAGACAATTGGAAAACGGATATCAATATTTCAAGGATAGACTTGTATTTTTATATTTCTTAGAGTAAGTAATTTTTGTTAATGTTGGACGTATCAAACACATATTTGAGAACTAAATCGATACAGTTCCCACGTTTAATCAAGCATCAGAACTGATCATGCACCTCCATTTGCTAATCTAGCATCTCCCAAAGCTTATGAAACTTATAGAGAGATCAGAGGTTATTGTAGCCAACCATTATTCAATAGACATTATGATGACTCTACTAGTTGTAAGGATCTAATTGCATTAATCAAGGCACCTTATACTATAAGTATTCAAGTTTGGGTTTTCTTTCACAAATCGATAGTGATGAATATCATCTTCGGCTAATCAACACAAACAAATTTTACAATTGGTGTCCTTAATGATTTGCAATTTCACTCATATCAAGAGCGAGAAATAGTAGAGAAAGACAACAAAAATGAAATGATTCCATTCATCCTCTCATTCAATCTAAACCAACACATGCATATCATGACCATGATTGCTGATGAATTTGGGATTACATCCTACCAAGATAACAGACATTATGAGACTCCAAATCAAATGATTGATTTGAAAGATGTTTATATAGCTACACTGATCAATAATAATTTCACCACAAAAGGAGGTTTCAATAAAAATGATATCGATGTGGAAGTCATGTGAGATTCTTCAAGGAGATATCACTAACAACATATTCTTTATTCAACAAATGAATCTCAATTGATAATGGGAAATATGGAAGGTAATAAGAGCCAATGATAATGATTATAAGGCTCCAACATGAAGTGCTGTCATCCTTTCTCACGCCTTAACAAAGATAGAAAATGAGCAGAAATGAGTGCTAAAGATGATGCAGAAACTCTCAAGGAAAGCGCCAATTTAAGAAAAATTAGCAGGATGGCAGAGACTCACAAGAGAGTTGTAGCCTATAGATCACCTTTCATTCAACAATGTGCAAGAAGAGTACCCTAGGCTTTCCCCAAACATAAGTTGGTAGGTGATTTCACTTTAGATCCCGAGGGTGATAAAAGGTAGTATCGTTGCATCATTTTTTATGAAATTCTGTGTTTAATAATAATAAAATTTCTGTCTAATGGGTCAGAGGTGGGTCATGTCAATGAATGGATTTTCATTACCAGATGAGATGGTATGCTTAGAAGGCACCTAGTCATTAATTTAATTCTATGGTATGTATATCACATAGTTTATGTTTCTTTATGCAACAAGTCAATTATACTTGCTATATTATATTCTTAGTCATTACTACAATGGTTGAACCATATGGTTATTGAAAATGTATTGTCGTTACTAAATGCACAATAAGGACCATAAATGAAAGTGAACCACTATTTTGATCGCTCATTCATGGGTGGATTACCAATATCGCTTTTAACAATAATATATCATATACTTGGTTTCTTATGTTCTAATTCTGTTTCCATGAAATTGCATATGTGAGATTCTAATCAGATCCCCGACAAGCAAAAAGAATTGTTGCAAGATCGCTTTAACACTATCTCTGGACCCCGTACAACTCATAGAGAGTTACTGCCTTAGGCACTTTGGAAATGTATGGATGTTATGTAATCTGTAATGTTATATGTTTGCATCTATTATCAAATCAACAGAATTATACATTCTACTATTATAGTTATTTTTGCCTGTATGTATGGATACCATTGGCATGTACATTATTTCAACCTTCACAATAAAGTGTGCTGAGTTATTATCTTCATGTCACCAATGATTAAGTATGTAAAAGCCTCTCTTCAGTTAGAAGATTACCACATTCGGGGATGGCAATGTCAAGGCTTATGATGTGCATACAAAAATGGACATGTGGAATATAAGGTTCACCTGATGTTATAAAGGTAGAAAATCACACGTTATTTTCATTAATTAGTGTTAACAAAGATGTTTATAGCTATGACAATGATCGCCTACTTTGTTGTTTTCTCATAATGAAAAATTAATTCATGTGTAGCATGATTGCGGGAATTTATGTCACCAAATATATGGAACTTTGGAATGACACAACACTAACAAAATCAATAGTTGCAATAACTACATTATAATCATCTCTTATATAAATATTTTTAGTACATTATAAATGCGGAATTACATTTGTACTGGTTGTGTTTTGTAGAAGAAAATGAATTATTACAGGATAAAGCTCTTATGTACATTGGTGATGCACGATGATAATGGTGAATGAGAGCGAATTCATAAAACATGCAAGCATAATTTCAATCACAGAGTCAAGCTGGGTGGCCATTTTTTTTGTTTTTTTTTTCTGGATATAAAAACACTTGGAAACTCTATTATATTGTTTATTATAGAAGTTTGGAAAATCGATATGAGGTTGCTACCCAAAATCAACTAACAATGCAGTTGGATTTCACCCATGTTTTGTATATCTTAGACTTTCACTGTATGACTAAAAGGGGTAAGGATTTAGTTATCCATGTTTCACACTAGCTCGTTTTGCTCTAATCCTTATATATATGCCTTTGGCAATATAGTCCATTTAAAAGGAAGATCTTTTTTCCTTTTTGTTGTCTTCTTTTTTCATTTTGTGCTTAGGGTTGCCATAGCATGGTGTTATGGAAAAGACACTTAATTTTGAATGGGGATATATGTTCTCAACAATTATGATGGCTTTATTGTTTTTTTTTTCTATTCATTCTCAACAACTATGATGTACGCACATGCTATGCACTATCTCAAACTAAATGAAGTGCAAATGATTAATGTATCATCTTTTCTCTTTTTGTTTTTAAGAAAAAAGTAGCACAAATTGGCATATGTGAACTTTTACTTTTAGTTGTTTCATATTAGGAATATCATACTCCCCAATTGTACTCATTTCTTTGATTTGCAATGGGAAAAACTTTCATAAACCATTTTAAGTCATCATTAACAAAGGCTGTTGCATTTCATACACAAATGAAGCAATCCAACTACAAATGAAAACTAGCTTGCATCATTCATCACATCAACAATTATAGTGCAATTATAACAATTACAAATAGTCAATATTAGTACTTTTACAAAAGTATTTGAATTTCATTCCAATAAATTAAAACAAAGATTGTTACTAAGCTTCCGAGAATGAAACATATGACTAATGCATTGCAACTAAATTGTATAAACTTGTTGTCTTCATGTTCCTTTATATTGGAACATTTACATAATGTAGTAGATCCTTCTAGTCTCTTCCATCTTGGTGGTATAGGGCTCATGCTCGCATTGTTTCATCTCTAGACGTATAAGACTTGTAAACAATAATTGCATACAAAGAACACCCTTTCTTTGATATCCAATCAAGATTCACAAACTCATTTTTCCCGAACTACTAATACAACATAATAGTTTCATTTGTGTTCCTATAAGTTTAAATAATAAATGTTAAATCATTCATAATCATCGTGAGGAGGTCCAACTATAATCTATGCATTTCATGAAATATAAATGGGATGAGACTGAAAAAGATTTGCAAGCAAATGTGGTAAAAAGAGGTTTAGTGTCTTACTATTAAGGTAGTACTTGATACTTGTAAGATAGTACATGTATTACATTAAGGTAGTACCTACATTATGTTAGAGTAGTACCTATGCACTTGGGTCATAAGGAAAGGGGTTTTAGTATATTTTGACCTAAACATTACTAAGGAGAACTCATTACCACTTTTCCCCAACTGAAGCTCATGCCTACCAGCAAGCATGCCCAAACATTTCACATATATACTTAATTGCTCACTGAGAAGTCCAACTATAATCCAATGCATTTTATGAAGTATAAAATAAGGAAATGAAGTATCGTCAATCAATATATGCGGGTAAAAGTGTTTAGACCTTTTCCTCAACACCCAAAGGTGAGATTATAGGATAAATGTAAATTCTAAATAAATTTTCCCCAACGGTTAGACCTCATCTTTAACACAAAGTAAGATTCCCCAAATTTTCATATATGTGCTTAATTTGATTCTGCTACATTCTGGGGATGCAAATCCAGATCCATGCACTTATGAAGTAAAAAGGGACATAGAATTGAGTATTGGTAAAAATGGGTTGAAAGGGGTTTAGGAAACCCTTAAAATAAGGTACCTAAGACTGAGTAAGGTAAGATCAATGCATATTGATGTAGTACCTCACTTTTGTTAGATTAGTACTTACGAAAAAATGAGGTTATAGGGAGACAAACACATACAATAAACATGTCATGAATTCTAAAGTATAAAATTAATCTTCACAATCACTTTTTTTTTTTTTTGCAATCACACATCCATCCAAAAAAAAAAAAAGATTTTTCAAGAAACTAAAATGCAAATTACACTTTTCCCCTTACTTTTAGAGGAAGGTATCGACGGGAAAGGGGGCTCTTCGGCTAAATGGGGGAAAATACGCCACGCCAGGTTACCGTGTTTTTGTTTCGTCAAGCAACCACTCAAGATAATTATTTAAAGATTTTTTTTCTTTCGCCGAAGGACTGCAAGAGGGAAGACAAGAAAAATAAAAGGAACTATACAGTGTTATCAGCACATGAGTTAGGGCCTTATACCTTGATTTTTTTCTTTTCCTTTTTTATTCCGCATTGGAAATATTAGTTGGATTATTATTAAGAGGGACAAAATTCTGCCCAACCACTACTTTTGTTCCTAAAAAGACAATTATTTTACACTCATAAGGAAGAATGTAATTCAAATTCTTCAGACCTACATTTCTTATTTTTCAAATTAGTTGTTAAGAACATCTGTTTTTCTTAATAGTTTTTCTTAACTCTTGAATCTTATAGTATGAGGGCTTTAAAATGTAATTTCAAGGTGGTTGTCTTAAATAATAAAACCAATCATATATAGATATAATCAATTTCACCAGTTTTGATTTAATTACTATTATGGTTCATCCATAGTCAGGGTTTAGTTAAATTACAAATGAATTTGTTATTTTTAAGGGGTACCTCTAATTGAGGTTTTGACATGATAACAAACAAAGCTTATTAATTATTAATGGTTAACATTGAGTCAAGTGATAGGTTGAAATCGATCAAACGAATAAACAAGATATCCGCTTTAAAATGATAGTGGTGTATCTTATCAAGCTCTTGAAAGTCAAGTTCACTCAAATCAAATAACCAAGATTGCGATTCAAAAATGACAAGTAACCAAGACTCCAAGCTCAAGCATTAAGTGAATATTTTGTGAGCTTAGGAATCTATGTAAGATGAATGCATTCAGGTAGAATTTTATGCATTCATCTCTTATATGTATTATTCATAACTAGCTTTCATGTCTAAATTGAATATTTTTTTGATAATCATATGAGCATCAAACCTTAGGTGTTGAAGTTTAAATTGTGTTAAAAGTGTTATCTAAGGTTTGAAATCGATTAGAAATGAAAATAACCTAAAGTGAACTTTTTCATGGCATTTTCTCGCTTTCTTTGTATACATTGTAGTTGTGTTTTTAACTCCGTTTGACTTTAAATTGATAAATATTATAAAATCGATGTTTGAATCCATCAAACCTAGTTATTGGAGTTTAAAATGTGTTAAAAGAGTTATCTAAGGTTAGGAATTAATTTGGAGCAAAAAGAAGAAACAACTCCAAAATGACAATTTTTGTAAGAAAACCAAATAAGTGAGCATTCAGGTCAATCGTCAATCCAACGGCTTAACTGGTCAATAGGATTGTTCTAAAAGTGGCTCGACTAATTAGTCGACCGTTTGGGTCCATAAAGGGTTGTTTTTCATTTTATAAACCAGTAGACCAAAAGGTCGATTGGTTGGTAACCAGTTGAGATGCGTAACTCAATTGCTTGGAGGTAGTAACCAATTTATATGAATCGGCAGAGTAAACGATTGATCGGTAACTCAACCAATTGAGTCCAATAATCATAAAGCGGTAACCTGCAACGCATTAAATGCATAATGGCTAGTGCATCTAATGAAACGGTCCACCGGTTAGTGAAAACGGTTGACCGGTTGGTAGCTTAATTGGCTATCAAATTCCCTCTATATCAGTGGGTTTTCGGGATCATTTATTGTCGCGAGAATTGTCAGGATATTCTCTCAACCACAATTTTTCTTGCTAATAAATTCTCAATATAGATTCTTGGTGCATTCATTTTACTTGCATATTCTAAAGTGCATCTTTGTGTTCATCATTATTTGAGTTGTATTTGACCTATCTTGAGAGTTAGAGATAAAGAGTCTCATTGATAATTGAAGAAGGCTTCGAGTGTGTATAGCTTGAAGGATTTGTGAAGTATCCATTATAACCAAAATTCAAGTGTTAAAGGAAGAACCTCAAATTAGAGCTTAATACCAGTGGAACCCTCACTGGTTGAAGGCTGAGAAGAAGTGGACGTAAGCAAGGGTGTGCTAAAACCAATTATAAACTGAAGCTCAGACTTTCTATCTTTTTATTTATCGGGTTTGAATTAAATTTAAGATTTATCGATTTGCAAAAATTTTTTGAGAAATCCAATTCATCACCCCTCTTCGTTTAGTGGCTAAGTCATACTCAACTTTCAATTAGTATCAGAGCTAGGCCTTTTGTTTTCAAAGACTTAACCATCTAAGAGGAAAATGACTAAAACTAGCAATAAACTAGCATGCTCTTCGTTGAAGGTTTCCATAAACAAACCCTCTTTCTTTGCCAAGTCCGATTATCAAATTTGGAAAAACAAAATGACTAGGTATTTACAATCTCTATACATGGAAGTTTGGAAAACAATTTTGTTTAGATACACCTTTCCTACAAAAACCATTGATGGAGTAAAAACTAAAATCTCTAAAGATTATGATGATGAAGAAAATAAAAAATTTCAATTGAATTTAAGAGCTATTTATATTCTTGTATATGTTATGGATAGAAATGAATACAATAGAATTAGCCAATGCAAAACAACTAAAGAAGTTTGGAGAATACTTGAAATTACCCATGAAGGAACCAACCAAGTCAAGGATTCTAAAGTTATAATTCTTTTTAATAAATATGAAATATTTAAAATGAAAACTAATGAATCTATTGTTGAGATGTTTACTAGGTTTACAGATGTTGTAAATGGACTTGAAGGCTTCGGAAAAGCGTTAGTGAACAAGAAAATGTGTCCAAAATTCTAAGATGTCTTCCTCCCAAATGGAACTCTAAGACGAAGGTTATTGAGGAAGCAAAGAATCTAAATGATCTACCTTATGAGACCTTTATCGATCCTTGATGGCCTATGAAATAAAGATAGTAAGGTAAGAAAAAGAAATGCAAGAAGAATAAGGCAAAAAGAAGAGCATTGCACTCAAATCTCAAGAAGAGAAAGTCATTGATGAGATGAAGATCAATGACATTGAAGAAGACATCAACCTCATCACAAAGAGAGTACAAAAGCTAATGAAGAAGGACAAGTTTGGTGGAAGAACCTATAATAGAAGAAGCAATTACCAAAAGGAAGGTCGTTCAAAAGAAGAAATAGAAAAGATAGGGGCTAAAGAAGTTATATGCTACAAGTGCAAGAAGTTGGGTCATGTGAAGCATGATCGTCTCCTCTACAAAGCCGGCAGAGAAAGAGAAGAGCTATGATGACCATATGGAGTAAAACTGAAGACTCGTCTGATGATGAAAATGAAAAAGAAGTTGTCAACATGTGCTTCATGGCCTTTGAGGATCAAGATGAGGTAAATTTGAACTTTGATGATGATGATTTTATGACTGAATATGAGGAATTGCTTAAATACATCTACAAGCTTGATGAAAAGAATACCTCACTTAAAAACAAAAGCTTTAGAGCTAAAAGAACTTTATGAAAATCAAAGAAAAATTTTAAAAGTTGAAGTCAAAATTTTATCTTGACAAGGTAAATAGAGAGCTACTCAAAAAGAATGAATGGTAAATATCTTCCCTCTCTAAATTTTCTTGTGCACAAAGGGCCTTTGACATGATCCTAACTAACCAAAAATATGTTTTTGATAAAAAAGGGCTAGGATGAAAGTCTTCAAAAAATGAAAAATATTTTAAAAATTACTTTGTTAGGGAGTCCACAAGTGGAAGTCCCTAAACTATTTGCAACTTTTGTAGTAGAGGAGAATGATGGTTAGTAGCACCCTTCCCTTAAAAATGATCCCAAAAGGGTACTCAAAGATTTAAGTTATAGTCAAATGCCATTAATTACCAAGGACCCAAAAGATTTGGGTATATAAAGCTTGATTTTCTTATAGGGACTAAAGAAGGAGAAATGTTCTTAAATAGTGTGTGCTTATATGACCGGAGATGAGTCAAAGTTTGTCTTCCTCACAAGAAGAAAATGAGGTATGTGACTTTCGTGACAACCCGGAAAAGGAAAATATTGACAATGACTTATAGTAACAAATCTTCATCTCTCATTGAAAATGTTTTTTTTTTTTTTTGTTAATGGTTTACAACATAATCTTTGAGCATTAGTCAGCTTTGTGACAAAAATTTTAAAGTGATTTTTGAACCTTCTCATTGCATCATAAAATATTCTCAAAATGATAAAATCATCTTCATGGCTATATGATTGAAAATGTTTACACAATTGATATTTTAAAATATGAAGGCCATGATAGATGTTTTCCTAGCAGGCATGATGGAAAGCATGTGGTAGAGACGGTTATGTGAACATGAATCTCATTGCATAATTCAACAAAATGAGTTAAAAATAGGGGCTTTCCCAAATCTCTTTTGAAAAAGATAAATTGGTGAAGCTTCACAAATGGAAAACAAATAAACCTCTTTTAAAAAACAAAATATCATTTCTACTTCAAGACCTCAGGTTTTTATATGGATGTTTGACCCTCAAGAACCACTAGTCTTGGAGGAAAGTCATATGTATTTGTTATCAGGATGACTTCTCTATATTCACATGGGTTTTGTTTTTGCTCACAAAATGATGTTTTCCATGAGTGTTCAAAGTTTTGTAGAAAGTTCAAATGAAAAAGGTTTTATTAACTCTTTGATAATGGCAAAGAATTTAGAAAATGTTGATTTGGAAGGATTTTTGTGAGGTTAATGATTAAGCGTAAATTTTTGGCTCCTAGAACTCCCTAACAAAATAAGGTTGTTGAAAGGAAAATAGAACTTTGCAATAAATGACAAGAATCATGTTTCATGAAAACAATTTGCCAACTTATTTTTGGCCCAAAGCTGTTAATACTTTTTGTTATATTTTTTGAATAGAGTTTGATAATGTCTTTTTGGATAAACCCGTATGAACTTCGAAAACAAGAACCTAACATTTTAAAGTCTTTGGAAGTAATGTTTTATTTTTAAACAACAAGGGAAACCGAAAGTTTGATGCAAATTTAATGTCAGATATTTCTTGTTATTCTTCCTCAAGTAAAGCTTATAGCTTTCAACAAAAAAATATCACGGTAGTAGAGGAGTCCATCCATGTTATTTTTATGAATTCCACAACTCTCTTCAAGGAAGAGAAAGTGTTGATGATGATAAGATTGACTTTACTATGGGTAGATTACAAATTGGAGATGTTGATCCTCAACAAGAAAATGAGATGGATTCAAAGAATAAAGAGCAATCACCTTTGGCTCTTCCTCTACTTCCCCAACTAGAGCAAGGAGAATCACGTCAAAGACTTTCAAAAGAGTAGAAATTGTCTCAAATCATTCACAAGATCAAATCATAGGTAATCAATATAGTGAGTTAAGAACTAGATCATCTCTTAGAAATATTTGCAATAATCTTGCTTTTATCTCTCAAATTAAACTTAAGAAATTGAATGATGCTAAGGTGAGGGGATGAAAATTAAGTAATGGTCATGCAAGAATAATTAAATCAATTTTAAAGAAATGAAGTTTGAGAGCTAGCACCTAGGCTTAATGATCAAAGTGTAATTGGTACCAAATGGGTTTTTAGAAACAAAATGGATGAAAATGACATAATTGTTAGAAACAAAACAAGATTAGTGGCCCAAGGGTATAATCAACAAAAGGAACTAACTATGAAGAGACCTTTCGCTCGTAGCTGGATTATGTGCCATAAGACTGCCGCTTTTGCTTGCATGTTACAAAACTTCATTTTATATCAAATTACGCCAAAAGATTTTATTGAATGGGGTTCAGTAAACGAGGAAGTGTTTGTTTAACAACCACTCAGGTTTGAAAGTTTTAAATTCCCTAACCATGTTTTCAAACTCGAAAATGCATTTTATGGATTGAAACAAATTCTTAAAGCTTGGTATGAAAGGTCAAGTGACCCATTTTTTACATAGACCAAAACTCGATTCATTAGTCAAGACCATAGGCTAACTAAATATGATGAAGAGACAGCAAATTTTAGTACCACCACCAAACTAATTAGTTCCTCGCAATAGCACCAAAACTAGTCGACTACCGACCAAAATTATAAAATATGTTGTTTACCTTGATGAGAAGACTTCAATGGTGGAAAATGTGTTTTCGGGGTCTAGATCACTGCAAGTGCATAGGTCATTCAAGTAATAAAAGTGGATTTAAGTCCAAAATCGTTCCCATGAGGATTTAATTGAAAAATCTAAACATCAATTACCCCATCTACTCAAGATCCTTGCTATTTGAACTCCAAATTTAAAAGTGATTTGGTATTAAACTTAGGAAATGAAAATTTTAAATAAAATTCTATAACTACATATAAAGAATTCTAAATTGTCGGGATCGAAAGTTCATCGGTAAGTTAACAATGGGAAATGTCAGACACAGACAATTATTAATTTATGCTTCCTTTTATAAATATAGTTTAGTCATTAGTTTGAGATCTTAACTTGTCAAAGATGCAATGTAGTATAGTTTGGATCTCTCCACACACCATACATTTCACTAATTAGAGATTCATGTTCCTTTCAGATACATGAGTCTAACCAGTTACTTGTAGAATAGAAACCTCTTTCTAAGATCTGGGTATTTTTCCTTTTTAGTATTTCACACCCATTTCTTAGGACCGAGGAATTCTTGCCCCTATAGATAGAATATGCAAGTCATCCCCAATCTAATTGGTATCTCATCCTTCAAATCTAATAAAATTTTCTATCTCCTTAATTAGATCTTTGCTCACACGGGATCAAGATCTTTTCATCAGATTAAGGAGAAACCTCTGATAAACTAAATTGATACATCATCCAACTATCCTCACACCATGATTAAGTTAGTGATCTATCGAAGTAATCTTTTAGAGTTCATTAGTTCAATAATATTAGTCTACCATACTCCTAAGTAACTGCTCCGTACTCTCAGGAAGTTTCATCTCTGTGTCACTTAGAGGGCTTCCTGGAAATCAAAGCAAGATACGGTCCTTTTCTGGGTACAAGCTACTAATATTCTGAACCAGTAGCTTCAAGAAAAATACCAATAAAATAAATTCAAGATTTCGAACTAAGACATTTTTTTAGATTGAGCTGAAAACAATAATGAACATTTGATCTAATCCCAAAGGGAGCTTATTCTTTCAAAACTGGTTTACAAATAACATTGACTAACCGATCAAGAAAATTCACTGAAATTGCAAGCAAACTGAAATAATTGAACTCTAGAAGATTTCCAAATTCATTCAAGTCAAACAGTAATGAAAACTGAAATTTTTACAATGAACCCAGCTCAAAACTTCACACTAGATCACTGTTCAATCCCAAAAAGAACTAACTGAAATGTCAATCTAAAACAACATAAAAGAAAAGAAAATAAAAGAAAAGAAAATTAATATACATGAGTTCAGCATCTTAAGTCCTACCATAGAGCCACGCATGTAGTGTCCTGTGGGATGCGACTATTTATAGATTTTCAAATGATGGGCCGCACTTCTAGGCTGAAATTGTGGATCCCCAAAAATTTTGACCCAATTGACTACTTTGTCACGACATAGAAATTTCAGTTGCGACATAGTTCTTATTTTTGTTCCCCAAATTTCGTCGTGGCTCCGCAGCTGCCGCGACATATTTTCATGATTCTTTCTCACTCTGTCACACACACTGGGCAATGTCGCACATACTCACGAGGTTATCTAGTCTGTCACAATACGAAAGGTCTGTCATGATGATAAAACTCACGAATCAGAACTTGTCATTTTTTGTCGGCTTCTAAATTCGTCGACATAAATTTATTTGTCGCGACAAAAACTACTGCCTTTCAGCCTTTGCCTCTATGTCATGACATAGTTTGAAATGTCGCACATAAAATACACTATCAATGATAGTCTTACGTTCTTCCTTTCATTCTATCGCATTGTTTTTTTGTCGCTACGTAATTCTCTCGCTACAAATTTTTCACTTTGTTGCAACATTTTTGTTATGTCGCGACATTCTTTTGCGGGTTCTTCTCACCCTCAATGACAATTTCTTTTTGGCTGCATCAGAGTTTACCGTCAGATGGGTCTGGCTGGGCTCACAAATTAATTTTTTTCTTCTACGCAACATAGTCTTGTTGTTGCACTATTGAGATTGAACTCTGTGTCACGACAAACTTTTTCTTTGTCATGGCAATATTTTCTTCTTGGCCCCTCGTCGGGTCGACTGCTTCGCTGCAACATTGAAATCCCGTCACCACAAACTGGCCTGGCCGTTTCATTTCTTCATTTTCTCATCATACATAGTTTTCTTTTTTAAAGAATAACTTCTTACTTTGTAGCGCGATCGGTCGCGGACATAAATTGACATAGATAAACACTATCGGCCACCGCCATCATTGTCATTTACAGTAGATCTCACCGCCTCATTACGCCAGCGACATGTTTTCTGTGTTTAACAATCATCTTGCAATTCTTCTCATCTTTTGTCGCGACAAAGATTTTCTGCCATCTTCAGTTCTTTATGTCGCGACAGAGTTTTGTCTTCTGGCTTAAGTTCAACTTGATCTTTGTTACGACATAGAGCCTCCTGTTGTGACATAGCTTCTGCTGGCCCTATTAAGATCTTGTCGCGACATAACATTTCTCTGTCGCAATGTAGATTTCGCTCTCTTTAGCCAATTTTTCACTTTTCGTCGGAACACTTTTTCATTTAAAACCCGCAAAATACAAAGTTGTGAATATTTCATAATCCAAAGATTAAAATTGCTCATAAACTTCTAGAAACATACCAAAAATAATTTCCTTAGAGATTAGGCACAAAATGGGGAATTACACTTGAATTTGTTAGAACCGAAGCCAACGTACGGATATTTTCACAAAACCCCTTAATGAGAATTAATTTGATAACATTATAAGACAATTAAGGGTCATCTATTTGTGAAAAAATTGTTGTTGCTTGAAAAAATTCGTGCTTAGAAAGCTAATCCATGTAAAAATAAAAGATGGGGTTTATGAGGTAAATGCACCACCACAACTACTATTGTTTCCTAGATGGATACCTCTGGTACAAACTAAATATCAGAAAAGAGGATCGTGAGAATACCACCTTCACTTGCTCATATGACACATTCTTCAGCGGACACTCTTCAAGGCGCAGTACTCTAGAACTTTCAAAGGTGTATGATGGCCAAATTTTCTGATATGGTTGAGAGGAAAATTGAGGCGTTCATGGACGAATTTTCTGTTATGGGATAGTCATTTGATAATCGTCTGGAGAACTTAAGAGTCGTGCTAGTGAGGTACGAAGAAACTAATCTAGTTCTTAACTGGGAGAAGTGTCATTTCATGGTAAGAGAAGGAATTGTACTTGGGCACAAAATCTCAGCAAAGGGAATTGAGGCATCGAGCCAAGATAAGCAATTAAAAAGTTGGCAATACCTCACCTACATCAATGAAGAGCATTCGAAGTTTCGGGGCCACACTAGTTTCTGCTAGAGATTTATCTAGACTTCTAAGATTGAGAAACCGTTATCCTTCAACCTCCTTATGCTTAGGTACCGTTTATCTTTATGGTGGATCAGACCCGCATTCTTAACCTCAAGGTGAAGTCAAGATCAACACCAATAGTGTCACACCCGATCGAGCCCTTTGAGCTCATGTGTGAAGCCGCACAACGAGGGGCAAAGTGTTGGGACGTAAAAGCAGATGTAGTATTTCATGCCATCTACTATGCCAGTCGAACACTGAATGAGGCCTAGTCGAACTACGCCACTATTGAGAAAGAACTTTGGCGCATTGTCATTGTATTCGATAAGTTCAGCCGTATTTGATAGCAAATAAAGTGGAGGGTATGATACGTATAATTCCGCCATCAAATACCTCATGGCAAAGAAAGACGAAAAACCGAGACTCATTAGATGGGTACTGTTATTGCAAAAGTTCAATGTTGAAATTAAAGACAAAAAGGGCTCGAACTGTCAGTAAATCATCTCTCCGTGACTGAGATCGAAATTGAGGTACAAATAACTGATAGTTTTCCAGATGAATAGTTGTTAGCTATATCAGATTTGATCTCAACTCCATGGTTTGTAGACTATGTGAACTACTAGGTAGCCAGTGACAAGCCCTCTAATTCTCATATCAATAGAAAAAGTTCTTTCGAATTTAAAACACTACTACTAGAGGAACATCTCTTTACAAGCACAGTGCACTTTCATCATATGAGATGTGTACCGGAGGAAGAAATGGAAAACATCCGGAGGCATTATCACTCCCTAGAGTGTGGAGGACATTTTGGGGGGAATAAGACAATGGCAAAGGTTTTAAAATCAGGGTTTTTTTTGCCAACTTTATACAAGGATGCTCATGCCTTGCGGTAACGCTGTGTTAGATGTCGAGGGATGGGGAATATGTCCAAGAAACAAGTCACACCAAAGGAATACTAGAGGTAGAATTTGATGTATGGGGGAACGACTTCATGGGACCCTTCCTATCTTCGTACAGTCACAAGTATATATTATATCGGCCGGTAATTAAGTGCGTCCAAATGGTCGGAATCAATCAAGAACCCATACAAATGACGCTAACGCAGACTGCGCTTCTCGAAGGAACATATTCAAGGTTTAGACTGAAAGCAATAATAATAAGTGATAAAGGCAATAATTTTTACAACAAGATGATGGAAAGCTTCTACATAAAGGTATGGAGTTCGACATCGAAGGCATTAGCTTACTCATCCATACTACCGGCAAGCGGTTTCCAATCTGGGAGATCAAGGCAATATCGAGAAGACAAGAACAGTTCCTTAAAATATTAGGTAAGAAAGATCGATGATATTATAAGCATACCCACTACCTTCAAGACACACTAATACATGTCCATACAAAAGTTGGGTTCTTGAAATGTCGTCACCTTTCTTGCGGAACTAGAGAGCACAAGGCATATCGGGCAACAAGAATGTCGAACATGACGCATAAGTCGTTGGAGAGAAACGACATCTAATCGACAGAAAGAAGAATTCCAGAGATAAAGTATATGAAAATGCCAAAATCTACAAGGAGAAGACAACATCATGTCACAATCAACATATCCGTTGAAAGGAGTTTGTACCGATGCAACAAGTGCTACTATTCAATTTAAGACTCCGACTGTTCCTCGGGAAGCTCAAATCCAGATGGTCATGACCATTTACGATAAACAGAGTCTTGTTTACGAAGGAGTAGAATTAGCTCACCCCGAGAAGGGCATATTCCAAAGTGAATGGACAGAGGTCGGGGTTTCCTATTTTGAAGGAGAGTTCAAAAGCAACAAAGTAATAGCCATCCTCGCAACCAGAGTCATGCAGCGCCTAGTGACATCAGATGCAGTAGTCAGCTAGAGATGTTAAACTTAGCACTACTTGGGAGGCAACCTAAGCCCCATGAGATTTCTTTACCTGATTTAACATTTTAGTATTGCCGATCTTCATAGTTTCTTTGCTCATTGGCTCAGAGTGCAAGTTGACTCGAGGCAATCAAGATAAGTAAAGAGAAGACTAATGAAAGTGGCGAAAGATGAAGTTTATATATGTGTTTGAGGTAGGCCACAAGCAATTTTAACCTTCTCTGTATTCCCAAGATATAAATAATGCCAAGGCGTCCGGGGCATGAGATTTAAGCCTTCAGAATGCCTCCCACAGTGAGAAATCACGCCAGCGCCCCAAGAGAAAGCATTGAGGCTCTTTATAATGCCTGGTGAGAAATCACGCCTAGGTGCAAGTCACAGAAAATTTAACTCTCTATAATACCCTGGCAGGGCTTATCACAAGCTAGCGTGAAACACAACAACATATGAACCATTCTAGGGCGCCTTGTGTGAATTTTTCCACTTAGCACCAACTTGTTTATATGTTTCAAACAAAATCTGGCGCGTGTCTAAGTGATGAAATTTTGATTGTCTTTTCCTCCGCCTCTATCACTTTTCTTCAAAGTTTACCCAAACCGCCACCTCAACTCCACCATTTAAGTACACTTAGAATCTAAGAGTTATCCATTTCCTCTCCATGGTAAGACACCAACAAACTCTCTAGATTATGAAGCTAAGGAGCCAAGTCCAATAGCCAAGAAGAGAATGTCATAGGTGAGTAGTACACTTCAAATTTGTTGTGCATACCATGTTTGCTAAAATGTGTAGGTGAAATAAAGAGAAATGTTGCTCAACAACTACTTGACATATGTGTGAACTAAATATGGCACCCATGGCAACAAACTCGGTTTGCTAAAACTGAGCCTTTGAAAACAATTGAGAGTGAAAATTCAAGAGTCCAAGTCCTATGTGAGTGAAAGAAGGTCAACGGAGGAGAAAAATTATCTTTGCCTGTCATGGGCTTGAGGATAAAGCTATCATGGCTATTTCCACCAATATTCACTAGTCAAAATTTAGAACGTAGGAAGCACGGTACGAATTCATCTTCAAATCAAATGGATCATGGACAAGGGATTTTTCAACCTGCCTAAGTATTTAAGATAGAGATCCAGGGAAAGGGTTGGAAGAATTTCAATAAGCATCCCAAGAAGGGTTGTGCAGTGATAGTAAGAGAATTCTATGCCAACTTAACCGAACAAGAAGGGTATAAAGTGTTTGTCAGAGGAAAGAAAGCAAGTGTTATTTGATCAACACACGATCAATCCGGTCTATAAGCTTACTCCAGAAGTTGATGACGCAGTTTACCAACAATTGGTGGCAACATCGAACTATGAAGCTATAATCAACTACTTGACAAAGAATAGAGGATCCTGGAAAAGAAATAACAAGAACGAGCTGATCAATTTTCAAACAAAGCACCTAACCACCATGTGCTGAATATGGCATCACTTTATGACATCCAAAATTGCTTCAAGTAGTAACATCTCAGAGGTCACAAAAGAAAGAGCCATAATAGAGTAAGTCGTCTTGCAAGACATCTAATTCAATGTGGGGAAAATCATTGAAGAATCAATTTGGGCAAACAGATGAGGGAGTGAAAATCTGGGTTACCCATTCCTGATCTTTCAGCTTTATGAAAGACATTATGAGTGTAATATTCAAATTATACCCTATTAGGCTTTATTACATGTTTAGTATATTAAAGTCAAATTAAATTTTTCTCGGAATTTAAAATGCTAAAGATATGAAGGGTCAATTGGCAAATGTCACATTAAGGACTTAAAGGTCATTATGTAAAAAGAGTACATGTTAAAGTAGGAATTGTGATAAGTTGAATTGCAAATAGAATGAAATAAAATGACCTAAATGTAAGGGGTGAAATTTGACTCAAATTAGGGAACATACCAAACTTGTCTTGGAATGAGACAAGTTCTCATTTGATTTTTGTTTGCTTTAGGAGCCAGTGGGCTACGCTTGAAGAGAAGAACATTTTTAGGTTTCCAATTGTCTGGCAAAGGGAAGGGAAAGAAGTAGAGAATAAATCAAGGTATGGAACCTATATGTATGGAAACTATATATGGAAATCCTCTTGTCTATGTTTGGTTAGGAAACCTAACTCATAATAAAGGTGCTGCTAGCTTTAAGTTCGCTTGAAGATCAGACGAGCTGACTTCGTTCGAAGGAAGATAAACTGCAAAATGGGGGAAAATACCCCATTTATGTTTTTCGTCGACACCTTCCTAGTGAAGACTCCGCTCTCCCAGATGAAGGTCAGCCCGCCAGCGAACCTAAGGCCTAAGTTTCTGAACTTTCTGATCCACCTAGGCGTAGCAGTGCTTCGCCTAGGCGTACCTGAAAATCCTGTTTTGTTTTCTCTCTTTCGTTAATTCTAGCAATCATCCATCGGATTGAACTGAGATCCAATAAGTGAAAGAAAGGGTTCGCATGCATACAAGTGATGTGAAAAATGCTCAAACTCGCGCCTACGGCTTAATTAGGCAAACATTGTTTTCAGCCTTTATTTGCTAATGTGATTAAGAAATAATATAATAGTTTCAAGAATATATATATAATCAGATGTTCACTAAGACCGAATATTGAAATGAATAGGCACTCGATCATCATATGACACTTCACATTGCACAGTGCATCACTCATTAGTGTTTTAAGACTCTCTCGTTTAGTGTTACTAACACTCCCGCTAGTGCTTCTGACTCATGCTTTTCTCTCTTTCTCAGTGCTTCTAAGACTCATGCTAGTGCTTGAACTCAATGCTGGTGTTTCGCACACTTCGTTGATCGGGCAAAGCACGGTTACGACATCTCTCATGGGCAGCACAACCATGTTCAAGATAAGCATCAGACCTTCTAGTACCTATCGTGGTCAGGGTCCCTATCATTCATTATTACCGATCTATGTAGGCAAATACTTATATGTTGTGTATTTGAATAATATGACATATGGAAATAATTATACGAAATCATAAGTAATCTGGCTCGCTTTATGTTGTACCTAATGCAAATTCTCCGTGACAAGATTTATGTTCTCGCACTCTACGAGATAAGGAAATTTCGATATATGAACTATTGAATTTGTATCAGAATCAGGACCACCGCTATGGCTATATATAAAGACTGCTTCCTACTAAGCTATGTTTAGTACGGTGTTTCATCCTTCTAGGTACTGAAGAGGACATTTGAGGCATTCCGCATTCACCAGGGCCAACACAACAAGAGTCCACCATATGTAGGTTTTTGACTCTGTTTTATAATGTAAATGTAATATTTTTGTAATAGTGGAATTTGTGTAAGTACAAGTAAATGAGACTCAAGAATATATGTACAAGACATTTTAAACACCACTACGGTGGTAGTTTTACAAGTTATATTCTGATATATGAATTTATATTTCGAAATGGATCCACCAATGTCATAATATCAAGTAAAGAAGTCTCAGTCCCATGTGGCGCCTCATCGTCCGCCCAGGCGGCGGATGAAAGGCTGGCGCTTTTAGTGGGATGGCTGAGCCTAGGTTTAGGCGCTCGAAAAACTTATTAGGTTAAAACGTATTCCACATAGTGATTGCGGTCGCCTAATGCTGGGACATGTCATTGTTTGTATATCGCCTGCACGGATCAATCCTGTGAAGCCAGGAGGAAAACAAATTAAAGCGCCAATTTTATGGATCTTGATCCATCAGTCTCTAGTCCGGTCTGAGCTTCGCCATAGCGAACATTTCAACTAAAGCTGTTAAAAATTTCCTCAGATATAAGATCTTAGATCGACTCACCACCCTCTAGCTCTAATTGATTTGGTAAGAAAGTACGGGAAAGAAGAATTTCTATAAGACAAGTTTGGAAGAGTCAATAAACAGCTCAGCTGAAATTACAAAGAGCTCGACGAAGTAAAATGTCCACCTGGACAAATGGGCAAATGTGTGGTCTCACTACTACAAGGTGCAAAATTATGATCAGGAAGGTCTTAAGAAATTCATCGCCTGCACCTAATTTCACGTGGCTTCTTCATTCAAGAGTTTTGTGACAAAGCATGTCACTAATGACTATAAAGAGACTATGGAGCAACTTCGAATATGAAACAAGGGAACTGATAGCCAAGTGAGTATAAGAAAGAATT
>JAEQBH010004272.1:0-174831 GCA_016808115.1 Tetrastigma voinierianum | reverse complement strand
GAGAGGCATTGGAGGATGTTGATGTACAAGTGAAAAAGGCAATGGGCCAAGTGAGATGGAATCTATGGGTTCCTAACTTCAGTTTGGTCTCTTGTAAAAGCACCTAAGGGTAAACCAATTGGGTTTAAGTGGATCTACAAGAGAAAGGGGACTAGATGGGAAGGTTGAAACCTTAAGCTAGATTGGTGAGCAAAAGTTGCAAAGAGGTATAGATTATGATGAAACTTTTTTAGCGGTGGCCATGCTTAAATCTGTCAGTTCTCCTAGGCATGCGGCGGCTCTCGATTCACCAGTTTGGCAAATGGATGTCAAAGCGGCTTTTCTAAATGGAGAGCTAGAAGAGGATATGTATCACGACAACCGAAAGGGTTCATAGCCATTCGAGAACACATGGTTTGCAAGTTGCATAGGTCTATTTATGGGCTTAAGCAAGCATCCAGGTTATGGAACATCAGGTTTGATCAAGCTATCAAATTATATGGATTTGAGAAAAGTCCTGATGAACCATGTGTGTATAAGAAAATTCTAAGTACTCTTTTGTGGTACTTTACGTAGATGATAATGCAGTGGTAGGCTTGATTATTGAAAGTGTTGTCGAGACGTAAGGGTTACAGAAAAACGGAGTTTGATGAAGGACTTAGGTGAAGCTAACTATATTCTAGTAATCAAACTTTTTAAGGCCCAGGAAGAATAAGGTGTTAGCTTTATCCAGGAGCCTCCTACATTGATAAAATAGTGACCGGGTTTGGCATGGAAAATTCGAGAACTTCCTGCCCTTGAACATGGAATTCATCTTTTTTTTAAGGAGCATCACCAAAAATACGAAGAGAAGAACTCATGAGTAGAAACCTTATGCTTGGTGTTGGTAGTCTCATGTATGTTATGCTATGTCGGGCGGATATCTGCTGTACGGAGTGGGAGTAAATGGCGGTGCCAATCAGATCGGGTAGAATATGGATAAGCCGGTGAAACATACATACTCAAGTATTTAAAGAGAGCGAGGATTATATGTTGGTGTATTCCCGGTCGAGTCTTAAAGCTTGCTGGTTATCTGGTTTCCAGGATTTTCCAAGGATGTTGGCTCGGGTAAATCAACATCAGGATATGTGTTTACCCTAAATGGGGGAGCCATGAGCGTGTGTTTGAGAAACATGTAAATTGTATAGGTCTTAAGAGGGTCCTAGGCTTACTTTAGAGTGAGTGGGAGTTGGTTACATTTGTGCTCTAGGAGAAAGACAAGTTGTAATTTCATTTTCTGATATAATAATATGAAGTTTTTTGCACATTATATTTTACGCATAAAGTCCAGATTAATTATGTAGTATATGATCATATGGATACGTCTATAGAAGACATGATCACAGGTTCTCATAATTAATGAATTGTCTCACAGTTGCTAAATAAAGTTGGGCACTTTATTTGGACTGCAATATTTTATGAAATTATCAGTCTTGGTTATTATAAAATATTGGAATGAATTATGGTCATTCTGAGAGAATCGGAAGAGATTTAGTCAGGATAAAATTTACATTGAAATGAATTAAATCTCAAGCGATATTAGATATGTTATTTTTCTTAATCCTGAGTATATTATAAATAGATAATTAAGTTACTATGGTTCTTTGAGTTATCAATAAGTGAGGCCTATTTTAAACGACCAATATCTTGATAATTTGGGGATTATGGTATTTTGATTATCAAGTATTTATGAAATATACAAAATGGAATTTGTATGAAATATCCTCTTGACATGTTTCGGTACTCGGATGTTAGATCATGGCCGGTGCATGGGATCAGTTAGAGCGATAAGTCAAGAGAATAAATAATTAGTTGATTTACAGAAAAATTATCAATTAATTATTGATATTTTACAAAGAGGAAAATACATTTGATATAAAACATTGTTAATTTTGGAATTCACATCTGGGCTTTTAGTGAAGTAGCCTCGGATAAGATTACGGTCCCTGAGCTTTGCTTCGCGAAGTGGGGTGTTAGTTATGCTCCGTAAGCAATCTAGGCAGATTGATCAAGAGCTAACAATTAATGGGCATGGGATCCCAAGCTAGCTCATTAGATGTGAGCCCATTTAGTGATTATTAAGATACAAGAAGGAGCCCATTTTATTGGGCCCAGTTATAAAACCACATGTAGCCCCGAAAATACCTATAATTTTATAATAATTTTAGTATATATTACAGGTATGAATTGCAGGTCAAACTTCAGGCTTTTCAGGGTAAATTCGATAAATTGTGAAAGTAAAAATTTAAAGTGTGTGAGGCATGATTCAAGATATTATATATTTCTGTTCAAATATTAGACAAATAAACCCAGTACAAAAAGGGAAAAATGTGAAATTTGTGAAATAAGGTTACAAGGGTCAAATGATAGCTTAAATGCTAATGGGAAAATAAATGATAAATGATAAGGAAAGTAAAATAAAGAGTTAGAATGTCAAAAATGGAAAATTGGACTTATTGGGTGGCCAAACAAGGCCTTATGAGGAATAAGTGATTAAGACAAAAAAATGGAAAAATGAGAATTTGGAATAGGGTGGAAGGCCAAACATGGCCTTACACTTAAGTAGTTATAAAGACCAAAAATGTGGTCTTAGGAACCATTTCTTTGAGCCATCCGTTTGGAGAAGAGGATAGGAGAGAAAGGGGAGAAGGAGCTAGGGTTCCAAAAGATCAAGCTTTGGTGTGACCCTTTCCCCATTTATTGCTCCTAAGAGGCCAAACAACATACAAGAAGAGATTTGAAGAGATTCAAGGTAAGAAAAATCAGAACCCTAACCTCATATTTGCCCGATTTTAGATTTTGGGGAAAAGCCCTAACTTGAGAGAAAAGAGTTTTCATTGATTCTAAACCACTTTTGAAGTTGTTTTAAAGGGATTCCATGGTGGATTTTTGATATGGGACGAATTGGAAAAGATTTGTGGAAGAAAAATGAGAGAAAAATGCCAAAATCGAGAAAATTTACGGGCAAATTCCGTAAGTGTCAAGTCTGAGGTTGAGTTATCACCGTCTGAGGGTGCGATCGGTAACGCAATGCCGATACAAGTGAAGGGTCAATACCGGTCTGAATTTGTCTGAGGTAGCACATGCGGTCTGGAGTCAGTGTACCCGGTACATGTTGTTCAATGACCCCATTTTGCATGTTCGGCGTCGTTAAGTCCCGTATTCGTATACCGATGTCTAGGGACCCTAAGAAATGATTAATGGGGCTTCAATTAAGGTTAGAGCTAGGTGAAAAATGTACCGTACCTCGCCTCGGCGAGTTCGTCTTCGGGTAGACTTAGTGTCTTAACCCAGAATAACAAAAAAAAAATTTGTAATTCACTAAAATTTAACAATTGTTTATCCATTAAGAGTGGCGTGAATGTTATTGACTGAGACGTTGATAGAGCCTTTAACCTAGAGGCTAGAGATCGAAAGAAAAGGAAGCTAGGGTCGACGGCTTTGGTTTGTTCTCTGATTCTATTCTTATTTCAAGTATTTTGGTAGTTTACAAGGCACCTATGAAATGATCGTGAATAATTATATTGGAATAAGTACATAGATTGAGTATATCTTTGAAAATATAATACGAAAGTGAATATGAAATCGAAATGTGATAGTGAAAACCGAATAAATGTGAATGATGATAAGGGCCAGAGTTCATCAGCGGAATCCGTCATAAATGTAAAGATGAATGATATCGAATAGCCGCGATGGGATGCCAATGGCATCCGTCCCGCGAAGGCACGAAATTGTCAATGTCCCACTTGGCGGGATGCACTAATCGGCATCCGTCATGATGGCATATGGCATTGAAGAAATGTCCCACTTGGCGGGATGCACCAATCGGCATCCGTCATGATGGCGTATGGCATTTAAGTGATACCATATGTCGGGATGCACCAAACGGCATCCGTCATGATGGGAGATCGAATAAGTGATATCACGTGTCGGGATGCACCAAACGGCACCCGTCATGATGGGAGATCGGGTGTTAAATGTATAAGCACATTCTTAGAATGATATGAGGCGGGATTCATCAAGCGGAATCCGCCATAAATGTAGATGAATAGTCGAGTGAAATAACCAACATTGGCGAGTGTAATGAGAAATTTTTATGAATATGCTTAAATCTCATAAACTAATTCTTCAGATTGAATTATTGCATTGAAAATGCATGTTGTTATATGATAATGACTTGAAAAATGGCATGTCACGAGGTGATTAGCATGAGTATATGTTGACATAATAGACATGGTTTGATGTTAAATAATGTCAAGTTAAGAATTTGAATATTGAAATAGGCGTATCAGAACCACTAAGCATGAAAATGCTTAGCATTATGAATTTTTATCTATGCGCGGGTGTCGAGTAAGCAAAGAAAAGAAGGCGAGATCGTAGCGCGAGGTCATAGAGAGAGTACGATTGTATAAGTATATACTCAGTAATTTGCATATCATCTCTTTTTGAACAAGTGGTATTTTGTAAACAAAGGGTTAAACTCACGAACCTTGATTTTGTATATCATTTTGAAAAGGCATAGATGCCTTCCTTGTAAATGTTTGTTAAATGTTTATGGGCCCTAAATTGCATTGAAATTGTAAATGATTATGGGCTTGCCAAAGGCCAAAACCTTCCATAGCGAAATGACATAATAAAATGTTTGTTAAGATAGACAATGATGTCGAGTAAAGTAGACTCACGACTTGGATCCACCAACCGGGTGAGTCGGGGATTAGTCGCGACACTTTTAGCAGAAAATTTAATAAAACCAAACAAAATGTTTTGAGAAGATAATTGAAAGCATTCGAATCATAGGGCTCAGGTTGGGATCCATATTCGGGTCGAGCGAGGATTGATCGCGACATTTTGAAAAAAAAAATTCCCCCTGTATACGAAAATAAAAGAAATAAACCGAGCGTCCCCGGGTTCCGGTTCGGACTTCATATTGGTCGGACGGGGCTTGAGAGTACTACACCTCTAGGAGGATCGGGGTTGCGCGATCTATCATCTCTTGCTTACTAGCCTCCAGGGGTTTTAAGTTTCGTATTATTTTAGAGATTAAGAATCTCGGTAGAAAATAAAACACCTTGAGAAAGCAGAAGCTGTGGGTTTGAGTGTTTGATTAACCTTCTAGTTTCTTTTGAGATTAGGTGCGCTATCACAGCCGAATCTGTCGATAGAATAGGCAGAGTCCTGTGGACTACAGAAGTTTTACGCACTACTACGAGGTTAGTAATGGGTGATGAAAATATCTATCATATTGTATTTAAGCTAATGCGGTCCTGGCACGCTATGGGACCACAACGAGATCCCCATAGTGGTCAAAGATTAAATCTTTCATTTTGGATCAATAGCAGGGCCTGGATCTTGATATCTCCAATCAGTTAGGTTGGGTATCCATTGTATTAACTTATTCCTTTATGGGCTTTAGTCTCATTCCCCTTGATGAATTTTCAACTAATTCTCTATTTAATCCTTTGATTAGCGAATTCGGGATACTATCCGTTGTGGAAATGACAATAGCATTTGTTTGAAGGATTTCCATGAAACATTTAACTCCTCTTAATGTAAACACATAACCACTCTAGATTTTGAGTCTTTAGCATTAAATATCAATTAGCATTGTTATCCTTAAAGTACAATAGGATGTCTTGTACAGTGTAGCCCATAATCATGAATTGCACGGTAAGTATTTTTAATACTCCTCTGATTCCCTTGTTAATGTGGCTCTGGGATTGCTAGTGTGTCTGCTCGGTTTGTTAATTGTAGGCTATGTGCGATCTTGTGTAACTCATTAAGTATATTAAACTGTCTATTACCCTAGAGTATTCTACTTGAGAAACACACTCTGCTTTATTCTTAGAGAAATGTAGAGTTACATCTACCGATGTTCTGGCTATATCGGAATTATCTTTATCAAACTTTCCAAGAATATTGTCAACATAGTGTGACTGACTTAGAATGAGTTCATCTGATGTTCTTTTGATTCTTATCCCCAATATAACATCAGCAAGTCCTAAGTCTTTCATGTCAATCTTTGAATTCAACATGTTCTTAATAAATGTAATCATCTTATCATCACTACCGACAATAAGCATGTCATCTACGTACAGACATACAATGACATATCCATGTTCTCTGTACTTAATGTACACACACTTGTCACATTCATTAATTACAAAGTCATGTAACATCATGACATTATCAAATTTCTCATGTCATTGTTTTGGTGCTTGTTTTTAGCCCATACAATGATTTCACCAATTTACAGACTTTCTTTTCTTGTCCCAGAGCAGAAAACCCCGTAAGTTGCTCCACGTAAATTTCTTCATCTAAATCTCCATTAAGAAATGTTATTTTCACATCCATTTGATGTACTTCAAGATTTCTCAAGTCGGCAATTGCAAGCACCATCCTTGTGGAATTTATTCTCGTTACAGAAGAATATGTGTCAAAATAATCAAGGTCTTCAGTTTGTTTGTAGCCTTTGATCCACGAGTCTTCTTTACTTGTCAATTGATCCATCTACTTTCCTTTCCTTTTGAAAACCACTTGGAACTTAAGGTTTACAATGTGAGGCGAGGAATATCCACTAGTTCTCCAAGTATGGTTATATATTGGACTCAGATTTTACTCTATATGGCCTCTTTGCACATGAGACTCTCTATAAAGTTTACTACCTCTTTGAAGGTCTGAGGTTCCCCTTCAAGCACATACGTCAGAAATCTGGACCAAAAGATCTTTCTATCCTTACTCTTTTGCTGCATCTGGGTTCTACCTCACCATCATTAATTCCATCCTAACTATGTTCATGAATAGTCTCAAGCCCTAGTTTGGATGAACTTGGCTCTTCTTTGGATTTACAAGGAAATGCATCTTCAAAAAATGATGTGTTCCTTGATTCCATTATCGTGTTCTTTTGAATATCTGGGATATTCAACTCATGGACAAGAAATCGATAAGCAATACTAATATGTGCATTGTAATACCCCAAAATATGCCACAGCGGTTTATAACATGTTCGGGAGTATAATAAAAACAAATATATTTTAAGGAAATAAAATAATGCTAAAAAATAAAATAAGCAAAATTAAGGTGTCTGAGAAGTTAGAAATGGGAATTCATAATTTACTAATTCAGGACTAAAGTTCATGGTTGTAATAGTTCATATGTCAAAGTAGGAATATACATAAGATTTGAATTTAAAATAAGAAGGAAAATGAAGGACCAAATAGCAATTTAGGCATTTGGCCCCAAAAAAATAAGGTATGGGCAGACAAGCGCTAAAAATATCTCATTTCTTTTGGCTTAAGTTAAGGGGATCAGGATCAGGAGAGAAGGAAAGAAAGAAGAAGAGAAGAAGGAGGAAGAAAGAAAGAAAGGAAGAAGAAGAAGAAGAAAGAAGAAGGAAGAAAGAAAAGAAAGGCAAGAGTATGGAAAAAATCAAACCATAAACCCATTTTTTATGAATTTAGGTTTAAGAAATACTCCCAGGTATATTGGTGGTATTTAGTGGGTTTTAGACTACATTTGGAGTTGTTTTTTGGTTTAGTTTTGTGGATTGATTTTGGGTTGTAGGAAACTAAGTATAGGATTCCCAAATTTTTTAGACAGAAACTCTCTAACCCATTATGTCACACCAGATTCGTGAGTCAGTACAGTAGGCGGATCCGAACCGGTTTAGGGATGCGAGACCTCACGCCTCAGGGGACTTTTTTTTTTTAAAAATGAAACTTGTACACATGGTTATGGCCCACATCTTATAACGAAGTCCCAAATATGTGTATATCAAGACCTCATAGGGTGGTGTCCATCAATTTCATATACATATCACGAGTCCCATTCACTTATACAAAAACTACCGCGCACGATTACAAATCGGGTGGCGGCACCTACATGTAGTGAACCCTACTAGTGTCTTCGACGGTATCTTTGAAGTCTTGGATGTCTTCTCTGTACCTACCACAGTTTAAGGCTTCGTGCTAAGCTTTAAACAGTGGAGGCATATGTCTTATGCATATACATTTAACGCATAAAACAATAAACGGATAATATAAATTTCATGCATTTATATTATGAACTTATCACAGTACTTCTTCTTATAACGAGGGCTTGTGTTTATTCAAGACTCAGTGGAGTTCTGAGACCTCTTGTCGAGAACATGCTTATAACAAACATGTTTATTCGAGACTCCCGTAGGAGTTACAGAACTTATCCTTATACTACGAAGTTTACCCTTGTTCGGAGGTACACGTAGGTATCGCCGAAATTACGAACGATATATTGATATTGCAGAACTTATTCTTATACGGAAGTACTTGTAAGTACTACGAAGCTATCTTGGTCTTCACGGAACTTATACTAGTATTTCGGACACATCTTGGTATTTCGGATCTTATCTACGTGTATTCATAGAACTTATACATGTATTTCAGATCTTATACATGTATATTACGGAACTTATACATGTCTTACGGAACTTATACTGGTCTTACAGAACTTGGACATGTATTTCAGATCTTATACATGTCTTACAGAGCGTATACTTATCTTACGGATCTTTTTCTTGTGCGAAGGTACTGTGAGTGCAGTCGTCGAAACATATCAGAATCATATCACATGCCAAAGTCGAGATCGGACTTAGCACGGATACATTTTGAGATATGGACATTGGTCCATACTTGAATCCCGGATCTACGAGATACATATCTTAGGATTCATATATATTCGGACATGTCGATAACAAAGAGATTATTGGTTTAAATCACTAACCATATTCGAGTTACGCGCTCGGAGGTACCGGAGGTACTCTTGGACTTACACTTATATTCTGGAACTTAACTTACTTCTGGAATCTGAGTACTAGTGGGTACCCCTACGGAACTGCTCTTATGTTGCGATGCAAGAATTGCAGGTGGGTACTACAAAACTTATACTTATTTTCTTGATCTGAGTACCGTGGGTACTACGGAACTTATCAGGATATGAGATGCGGGTGAGGTACCACGGAACTTAATCAGTCCTGACAGAGACTTAATCAAATACAAGAGTACTGTAGGTACTCTGAGAACTTAATGAGGTCTAGACGAGACTTAATCAAATACGAGTGCACCTTAGGTCCTGTAGGTCTTTGCGAGCTTAATCGGATCTGGAGACCAGGAACTTAATCAAATACGGAATTTTTGTGGGTCTTCTGAACTGTCGGATCTGAGTGCGAGTGGGTGCTACGAACTTGTCGAGGGACGAGTGCGTGGGTGCTCTGTGAGGACTGATGGGATACGGGTGCCCATGGGTGCTCTGGTCGAACAATACACCTTTGTTTACTCTTATTCATTGTGGGGTTATTATCATATAATTGTTGGAATACAGACGGTGCTAATAAAAGTGTAAGACACGACATAATAAGTATCAGAAGATGCTATCTGATGCGGAGTGTCGTAGCACAAAGCGAGGGATTTCAGTCTTGAGCGGAGTTGTCGTGGCACTAATCGGGACAGGAGTGTCGTAGCATAACGAGGACGAGGAGTGCGTAGCACTAAGCAGGACCAGTGCGTAGCATATGAGATCTGAGTACTAATCGGGAGTCTTGAACTGTCGAATCTTAGAAGCACTAATCGAGAGTCTTGGGAGCACTAATCCAGAATTACCAGTACTAATCAAGTGCGGAGCACTAATCGAATCTGCAGTACTAATCAGAATCTAGAAGTACTAATCGGGAGTGCGAACCACTGTCAGAGAATCTTAGAAGTACTAATGTCGGAACGAGGAGTCTTTGTGTCATTTATAAGCGGTCTTAGGTAGTTTACAATTATATGGGTTGATAACTTACTGTCTTATAATAGGGGCATTCTTAGCCACATTATATGTGTTCATGACGGATGGTATTTCACGTTCATGATCACGTGTGAGTTCATTTTCATACGTATCGGTTATGTTTCGTATTGAGCGCATTGAATCGATTTGCATTCACCATATTTTCGTATTCTTATTACATATGGCATTTCATATACTTGTATAGTATAGCCTATGTATTCCCCACATCATTCATGTATTCCTAGTCCCTCTATGAATCTATTTGCTTAGAAATTGGGATCATTCAATCGGATCATCCAAACTAAGAGTGTAATTTCGGGGCCAACTAGTCGGTTCTGGAGTTTCTTGAGGGACTGTTTGAAATATTCATTTCCAAGTGCCTTGTCTCCATATTTTGACACTGCGGTTCTTTGTACTCGCCCCCAAAGCTAAGATGCTAAGGGTTCTCCTCCAACTGGAATCACCCAAATTGGAGTACCGAAACTCAAGTTACGTCCGAAACAATCCGGACTACTTCTATGATCAGAACTGATGCAGGAATTGTCTTGCACATAGCCCCACTTAAAGTGAATTTTAGGGCCACTTAGATTCAAAATTTGACTATGCCTATTTCTATATGTTTGTTTCTCCTTGAAGTCTATTTTAACCAGCAACTTAAATCACTCAAATCGAATTAGAAATGAGCAAGTTATGGTGAAAATACAAAAAGCTGATCGAGAATAGGAAGCGAGCTGGGGTGTGCGGGTACATCTTCTAAGCATCTTAGTGCATATTAATAAAAATGACCCCGGGAGACTAACATGTACCGGTACATGTTCAAGGTGTACCGGTACATGTCACCGAAAAGTGCCCAGAATGTGTGTTTTTCTCACATTTTTCCATACTTTGCTACCCAATTCAACTCTATACTTCAAACACACATCAAAACCATTCCATATTTCTCTTGTAACCTCTTTTCTACTCAATTTCTCTTTCAATACTTATCTTATTTCAAAAACATATCATAGTGCCTCTCAATACCATTCCTAATATGGGTCATAACCCATACACAAATCAAACATGAAGATTGAATTTAGGGTTTGTTCTGACCCTAACTCAATTGCTTTCAAATTAACTTCATGAATCCAACTTGAAAGGAAGTTCACACTTATCTTGTTCCATATGGGGTTTTACCAACCCTAAATTCAAGAAATCCAAGGTTAGAATGAATTCTAACAAAACCCTAGATTTGAAGACAAGTCATTAACCATACAAAACCTTAGAATTCTATACAAAGTCATAGAATCCATACAATTCCATACTGAGATTAGTTCCATGTACCTTGAAAGCAGTCTCCCTCCTTCTCTTCTTCTCTTCTTCTTCTTCCTCTTCCTCTTCTCTTCTTTTCCCCCTTCACGTTTTGTTCTCCATCTCAAAATGAGACCAATTTTGGTCTTTAAATCATGGATTTGTTAAGGCCATGTTTGGCCTTCATCAGCTCCATTTTGGGTTAATTTTCTTTATTTGCCTTTTTAGTCCTCCACTTCTCTTATTTTGCAACAGCTTATGTTATTTCCACTTTGTCATGAATCCTTGTCAACTTATAACTTTTAAGCCCTTTTTGGAGAAAGTACAATTTTATCCTTAAGTCTTAGTAAAATTTCCAAGTCTCTCATTCCATGTTTAGCATTTAACTCCTGAAACATTCAAATTCTGCTTACAAATACCCTAAACATGTCGGCGCTAGGGTATATTTGAATCATTACACATTAATTATTAATGGGATGGGGTTAGTAAACCATAAGTCTTCCCCTATATGTGTTTTGGGAATTGTTTGGTTGTGTTTTTTACTTTGGTTGGTTGATTGTAATCTTCAATTGAAGAATATTTGTATTAAGGAAATATTGGGGTTTTAGGGGAGATGTCAAAATTTCTCCAAAACCCGTGTTTTTGTCTTGGTCATAATTTCTTCGTCTGAACTCCATTTCGGATGTTCTTAGACTCTATGGAAAGCCCTTTGAGTCTAAGTCCATCCATATAAGCTTGATGATATTGGAACTCATATTAGGTCCTGCAGGCATGATGAAAAAAAGTAGGCCTGTGTAGTTTACGCTTGTAGTCACTATTCATAGGAAGCCTCCAACTTCATACAGTCATAATTTCTTCGTCCAAACTCCGTTTTGGATGTTCTTGGACTCCATGGAAAGCCCTTTGAGTCTAGAATCCATCAATATATAGCTTGATGATATTGGAACTCATATTTGGTCCAAAAATCACGAAATACAGTAGGCCCTACTGGTTATGCTCGTAGTCACTGTTCATAGGAAGCCTCCAACTTCGGACGGTCATAATTTCTTCATCTGAACTCCGTTTCGGATGTTCTTGGACTCTATCGAGCCCTTTAGTCTAAAGATGCATCCATATATAGCTTGATGAAATTGGAATGATAATAAATAGCTCATAAGCATACATGGTAACCATAGTTATTCATGCATATAATGAGATATGAAAAATGCAAAGATACGAATAAATGATTGTAAATATTGCATATAATTACCGGATGACAATAATTATTCGGGAATATGATATATGTACTGAACATAAACTACACATGGATTGTCTGCTTAGAACTTGGTAGAGTAAAAGATGGGCATGCCTATTAGGGAAAAAGAGTCTACGATATCTTGTCCAGTTGGCCCGGGTTTGGGTCATTCTGGTAGTAACCCGGGCCCATATAGATGGTCATTGTCTCGTACAATGATAACAACGCCGGCATATAGATAGTGCATTGTCTCTCGCAATGATATTCGCGGCTCGGACCCTTATAGACCACTGTTTCGTATAGTGAGTACAGCGCCTTCGGGCCCTTATAGTTTCCTTTATCCAATTCTAAGGTTTATGCAGGCATAAAACATAAAACAAATGACTTGAATATGACATACAAAATGTATATGAACATTGATAAGAAATGTAACATGATATGATAAGTAAATATGAGATATGTATAAGCATGTTTAAATGATATGATACGTTAGATGTATATGCATGTGTATAGAAGTGTGATGATCCGTGTTAGTGGTGGGTCACGAGGTTTATTCCCACTAGCGTAAAGCTTGGTATGGGTTTTTCATCAGTGTGGAGTCTAGGAAGCGAGAGGAAAGAAGGTCGGACAACCCTCATCAGTCTCTAAGTTCAACACATAGTTAGATGCCCATCGGAAGACTTTTTGGTCTATTTTGTATATGTAATATTCTTTTTGTTGTTTGTAAACAAATGTAAAGTTTTTGTATCGTGACAGCTCCATTTGTGGATCTGGAATATATTTTGAAGATGGACTACATGGTTCATCAGAGTGCCTTTGTGACTTCTCTCTAACGGTGAACTTTATCGATTGGTCAAACACAATGAAAATGGGGCCAGAGCCGGCAGCAAAGAAAAGTCTCAAGAAAGTTCTCGAGAGGCCTCCTCCTTCGACAAAAAGCTAGAGATGTTCAAGCGTCGATCTGAGGGTTCGGCTCTGAGGTAGAAAACTGAGGAGTATAGTAATTATCTAGTGGATTGGACGGGGAGAGAAATCCCGGAGTGCACTCATTGCCATAGACGGCATTCGGGTGTTTACAGGTTATTGACAAGAGGGTGTTTCCGGTGTGGAAGCCTTAAGCATTTGATAGCACAGTGTGCCCGAGAGTCAGGGGATAATAGAAGTCAACAAGGAAGTGGCGGAGGAAGATCTGCGGCACCACTTTCGACTCGCGATTGGTGGGAGGTTATAGTGGCCCATCTCGGCCTGGGGACAGAAGGCATAGTTTGAGGCGGTGGATCGTCCACATGCCTCTGACACCAGCTTGAGCATATGCTATGAAGACTCATGAGGATCAGGATGCTCCTGAGGTTATAGCTGGCATATTTTCTTTATATGATATTGAGATGCATGCATTGATTGATCCTGGATCTACTCATTCATATATTTTGGGATACATGTTGACAAAGTACCGGCGATGGAGAAATTAGCATATGACATGCATGTGACTAGTCAGTTGGGACACGGCGTTAATGTGAACGCATTATATAGAAGTACTCATTATTATATAAGCAAGAGAGTTTCTCGTTGATTTGTGCCTTACCATTAAGTTTGACTTGATTCTGGGAATGGATTGATTGACTAAACACCAAGTCATCGTTGATTGTGGACAAAGACGGTGGCCACCTCCTGTAGTGTTTGAGATGCTCTGTGGTTTAAGATGATGTCACAGGGGCATTAGATCCAGCTTGATGTCCAATGTGATCTCAGCCATGCAGGCGAGGAGATTTATAAGAAAAGGATGTGAGGCATTCTTAGCCTTGATACTTGTTTGACTCTAAGAGAATTCGAGTTGATGTGGAAAGATTCCGATGGTAAAGAGATTTTTTCAAGATGTAATTTACGAAGAAGTTACCATTATTCCCCTTGAGAGGTGGACTTATCCATAGAAATTTGTGCCGGGCAGCCCACGTGTCTAGTGCACCTTACGGGATGGCTCTAGCGAGTTGAAAGAGTTAAAGGTTCGGCTACGAGCTTTTAGATAAGGTTTTATGACCAGTCGTTCGCCGGAATTCTTTGTTTTTATTTGTGAAAAGAAAGATGGCACTCTCACGGATATTGCATCGATTATCTGACGGATCAATAAGGTAATGATGAAAAACAAGTACCCATTTAATAGAGGAATCGAAGATCTTTTTGATTAGTTGAAAGGAAGCGGGTCTTTCCGGTCGACTGCGATCTAGATATTATCGATTTGAGTAAAGAAGTGATGTGCGAGGCGCATTTAGAACCCGATATGGCCATTATGAGTTTTTGGTATTGCCATTTGGGTTGAACAATGCACCGACATCATTCATGGATTTAATAGATAAATTATTCAGGCCACATGTGGATCGGTTGTAGTGGTCTTTGTGATTACATCCACAGTGTATTCCTAAGGATGCATAGGAACATGAACAACATCTGAAAATAGTCCTACAGATGTTAAGAGAAAAGAATTTATATGCTACGCTCAGAAAATGTGATTTTTGGCTAAAGGAAGTTTCCTTCTTAGGCCATATTATGTCAATAAGACATCGAGTTGATCTACAAAAGATTGAGGCCGTTGTGGTGGAAACCACCTCGAAATGAGGTGAGGAGGATTTCTTAAGGCACAGCGGGGTTATTATAGAAGATTTGTGAGGCACTACATCATAAGCTTCTCCCTCACCAAGTTACTCCCGGAAAGGAATAAGGGTTTGAGTGGGCTGAGACAAATCTCGAATAGTTTGAACGGGTTGAAAGGATCTTGGTTGACTTATCCAGTATTAGAGCGACTGCCGGGAGAAAGAGTGACCTTGTATAGTGATGCTTCAGGCATTGATTTAGGCTGCATGTTAATGCAAGATGAGAAAGTGGTGGCTTATGTCCCAAACAATTGAAATACGTAGGCAATTACCCACTTTCAAGACCCTAGAGTTGGCTACGGTAATTATTTGCTTTGAAAATGTGGCTGACACTACTTATGGGGAAAGAATGGCCAGAATTGCTCAGATCATAAGAGTCACTGAGTACTTCTTGAGAAGAGTTAAATTTGAGACAACGGGAGGTGGTTAGAGTTATTCAAGGATTATGACTGCATCATAGACTACCACCTCGGAAAAGCTAATGTGGTAGCAGATGCCTTAAGTAGAAAGGCAATGGCGGCTTTGTCACTTCAACACAGTGAATGGAGAATAGTATTTGATGGAGCTATATTAGCTCAATTAAAAGCGTAGCCTGTTTTAAATCAAATGATTATAGATGCTCAGAAAAATGATGAAGAAACTCTGAAATTCTAGAGATGGTTAGAGATGGTGACGAGGCCAGAGTTTTTCGGTGAAATAAGCTAAGTATGTATTTCCATAGCAGTTATGTGTTTCGGATGGTAAAGAGCTAAGAAAAGTTTCTATTTGGGGCTCATAATATGGTATTTACCATACATCTTGGAGGTAATAAGATATACGGGACTTGAAACGGTTTTGCGGTGGAAAGGAATGAAAGAGATGTGGCGAGTATGTGTCTAAGTGTGTGATGTGTCGACAAGTCAAGTGAACACCAAGTGCCAAGCAGGTTTGTTAAATCCTTCCCAATTCCCGATGGAAGTGGGATAACATTACCATGGATTTTTGTGTCCCGGGTTTCCCCTCGCACAATGAAGCATGATATTTCGTGCGGGTGATTATTGATAAGCTCACAAAGTCGGCCCATTTTATACCGGTCAAGATGGACTATTCTATGGATCGACTAGCTGAGTTATATGTGGATGAGATTGTGCGATTGCATGGTGTACCGTTATCTATTGTGTCAGATAGAGATCCGCGTTTTACATCAAGGTTGCGAAGAAATTACGATTCGACTTTGGGCACTAAAATTTGAAGTTGATACAACATTCCATCCGCAAGCGGATAGACCAGTCAAAGGTTGATTCAAGTACTTGAAGATATGCTTCGAGGTTGTGTCATGGAATTTATGCGAAGTTTGGATAGGTATATTCCATTAATGGAATTTGCATATAACAATAATTTTCAGTCAAGCATTGGTATGGCCGAAAATGTAGAACTCTGGCTGCGGTGGGACGAGGTTAAATGAGCATAAAGATTAGTCCCGAACATAGTGAAGATCACGGAAGAAGTGCGGGTTATTAGGAAAAGGTTAAAGAAGTAATTTAATGATCGACCAAAAATCTAATGCCGATTTGAAGGAAGACAATGCCATATGAAGTGGGGAGACAAGGTCTTCTTGAAAATATCGCCTTGGAGGAAAAATTCTGAGTTTGGTAAAAGGAAAATTGAGTCCAAGGTTCCTTAGGGTCATATGAGGTTTGGGTGAATTAGCCTGTAAACTATCGTTTGACACACCCTCTAGAATTGGCCAAATTACATAATGTGTTTCATGTGTCGATGCTTCGGAGATACTACTCTGATGGGTCGCACATACTACCAGTGCAGGATGTGCAAGTACAAGCGGTTGTCATCATGATGAAGGCCGAAAGCTATTTTTTATGGCTCGAGAGGTGAAACGATTCTCGGAAAAAGCAGAATGCAGATTCAGTGAAGTACCTCACAGCAGCACCATGGCGGGAAAAGCTACTTGGAGCTAGAAGCAACTATGAAAGCGCAGTATCCGCAACTCTTACCCTACGGGTAAAAAATTTCGATGATGGAAATTTCTTTAAATGGGGAGAGTTGTAATACCCAAAAATATGTCTGACCAGTTTATAACATGTTTAGAAAAGATATGTAATAAAAGTAAATGTATATTTTTCCAGAATAAAATAATGCTAAAAATAAAATAAGAAAAATTAAGAATTAATACAGGAGTTAAGGGTTAATTAATAATTTACCAATTCAGGACCCATAGGTCATAATTTAATAAGTTCATATGTCAAAGTAGGAATATGCATAAGTTGAATTGAGAATAATTAGAAGGAAAATGAAGGACCAAATAGCAATTTGGGCATTTGACCCCAAAAATGGGTATAAGGCTAAACAAGCCTTAAAAATATCTCATTTCTTTTGGCTTAAGTTAGGGCATCCGGATAAGAGAGAAAGAAAAGAAGAGAAGAGAAGAAAGGAGGAAGAAAGGAAGAAAGGAAGAAGAAGAAGAAGGAAGAAAGAAAGGCAAAGGTATGGAAAAATCAAACCATAAACCCTTTTTTTTTATGAATTTGGGTTTAAAAGAATCCTACTTGATATATTGGTGGTGTTTAGCAGTTTTAGACTAGATTTTGAGTTGTTTTGGTTTGGTTTTGTGGTTGATTTGGGGTTGTATGGAAACTAAGTATGGATTCCCCAAATTTTTTAGATTTAGGAAACTCTCCTAACTCATTAATTGTGTAGGATGGGGTTAGTAAACCATAAGTCTTCCCCTATATGTGTTTTGGGAATTGTTTGGCTGTGTTTTGGACTTTGGACTTTGGTTGGTTGATTGTAATCCTCAATTGAAGAATATTTGTACTAAGGAAATATTAGGGGTTTAGGGAGATACTGTCAAAATTTCTCCAAAACCATTGTTTTTGTCTTTGTCTCTTTCTTCGATCCGAACTCCGTTTTAGGATGTTCTTAGACTCTATGGAAGACCTTTCAGTCTAAAAATCATCCATATATCTTGATGATATTGGAACTCATATTAGGTCCATAAATCACGAAAACCAGTAGGCCCTATTGGTTTAGGTTAAATGATCTTGTTCGTAGGAGCGCCAGGCTTGGATGATCGTAATTCTTGATCTGACCTCCGTTTCGGATGTTCTTAGACTCGATGGAAATCCCTTTGAGTCTAGAATCCATCCATATATATCTTGATGATATTAGAACTCATAGATTCCATAAATTATGGCTTAATTAAACTTAAGCTGCTTTATTCTGCTTGTGATCCTTTGTTAAGTGGAAAGCCTCAACCGGACGGTCATAATTTCTTTGCTGCGAACTCCATTTGGATTTTCTTGAACTCCATGAAGCCCTTTGGAGTCTAAATCCATCATATATATCTTGATTATAATGGACTCATATTAGGTCCAGAAATCACGAAAAATAGTAGGCCCTGCTGGTTCTACTCGTAGTCACTGTTCATGGGAAGCCTCCAACTTCGGATGGTCATAATTTATTTGTCTGAACTCCGTTTCGGATGTTCTTGGACTCTATGGAAAGCCCTTTGAGTCTAGAATCAATCCATATATAGTTTGATGAAATTGGAATGATATTAAATAGCTCATAAGCATACATGGTAACCATAGTTATTCATGCATATAATGAGATATGAAAAATCACGAATATGAATAAAAATGATTGTAAATATCGCGTGCAAATTCTTGGATGACAATAATTATTCAGAATATAAAGAATATGTAATGAACATAAAATCTGCCATGGAATGTACGCTTAGAACTTAGTAGAGGGATAGATGGGGCATGCCTATTAGGAAAAAAGCAGTGCGGTATCTTGTCAGTTGGCCCGGATTTGGGTCATTCTGAGGCGCCTTCGGGCCTTTATAGATGGTCATTGTCTCGTACAATGATAATAACGCTTTTAGGCCCTTATAGATGGTCATTATCTCTCATAATGATAACGGCGCCTTCGGGCCCTTATAGACCACTGTTTCGTACAGTAAGTACAACGCCTTCGGGCTCTTATAGTTTCCTTTATCAACTTTTAAGGTTTATGCAAGCATGAAACATAAAACAAATGACTTGAATATGACATACGAAATGTATATGAACGTTGATAAGAAATGTAACATGATATGATAAGTAAATATGAGATATGTATAAGCATGTTTAAATGATATGATATGTTAGATGTATATAAATGTATAGAAGTGTGATGATCAGGTGTTGATGATGATCCATGAGTTTATTCCCACTAAATAAAAGCAACACGGGATTTCATCAGGTGTAGTGCTGACAAGAGGCAAGAAGGTCGACAGCCCTCATCGGTCTCCCAGGTCTACTTGTAGTTAGATGCCCACCGAAAGACTTTTTGGTCTATTTTGTATATGTAATATTCTTTTTGTTGTTTGTAAACAAATGTAAACTTTTTTTATAAGTCGAACACTCCTATTTGTGAATCTTTAATATATTTTGAATTTTAAACGCTCTGAATATCTCAGATACATGCTTAACCAGTGTATGAATGAACAGGTTATAGTGTACAAGTAAAATGAACAGTGACACTCTCGCCCTACATCGCACGTGGGTGGCGGGTCGGGGGTGTCACATGCATAACCAATTAAAATGTAATCAATAGTTTTAGGTCCTATTTTCACCTTTTTAGGTGGGGGAACTACCACTCTTATAGAGTCTTTTTGCTTTCTTTTTAGGTACCTTATTAGTGGTACTTCTCAAAGTAAACTACTCCCCATATGTTTTGTAGTAGACCAGAACTTATCAACATTCCATTCATCATTTCCTTTAGAGTGCGATTCTTTCACTCAGCCACTCCATTGGATTAAGGTAAATAAGGTGTTATGGTTTCATGTATAATTCCATGTTGAGCACAAACATTAACAAATGACGATTCTTAACTCACCCGTCGATCATTTTTTAGTACTTTGTTTCTTGTTGAGCTAATTCAGCTTAGTTTTTTACTAGAACAAATGTCTTTATCCACCTGGAGTCCTTTACTTTTGAGTTTCTAAGTACACATAACAATATTAGGTGCTATCATTAACAAAGGTAATAAAATATTTATTACTACACTCTTGTTTGTACAAATTTCAAATCACATATGTCATTTATGGATTAAGTCGATAGGTTGATGTGTCTTTCATTACTTTGAAAAAGATGACCTGGTCAGTTTTGCCTCAACACAAGTTTCACATAATGTTTTGGATCCATTTGAAATGTAGTTATATGATTTAAGTTAATTAATCTATAATGTAATTAACATGTCCTCATCTACTATGTCATAGATTAAAGATCCGAGCATATAGAAGTAGAAGTACTAGCTTTATTCAAATATGACTTTATGATAGTCATTACATTGACTTCCACATACCATAAACATATATACCCCTTTTAGACATACATTCCACTCTTCGATAAGACAAATTTATCGACTCGAATACTGCGGTCAAATCCATGATTGTTCCAACAATGGGCAGACACACTAAAGTTCTTCTTCCGATTTTAGAGTACATATAAAATATTGGTCGAGATAAATTCATTCAGAAACGTCATCTTTAAGACCACTTTTTCCTTGGCCCTTGATCTCGAAGTGGTAGAGTTCCCCCATGGGTATTTCCCGGCCTCAGCTAAGTTCATAGATGGAAAACAGCTTTTTGTCAAAGCACACATGGCGGGTAGCACCCATAATGATCCACCATTGTAGGTTAGGCCCCGCAAGTTAACCTCTGATTACTCTGACAAGTGCATTGTCAAGCGCATCCTTGGTGATTCCATTAACCATTCGCTGTAGGTTTATTTCTCTTGTTAGTCTACAAGCCCGGTAAATTTGTGGCCTTGGTTCCCATAGTTGAAGCATTTTCTTTGAAACTTTAGCCTCTTGATGACTCTCCCTTTAGGTCCCAACTTAGTGTTTTTTCCTTTATTGTTGACTTTTTTTAACTTGGAACTTTAACCATGTTCCACAAAGTTAGTCTTGGCCTTGTTGGGATTGTGTGACACTTTCTTCTCAGATCCTCTATTGTCTTCTTTCATGCGAAGTCTAATAATCAGATATTTGATGCTCATTTCGTTTCTCTTATGCTTGAGGTAATTCTTAAAATCTTTCCAAGCAGGAGGCAACTTCTCCATAATAGCTGCAACTTGTAAAGTTCTACTCAACATCATTCCTTCAGCATGTATCTCATGGAGGATTACCTGAAGTTCTTGAACTTAACTAACCATAGCCTTGGAATCTAGCATTTTGTAATCGAGGAAACGGCCCACAACATACTTCTTGGCCCCAACATCCTCAGTTTTATATTTCTAGTCTAGTGATTCTCATATCTCTTTGGTTGTTTTTTTTATCTGAATACGCATTGTATAAAGAATAAGTCAAAGCATTCATGACTTAGTTTCTGCAAAGAAAGTCAGAATGTTTCCAAGCATCTATCAACTTGATAACTAGGATATTGCGCTCATCTTCTTTGGGCTTAGGAGCATATTCGATCGAGAATCTCGCAAGTTCAAAGTGGTAAGGTAGAATAACATCTTCTATTTCCGCCTTTTAAAATTAAGTTCATTAAACTTCTCACGATTTTTTCTCCATGAGACGAGATAGAGCATATTAGTGTAGGCATCCATGTGGCAGGTCATAGTAGGGATTACCACTTGGCCAGATGTAGCTGGAACAACATTGTTGGAATCATAATCCAAGATGAACGCTATTATAGTTCGCTATGTGCTAACTGGATGCATACTCGCGTGATAGATAGACAAGGGAATCATGTGAATGACGAGACCGACCTAACCTAAAGTAAGATTCTCTCAAGATGGCGAATCTTGATTGACTAACACTAGAGGCAGGTCGAATAGCACCGCCCTCATTCGATAGCTTCTAAGGCAGATAGGGGTTTATTCCTCCTTACCCCGTCAGGTGCCTTTCGACCTACCACAGCGCCTGTCAATTATCATACTTACTTTGTCCCCTCTAAAACCCACACATTGGATCAATTGGGTCAGTTAGTCAACAAGGAGAAGGAAGATATCAAGTACGGGATATTCCAATTGATACTTGTTTGACAGTTGGAAAGATAATTTTCACGCCTCTTTTGCTTTGTCCTTTTTACTATCCTGTCCGGATAACTTTCTCCTTGGCATGTCTCTCTCTTTGACTTGCATGTCTTAACTTTGATAAATTACTATTAGGCGTTATGCAACTAAGAGGCTATAGATGAGTATTTGCTTGAAGTAAAATGTTATTGAGATTTTTTTGGCTCGCCAACCTAGTGGTAGCTACTAAGGCGAATAGGGGCTCCCTACTTCTACCCGATGAATGCATACTAAGCTTTCATTGCCCAAATCCATGCCCGAAGCTAAAGGGTAAGATCATACTTTGAACTCCATTTTCGCAGATTATAAAAAAATGTGTCAATTTTCTATTCTCAAACAAATTCTCCACAAAGTGAAATAACGTTTTACATAGTATTCCTAGGAAAGACCGATAGGGTATAGAGACCCAGGCCAGAACCAACCTCCTTAGACAGAATATTCGGTTCCCAAGAAAGATTGAAGGGGTCACAAACGGCCCCGCTTAAGATCCAAACTTCTTAGATATAACTTTTATGTATCGTAATTTCCAATTTCTTGAAACCAAAAAGGAATTGGTACAAACCCACAGAGTATAGAGTGTAGTCTAATAAGCTTATCACTAAGGATTTTTTTTAGTAAACCAACAATCCACTTACTTTGTTTGGTTTTAAACCTTTTATTACATTCTTTTTTTAAAAACCCAACTTTTCATTTTTTATTGAACCTTTTTTTTTTGTTCAACCCAAAACAACTTTTGTGATTTTCCCTTTAAGAATCTTTTGAAATCTCAAGTAAAAGATTCATTTTAATCTAAAAGGTATATGTTTTTAAAAATAAAATAAAACCCTCAAATATTTTTCCGAAACATTAGGTCTTTTTTTTCCCTTTCCCTTACAAGAATCTGTTTTAAGACTATAGGAGAAAACACTTTCTTCTCCAAAACAAAACTTGCAAACACGAGTTACAACATTTACCTTCTTGTAATTTTCTAAACATCGTTAATAGCTAAAGGAAAGAAAACCATAAACTAATAAGAAGAACACAAATGGAGGCTGCAGAGTCTTGTGAGTCACAATCTTGTCTGGAATTAAGTACGTCTCCTCTCTAGTGCTTGGAGAATATCAAGACAAACATATGTCTCCTATGATGAAATGACTTGATGAGTGGTCAAGAAAGCACCTTACCCCACTCCAGCTAATCGGAACAGGTTTACTCTATCACTGAGCTGTATTACTGAAGAAAGGGACGAGGAAAAAGACAACTTTTGGTAGAGTTCTATGAGCGCATTTTCCGAAGGAGATCCTGACACTTATAAATAGTGCATAGGGAGATGAAACGAAGAACGGAAGAGCGATCAAGCTTTGACTGTTTCAGGTTAAACGGAATGGGAATTTAAATAGCTCAAAAAAGGTAACAAATAATTTTAATTCCTTGATCCAAACATTTAAAATAAAATCATTCAAAAAGCGGTAAGAATCAATGATAAGATGGTTGGGGCCTCTTAAGCTTAGCTAGTAGTCTGAGGTTCAAGCATGCGGGAAATGCAACTATGTTATGATGTAAAGCTTTATAGTCACTGTGGTCCCTCACAACTCATATGGTGATTAGTCTGTGTGGTATGATTTAAAGGCATCTTTTGTATGAGTACGGGCCCTTCTCAGAACACCTCATGGTCTGACAAAAAAAGAGTTTGAAATTTTGAATAGTCTATTCATTAAATCCATAACAATAATTGGTAAATTTTCAAACCAAATATATAACCAAAACCCCAATATACATATCTAGTTTGAAAAGCAATTTATGATTAATCTCACCCTTAACCCTCAACTTGTGACATTCAGACCGAAGATCAATATTAAAGAATACACGTGTACCTTGTAGTTTGATCGACTAGATCGATCATCAATCAAAGGAAGATACTTGTTCCTCACTTTTACCAACCCTAATGCTTTTTTTATTATTATTTTTATCATTTTATCTTTCATGTTATTTTCAATTCCAATAACTTCATCTACCCGTATCTTTGTTGCTCTTTTCATATTTCTTGTTCACACTATAAATTATGTGTAGGGATTCCTTAGTGCCAAGGGCACTATTGCACACCGAAAATAACAAAAAAAAAATGAAATCACACCAATTGCACCATCATAGTTCATCAAAACAGAACCAAAACCAAGAGTTCAAAAGATGGTACACCTTTGTAGATCTTCTTTTGGAGGTTTTGCAGCTTGACTAGAAACGAAGGAAGGGTCCTTGGTTTGTCTCTTAGAGTATCCACATGAAGATGAGACCCGAGAACCCCTAAGGAGACAAAGAAGATGAAAAAGATACTCCCCAATCTACTTCTTCTTGGTTCTTCTCAAGAACAAAAGAACCATTAAGGTTACGGTGCCTCCCATAAGCACACTATTTATGGAAAATCACTATGAAATGACTAAAATGCCCTCACTAAAGATGGAATATCTTACATGCATCTCCATGCATGGTAGCATCTGCCCCTCATGGGCCTTAAAGGCCGCCAGCGAGTTTTTGTCATCATTCTATAAATGAGTCAGCAGTCAGGGTTCTACTAATCCCGGAGCAGTCTAATCCCCAAAGTGAAGTCCCTCATGATTGGATCGCATCCAAGTCCGTTTTACATCAAGTCTCCATCTTCTAAGTGTATGACCCATTAGGTTCCCGGTTATGTTGGCCATTTGATTCAACCATTGAATCAAGCAAGTCATGAGCGGTATCTAATGCTGTCATAGCACTTAATTAATCGAAGAATTCGGTGTGGTCGACTACAAACCCTTCCATAGACAAATCTGAGTGCGATTCGTCCTTCAGATCTGTACCCACTTAGTTCGGAGCATGGACAAATGTAACTCCCATTAGGCGGCTCATACATCTTCTTGATGATATCAAATATTGTCCTTGAACTCATTACTCATTAGTTATGCATCTGAAGACACTCTTCATGGCATTTCCAATCAGGCCGGAGATTTCCGAGTAATGATCCCGATAAAAGGCCATAAGTATACTCTCCTCATTAGAAGTGGCGAATCCTTTGTTGGCTCTTGATTATCTTGAGCATAGGCTACTTGTCGTACTTATGAGTGACCTCTAGAGCAACAAATGAAGTCAAAATTTCATAATCAATATTCAAAGATATCGTGACGCGCCGAGTAAAGATCCTATTTATAATTGCTATGATGAGACAATCATCTACATTTAAATTGATAATCCATATGATTGTCTCATGACAAGTCTCTGATGAACTTATCTACTCTTAGCAAGCATCCACATGTCAACTCTAATCATCTCATGATCACGGTTTATAAGATCCACTGCTTAATCAAATCAAAGGGTATGACATGTGTTAATCTGTCGGGATTAACAATGTTCAGCCTCATTAATCCTATGACTAGGAATAATTTATATACTAACATAATTGCACATGATAGGAATCTTATTATTATGGTATCATCATGATTTCCTTTTTGCTATGTTATGTATCATGGACTTCATTAATTCGATTAAAGATTTATATCAATTCAACATATGAACATCAAATTAATGAAAAAGTCTTCCACATTAAAGAATATATGTCTGTGTTTAAAAGGGTGTTAGGAAGATTTCCTTTAAGACACTTCTCTAACATTATAGATCATAACCTTATATATATTTAACAACCAAATTTTACATAATCATTCTGTGTTTTCATCCTCATCACCAACCTTCAACTCATCAAAATCAAAGATCAATCTTAGAAAACACGCTACACGCCATACTCATCAAACAAATCATTAACGTCAAAATTAAATATCAGTCTTAGAAAACATGCGTACACGCCATAGTTGAACCAACAAATCATTAACCAGGGAAGAAGATTTCTTGTTCTTCCCTGCCACCATGTTCCTTACTTCAACCGGGGATATCAAAATCAAAGATCAATCTTAAGAAAACATGCGTACACGCCATAGTTGAACCAACAAATCATTAACCAGGGAAGAAGATTTCTTGTTCTTCCCTGCCACCATGTTCCTTACTTCAACCGGGGATATCAAAATCAAAGATCAATCTTAGAAAAATGCATACACGCCATAGTCATCAAACAAATCATTAGGGTCAAAATTATAGAAAATTAGGTGGGCCACCCTTAATTAGCGTTGGGTTGTGTGGGCTGGAGCCATTAACGAGTTCTAAGTTCTTAACCCAAACCGCCCGGTTGCCAAGAGGCACACGTTTTATATCAGCTAGTCTAAGCCAGTTAGGTAAACCGACTATTCAGAGGTCGATTCCAGACATGTATGCAATTATCAATTTTCCAGTCACTTAACTTGGATTTCGTTATAAATTGAAGTTGCCCCAACATATTATATTCATAACTCATTTCAACAAAACATATTATATTCGTCAATTCCCATCTGCTTAAAACCCAAAAAGAATGCAGATTGAGAGAGTGCAAGCCATAGCCGGTACTGCTAATTTCAAACAACTACCGGAAAAATTCATCCGGCCAGCCCATGAACGGCCGGAGAATACGAAGCCCCTTGAAGGGGTGAGCGTGCCGGTCATCTCCTTATCGGAGTCCCACGACATTTTGGTGAAGGAAATCTACAATGCTTGTAGCGAGTGGGGATTTTTCCTTCTCAAGGACCATGGAATATCTCCCGGCTTGATTGAAAAGTTGTGGAAGGTGGGGATAGAATTCTTTAACCAACCACAGGAGAATACGCAAATGACCCTTCAACTGGTAAGTTTGAAGAAGGTATGGAACCAAGATGACTAGGATCTTGATGAGAAGAGTTCGATTGGGTTGATTATTTTTTTCATCTCATATCTCCACCTACTAGAGTTAACCATCGATCTGGCCCCCAAACCCCTTGCTTCCCGGTTTTTTAAATTTGTCTCTATCACATCCAATATAGAAACGTTTCATTCAATGCTATGAAAGTGTGATTTACTCATTTCCGACCGATTCTATACAGGGAAGTTACAGAAGAATACAATAAGGAACTGCTAAAAGTAACAGAAACGGTGTTGGAGCTGCTGTCGGAGGGGCTTGGTTTGGAAGGGAAGGTCCTGAAATCATGGGTGGGAGGCGACGAAATAGAACTTGAAATGAAAATAAATATGTACCCACCATGCCACAGCCGGAACTGGCGCTCGGAGTTGAAGCTCACACCGACATGTCGGCCCTCACCTTACTCGTCCCCAACGATGTTCCAGGCCTTCAAGTCTGGAAAGACGATTACTGGATCCCCGTCGATTATTTGCCCAATGCTCTCTTTGTCCATATTGGCGATCAGATTGAGGTAGAAAAAAAAACTTGCTAATTGTTTGGGTTCAGCTTTTTTCTGAAAATAGTTTTTAAAAACATAGATAACATATAGATAACTCTTTGTCCATATTGTTCTTGTTTTTTTATGTTTTAAGTATGCTTTTTTAGAAAAGAAATAAACATATTCTCCATATTCTCTTTGTTTTTAGAATAATAAATAATTTTTAGGAAAATTTGTTTTCTTTTCTGATGAATAACACATTTGATTTGAACATGGTAAACATTAAGGACAATTTTCAAAATAATTCCAATGTTTGTGTTTGCAAAAACTATTGTCTTTCAAAACCAGGAAGGGAAGGGGCGTAAGATTTGGATAGGGCAAAACTGATAAACTAGTAATTGTAGGTGCTGAGCAATGGGAAGTACAAGAGTGTTCTTCACAGGAGTCTAGTGAACAAGGAACGAACCCGAATGTCATGGGCTGTTTTCTGTGCACCGCCCCATGATGCCATGATCGAGGGCTCTTTCAGACTTCTGGATGAAAAACCCGGCAAAGTATTCCACCAAAACCTTTGCTGAGTTCCGCCACCGTTTAATAAGCTTCCACAATAAGACTAATATTGTTCTTTGTATGGTAAGCATTTCTGTATTTCTGTCTTTGGATCGGACTTTTTTGTTTTAGCTGAAATTTTCAATTTATTGCACTTTCTTGTATGTATTTATTGTCATGGTTATCGCACCTAGCTATCAGTTTCCCTGTTTCTGCAATCGAGAATATCGCCAGAAATCTGGCAAAAACCCGTGAAACCCAGATTTGAATGCCTATAACAAATTCAGCGACCCTCTCCGGCAATGAGGAAAACAAAAAAAAATCAAGGGGACTGAGAAAAAGATCGGATATTCTAATACATCGGAACCCCAAAGGTCGACAAATCTAAAAAATTCGAACACCACTTATTCTGCCCACTTCCGACGTTTCTCGGCAACCAAACAGGGATTGCGGAAAAATCCTAAAGAGAATGAAGATCATAATGCAGTCGTCGGTTTTGCCTAGCAAGAAAAAATAAATAAGGAAACCCTAATTTCAAGAAGCAATCGTGCATTCAAGGAACGACTTGCCAGAGAGATTACCTCGGTCTTATCGTCGGATTGGTGGGTAATCAGTCACATCTATTTCATTTTACTATAATCACGACATTTCCTTAAGTGAATTTTTACTATAATCACATCTACCCTGTAATAAGACCACGATGACAAGGAAAACAATTTAAGACCTAAATTTTTAATAAATAATCATTTTATTGAGTTAAAAATTAAAGAAAAGGATGTAGATAGATGTGATTTATGACCAAAAAAATCATCCTTCATTTTGTTTGAGAAAAAAGACTAAAGAGAACATGACCAACAAACAGCGGAAGAGAGGCAGCATAATGAATTCTTATGAAATATATTAAACATATTAATGTAATAAAAAATACACATTAAAAAATTGATATAGGCATAATAAGTAATAACCGGTGATATTTAATATATTTATATTCATTTCTTATAAAAAAAACAAAATTAATTTTTTTAAATGTATTATTATATTTAAATAAAAATTAAATCATTAGATCATGTTTTGAAATGCACGGAATTGTGTCTGCTTCCAGTGGTGTGTGTAAGTGCGAGCTAGGTCTTGTCTTGTAGTCTAGTAATGACATGAAGTAAATTTATTGCTGATAATTTTTAGTTAGAATATGGGGTGTTTTGAGCGAGTTTGTACATATTCGAAAGATATTTTTAAAGCACATCACATATAGGCTAATCTTTATATGAGTTGGGAATAATGATAAAAATGAGTAATTTCACCATAAAATACAGTATTTCGTAGGGTTCAGCTAGAGGCAATAGAATTTAAATCAGAAGGCCTTGATAAATACAAAAACTGCACTTTGTTCGATAATAAATTCATGCTGATATTTAACCTTCAATCTCCTTGCCAGGCAAAAAAATCTAAATTTAGGGAAAATAACTTCTTTGAATCACATATTTTTAGTCCGCAAGTAAAAGTAGAGGTGTGACTGGTTGACTCCATATCAATTAGTTGGGCACATGACCAGCTATGAAATTTTTTTAGTAAATTATTGTTTTTTTCTAACCAGGACATGGGTTTGCTCATGTGAAAATATATAAGTATTTAACTTTTTTTTTGAAAGATAATATTTCACTTTTTTTTGAAAGAAAGTATTTAACTATTGAACCATAGTTGTTTATGTTATTTAAACTTGTGCCTACTGAACTTGAATTCTGGCTCTACCCTGGTTAAGTAAGAGGTGAATAAATTGAACACAAAATAAAAATTAAGATGTACTCACCATGATCATGTCCACATCCTTTTACTGGTTCTTATAGTTCATATTCATACCTGGTAATGTTCAAGGCCTTCAAATCTGCCTCTTTTTAATTTTTGTCAGCAATCACATAAATGTTCCATTTATTTGCTTTATAGTTGATCACGCTTCTAAAGAGGATGTTTAAAAAGACTTGGACATGCACGTGATATGAGAGACATATTGTCAATTACAGTAGAGGAGTAAAGCAGGGGCACATCTTGAAAATTGAAGAGGAGCGAAAGAGAGGAAATGCTAGGATTAGAAAATTTAGTCGGCTATTTCTTTACTACGTACTAAACACTCTAAAGACATCTGGATTCATTTTCCTTTTCGTTTGAACCAGAAATTATTATTCTTCGGTTCAGAAAGCCTACAAGCCCAATTTTCCATCTCCTCTATTACTTCCCATTCCTTGCTTTCTTTTTCCCAGTCCCATATTTCCATCGTAGGTACTGATTGTATACGTCCTTGTTTCTCTTTACCGGCCAAATAAGGTCCCTAGGTTGAAGATGAAACATAATTGTGAAAACAATTTTTAAGTAATCAAGCACATCAAACAATAACTCCAGAAGGGCTTGTTGAGAACAGGAAAAAAATAAAGACAAACTAGAAAATGAAATTTGAAATAAATTGATTGGTTCATTTGGATTTAGAAAGACACCTTAAAGCCTTTTAACACTCACCACAGTCTAACCTAAATCCATTGAGTGGTGTTCTAACCTTCATTACCATCTATGGTATTTGCATAAACATAAACATTTTCTGAAATCGTGGAACCTTATATTTTCCTTTGTCATGACTCCTAGGAGAAGTTTGTTTAATGATCAGAAGATAAGGTTTCCATAATTTACCCTTTTAACTTTTTGAATTAAGATTACTTTTTATCAATGAATGACCTCTGTTTCCAGTTTCAACACACCAGTGGAGAATTTGTTTTATAGGAACTTATTTTCAAACTTTACCTGATTAAAGAATAATTCTATTGCTAAGAGTTGGCCAACTTCACATTCCCTCGCTAGTGCTGTTCTGTCTTGTATTTTTCCCCCTTTTTCTATTACTACAAATAGTTTTTTTATTCTAATTTATTTTGGTCCCCTTTCTATTAAACCTCCCCCCCATCCCACACAGAGCAGCACATAGAATTCAAAAAAGCAATATTGAAATAGCCATAAGGAAAGGAACTAACTTAAGACAAGTTACAAAGAAGACAAATTTTCATTTACCCTGTTGGATAAAGACAACTGGTGCAAGATTCCATCAGGATATTCCAGGCTATTAATACGTGGATGAAGAGATTGTCTCACAGCCAAAAGTGCAGTCTCAACATCAAGCAATCCAACTTCCACCATCCTCTTCAAAACTCTAGCTTGGAAGGTTTTCCCTCTTGCAGAAATAGAGAAATTAATTTTCTTGCAGAAATGTTAAGAGTAAAGTATTGCAATGACAAGTGGAAAGTGTAACAGGCAAGGTGTAATGCTCAGACATAATCAAGGAACTATTGGAAAGTTTCAAAAATCTTTCAAATTTTGAAGTAAAGTAGAATTTCATTCAAGAATAGTAAGTAGTATTGACAGACCTGCTACAGTCCTGAATGGTGATCGAGGCCTCTCTGGTGCTGGTATGATCCCAGCAAGCACTACAGACTCCCCAGACACAGGAGGGATGGATGCTTCCCAAAATAAAAAATTGATGCTGATTCAATGCCACCAAACACCCATGTCCCGGACATATCTGCAATGAACCATTACTTTGTCATACAAACTCGGTTTTACATTCAGACAGCATGACAAAACTCACACTGCCACTTGTAAAGTAAACCAGTTTATCAAAGCAGTATGTTGACAGACTGGCGGTGAGAACGAAAAAGTCCTAGATCAACTGATCCCTCTGGATTCAGTGCTGGCAAGGTTAGCATAGGCTGCCAGTCGTAATTTCGATCCCCATCGTCGCATCTATCATTAATCTATAGTGATAGTACTACATTCACCTATGGACTACGAGGGGGTCAGATAACTGTTCATTTAATGAACAGGATAAACTGGATAAAAAGAATATCAATCACCCAAATAGGGCTCATGAACAAACTGAAAACTTCATAATTATTGAAAAAACACATTAACGCAAGAAGCAAAAATGCCCCAACTTAAATCAACACTCTTAACAATCCACCCCTTTGGATGATTTAGAGTATCAAAACATACGACCTTTGGAAAGGACCTTCACCTACATATAGATCTCCTTTTTTCAACGAACGATCCTGCAAGCAAATATAATTAATTGAAAGAGACAAGCATCAGTTCAAATGCTTAACATTGGGCTTCTTAACTATTCTTAGTAAAGAAGCCTCAAAGATCACCTAATACTAGTATCTACAGATCTCTAGCACTGCTATAGAATTTGGGACCTATTAGGTAAATGAGAGTTGTCTCCTTGAACAGGTCAAGACTGGAGAGAATATCTCTTGTCAAAAAAAGTTAAGACCTAAGAGGGTATGTAGAATCCTGTCAAAAAGTTTAGATTAAAACACACGCACAAATGAAAGATTATAGAAAAGAGAACTGTGTGACAAAGCAAATTTCGGCTCAACCTTACTCATATATAGCTCAATATCACTTCATTTTGAAATTGTTCTCTCAATGCCAGTGCCAGCACCATCTCAACAATTTTTCCTTGAAAGTTGTCGCTCATTTAAGAATGTGTTCTTGACAAGCTGCCAGGAAAAATCAACATCAGGAGGAAAGAAAATGAAAGGAAAAAAGAGAGGAACTTCTGGCCAATATCTAAAGGGGCATGATGGTTTCAAGCCTTGTTAAAATTAGCGAGCTGTTGACTTATAGCAACAAGTACAAAGTATATCAAGAAAATACACACACACACACACACATATTGCTGGTAAAGGGAAAGATTCATGTAGAAGCAACTTCAAATATTTTGCCCAAATGATCTACAGATCCTAGGAGTACATCCACAAAAGTGAGCTTAGAGACAATTTTCTGACAGTATGCTCACAAGGCCCAATCTTTTGGCATTTCACTGTAACTCAATCTACCATTGCTAAGTATTCTTATCAAAGTTGCAGTTGTTAATCTGCATCAACAATAAGCAAAATTCAATACAATATTATTTTTGATAGTTTTCCCAGGAACAACCAAAATTCTTCAGTATGAAATTTCTTTTCAATAGGACCAAATCAGAAAGATCACAGATATTCAAATTTAGCAGGAAGGCAACAAACTGATATACATCTGTCAATTATATAGATAGCCATATCTATCATCCAAAATACCCAGGAAAGCATATTTATGCATGATGGTTTATATCAAAGCAACATTCATTTTTTGGAAGAAAAGATTTCAAGCAAGGAAACTCTGACAGAGTCCTGAATAAACCATATCCTGAAGCTAGCTTCATTTGCCGTTAGCTATATAGATAGACTGAATTTGACTACATCTTTTTAGTTGGAATGTCCAGAACTGTAATAGATCAAACTCCAACCCAGATTGAAAGTAGACTTGGCAGTGATGAATTTTAATAAAAATATGCCTGGATTAAAGGGAAGCCATCTAACCCTACTTAACCACATATCAATTCCAGTTTTACCTAGTGCAAGTTCCAATTTTTGGGACTTCAGACCATCTTGAAAGGTGACTGAAAACAAAAAACCATGTGAAGTAATACAGTTAAAAATAGCAAAGAAAATGTTGTTCAACAAAGGTACTCCAAAACATATACATTAGATGGTCTGCCACTCACAATGCAATAAACTGCAAAAATAGACTGATGTTTTAGCACAACCTCATATTGTAGAGAGACATGAGAATCACATTAATAAAATAATAAATAAAAAAGAATTACAAGGAATGGATGGGCCTATAAATTATGGATGGACCCTAAATTGTGACAATGACAGTGACTTCAAATAAACACATTGTACAAGCTGGACAACCCACAACAATTCAACCTCGGAATTGTAATGTGATATAGAAGCATTCAGTAAGTGTGCATTGGGATTTTTTGAGTTATATGTTTTGAGACTCTCCACTCATAGACAAAACTATTCCCTGGCCATAAAAACTTCAGGTATTCAACACTATCTTGGGCCTGAGATCTGCTGCGATGATATGTAAGACAAGGAAGTGTGTGAACCGCTAATGCTTGTAAGGGAAGCATTTGCTTGTGGGTACAACACAACAGTCTGTTGCCCATTAGTCCCAGCTACCATGGAAGCCTCAGCAAATCGCCGTCCATAAAAGCGCAAGAAATTTAAAGATTCTGTTCTTGGCTGAGTTAAAGGTGTCCCACCCTCTAACATGCCAACAACAGTAACCATACACGGCCTCAGTGTTGGGTCTTCATAGACACAGCTAAAGGCCACACAAACTAATTTCTCCACCTCTTCACTTGTCACCCGCCCCTCTAGCCTGGGATCAGCAAGCTCCAAATACCTCCCTTGCTCATGCATCTCCAATGCAAATAGTGGGAAATACACAGGTTCTGATCCAGATGACAATACAGAGTGGCCACCACCACTACTTCCATCATCAATGCTATGGCTTTGTGTTCTTAATGAGCAGTTCTTCCTTCCACTCACTAGTTCAAGCAAAACCATTCCAAAACTATAAACATCTGTCTTGTCTGAGATTGCAGAGCTAGTGAGCCACTCTGGTGCAAGATAGCCACGTGTGCCTCTCATGGTTGTGAATAGGCTGGACTGTTCAGGGCTTAACAGCTTTGAGAGCCCAAAATCAGATATCTTTGCCTGGAAATGATCATGCAAGAGAATGTTCTCGGGCTTAACATCACAGTGGATGATCTTGTTTTCACACCCACTGTGCAGGTATGCAAGCCCACGTGCTGTTCCAAGAGCTATATCAACCCTCTCTTGCCATTCTAAGACAGGTCCATTAGAGAAGAGAGTCGGGTCTCTGTGAGCCCGTTCTATACTCATAAACCAATAGCCGCTGCCTCCCCTTGGCACAAAAACCTTTTAACTTGACCAAATTGAGATGGTGGATATTTCCAATAATCTCTCAGTACAAACTCCTTTTCCCTTGGATGCCCAAATCAGTTATCTTCTTCACTGCCACAAGGATTTTGTCAGGCATTATACCCTTGTAAACAGAACCAAACCCACCTGAACCGATTTGTGTCTTGAAATTATCAGTTGCTGCCTCAATCTCTTCATATTCAAACCTTCTAGGTAAGCCTGGAATGGAGAAGGCATCCAGGTCTTCAGAAGAAGGCAAGCTTGAGTGGCCTAATTTTAGGTCCCCATTCTTGGAGAATCCCCACCTTCTCCTGAAAATCCTAGAACAACAAACAGGAAAGACAGTTGAAGGTAAGAGTACAAGAGCAGCCATTGGAAATTCCTGACTTTGATTACTCGAACTGTCGTTACCATCCAAATTTGGTGAAGATCCAATCAGAACTTTGATGTAGCCCAACTGAACATTTTCATTTGCGGAGCTTGAAATAAGGGATCCCATCACGTTTTCAACCAAATAACAAGAACCAGAAGAATTTTCATAGAAAATTCCCAAGCAAGAACAGTCCCCTGAACAGAGATTTTGACAGACTGACAAATTCACACCATATTTTACTGGATCCCAGAAACTATTGGCAAAGTACTCCATACCATGACCAAGCATCAGATATGAAACCGTCGTCAAATTTGATTGACTAACACCATTGGTTAAATTACAAGCAGATGGCAAAGAATACGAACTATCGCTTGGCACGCAATTAGTCACATTTTTTGGATCAGTGCGGAAGCCAGATGGACATGAACAGACAGGGGAATTTGATGCAGTGTCGTCAGTGCACAGCCCAAGTCTGCCACAGACGAATGGAATTAGACAACCATCTTCTGGCCCAATATATTCTTGCTTCAAAACGGAACCAGAAAGGGTACTAATAATGAATCGGCCAGATGCATCCAGCTTTGGTCGAAAATCAGATGGAACAAGTTCATCCTAATTACAACCACTGATCCATTTTGACCAAACAGAAAAAGACCGGTTTGGTTCTATTGCCATATGCTCCACTGGATAATTTGAGTTCATGTAAGCACTGGTATCCATCGACAGTTTCCAATATGTTAATCCATATACATTTCAGTACTGCATTAGAATTACTGACCACAAACCTGTATCCTTTGGCTGACAAGTCACTATTTGATATAGAAAGTTTGAATATTGAAGTTCCAACAGGTAAACGTTGCCCCAAAATCACCTTGTTGTTGTCGGTCAGTTATCAAAAACTCTGCCAAATAGAACTATTAAACTGATCCAGCAATATAAGATTACCAGTTTCGGCTAGCAACAATGATGAAACTGATGAATTTAGAGGAGGTGTCCTCCACTTGACACTGCCACCTTGATCAGTAATTGTAATCCCACTGATTGTTAGATTCATCGTACCATAATTTGAGACAGGAGCATCACGATTAGCAGACCAGATGATGGCACCAGACGCAACATGAATGATACATAAATAGAAGTTCTTTTGCTGAGTGCCAGGGTTGAACATAGCCAGCTTGAATGTTTCTGAATTGGAGAGAACAAAAAGCGCCATTGTATTCAACATATTTAAGAGTTTGAAGCAGTGAAGTTTGGGTATATATATGAGCTCTGAGGGAGAAGGCCTTGGACAAGGGAAAGGATAAGAAAATAGTGGATAAGAAAACTAAGAATCCATCAGAGCATGGATGGAGAGAAGGAAAGGGAGAACCAAAGAAAGTGTTGAGTTAGTGGGGTACTGGAGGGGCTTGGAAATGGTTTGTTCTGGTTTTCTCAGTTTCTCTTGCCCACTTCTCCTTATGGTTTCTGGGTGACTGCTAAAACACACCCTCTCTCCCTCGCAACACAGAATTGACTTTGATTGGTGGCCCAGATAGGAACCATCGTTTATGCTCACATAACCCTGAGAATAATGTTTAAAAAATGAAGCCCCGTCAACCCTCCAGAAAGCCTTATTTATTAAGAGATTCATAGATACGCACCGGCACCACACATGTATCTTTTTCCTTCCTGTGATATGTTTGTTTTTCTTGTACATGTTATTCAAACAATCATTTACCGACGTATCCTCCTATTCACACTCTTCCTCAAAATAAACAACATCCAATATTCTTATACGACATAACAGTCAACAAAACCAACTTCACTGGATAAAAACAGCAAACACTTGGCATGCGTCAACTCGGAAAAAACAATTACCTGTTGAGTGATGGTGCTGCCGCCCCCCAGAGCCGATAAGGACAGTGCGGCACGAGCAATCCCTACTGGGTCGACTCCAAAATGGCTAAAAGAATCTCAGTCCTCATAATACAATGGTTTCCTAAATGTGAAGGATAAGCAATGACCTTGGCCTCAGCCTCTTCCGAAAAGGCCGAGATTGCATACACCGCTGGGAAACCCAGGCAAAAAGCTTGCTGGATACAGGCGGATGCAGAGAAGCGTCAGTGAGAACACAAATAGAACGAGAATTTCAACGATGAAGTGGGTGTTTTTCTCAATTGGATCTTGACAAGAGCAGAAATGCGGCGGATGAGCTCGGCCGTACGCCGAATTTTGGCGAATTTGGCATGTTTGCGGAATGTTGCTGTTGAGACAGGGAGCTGGGCCTTTGTAAAAGAAGAATGAAAATTGCTTTGATAAGCGGTCGCGTCTAAAAGCGAGATTCAGCCTCGTTGTGAAGAACAGATGATTGGAGGCAGTGCAGTTCATTTTTCCCTGGTTCTCACTTCTCGAACTATCCTTTACAACTTTGCACTGTTAGTTACTTTTTTATTATTTTGAAATCCCCGCCACTACGGCAACGGGAAAATAACTGAAATTCGAGGAATTTGCGGACAAATTTAAAAAAAAAAAAAAAAAAAAAACGGTCCAATTAATATCTTCACCAACGACATTTCCAACCAAATTCGAATTTTTTTTTTGTTTTAAAACAAAATCAACAAATAATATTTCAAATATCATCTTCTCTGCTTCTGAAATTTGACTAATCGTCACAGGGTCTGTATTTCAAACCCCAATGTCTTTAAACATACGTACAATAATTCCACTGTAAAAGTCCATAAAGACGGCAGAACAAACAAAGTTGATGAAACCATGAATATGACTTTAAAAATGAATGTAGCTTTCAATTATTTCCTACCATACCAAAAGTCTTCTCCCATATTTTTTTTTTTTTATATATTTAATTTCACAAGGTAGCGTATCAAGTACTCAATTATTTAGCTCATTATAACACTTTCAAAATAAAGGGGTTGAGGATGTCAAATAAACAAATAAATAAATAAAAAGATTGAGATGAGGTGGTTGTTGACAAACCACCTACCTACATTGGAGCTTCGGTATGTCAAAAACTGACCAAGTCCATGTCACACACCTCCTCCGCCTTCCAATCACCAAGTTGAGCTGAGCACATTGAGATTTGAGAGGATTATAATCCCGCCAAATTCGGTTGAGAATCAACCGTTCTCTCTGGTCTGAGATTTAAATTCAGAAAACTCACTTTATCAATTGATAGATAAAGTGTTTATATATATATATATATATATATGGTCTACAAATGTTCAAACAAAACCTACTGTTGAAAGAAAATGTTGATGATAGAAAATGACTTATTCTTATTTGAAAAGGAAGGTGAATTGGGATGGAACTTTATAAAGTCAATCCTGCGCTGAATTCCATTTTCAAAGGTTGGGATTCACTCATTATGTAGCTTTTAATCAAAAATTAATAAGTATATTTTCCTTTAACAATATTAAAATGTATTTATTAAAAGACACTGTCAATCAAATGATCTTAAATCATATAAAATATATTTATTAAAAGACACCATCAATCAAATAAGTACTTAAATTAATCCTGGTCTTGGTTTTGCCAGCTAGTTTCCTAATAGCTATAGAAATCCTTAAACTGTTCCCAATTCGACTTGCTGAAGTGTTCATAAATGACTTAAGTGTTAATGTTAAATTCAACTTTTGTTTTAATAGGATTAAATATTTGGTCGAAAATCAATTTTTTATTTTTTATCTAAAATTTGAAACAATAAAATTTAAAATACATATGTTTTTATTTAATTAACCTAAAATAGATCATGAGAATTTCAATTAAATCATAAATAATATAATTTTATTATATTATAATATATAGTTTTTCTTAATAGAAAAAACATTAAAAAAAAAAAAACTCAAAAACCAAATATTTTAATTTTTTATATTCAGCGAAAAGTTTCAAAAATTAAATAATAAGTCTTGAAAAAGTTAAAAAATAGAATTGGATCTGCATTATTTAACCTTTAGGAAAAATTTAAAAATAAACGTCGCGCTTTATCTTACATATCGCAAATTATCTCAAACTTATAGGAAAAATAAATGTGTTTTCTTAATCGTTTTTTGAATGCTTCAAACCTGAAACTGTCAACTATACCTGATTTTATAATGTGGGGTGGACCTTGGGTGACAACCCTTTGATGCTATGATATAGTTTAAAAAAAAAAGGGAGAAAAATAAAAGTGGACTGCCTGAATGTGAACTTATTTTTGGTGTAAAAAAATAAAAAATATAGTGCCATTGTGGGGCATCCACACCTAACATTTATGAGTTCACATGGTGAGACAGCTCATGTATAATTAATTTTTTTCCCATGGAGGAGGCTGTGTTTTGGAGGACAAAACATTAGTCATTTATGTGCTTCTTCCCTCAAGTTGACTTATTATATTTTACAATTTTTTTTTAGGACATATTCACATACTTTACATTGTTGTAATTCTCTCTTTTTATAGAGACTAAGGGACTTGAACTTAATGTTAGATATCAGTACAGTAAAAATATAACAAACCGAGTAGTAGAGACAAACAATGAACACGTTTAATGAAAACAGTTTACAGAACCTAAATTAGTATGTGTAATTGTTTGCGGGGAAAGCAAAATGTCGAGCACTTGTTTGCGGTCGAGTCTTTTTGTTGGGGCGTGTCCTCGCTAAGACAAATACCTCATGATGGTCTTGAGAATAATGCGATTCATCTCAAGGATGGAAATAGTCTCGCAAATAAAGCGACTGGCTGTTGGGTTTGTAGAACTCAGTATACGAGAACTCAATTTATCTCTCAAACATATGAAATGAATAAATATATCTATGCAAATGAGAGAGATGTGGCTTTGTTATAGGCATAACAGGGTGTTGATCTGATCGTGGAAGAACTGCGTGGGGTCAGTGACTATTCGAGACACGGTCGCGTGGAGAAGAAGGTGTCATTCGATTCAGTAGTGTCATTCATGTGACGTTTTGAATTTCGTGGTAGCCTCGCCAAAGCGACATCGTTTTGTTGTTCGAGTTTAAAAATGTGGGATATACATCCAGGGCACGGGGGGCGGGCGGCGCGACTGCGTGTGTGGTGAGCCGCGTAGGTTAGGTCACTCCCCGCTTCCCTGCAGCAGGGTGCCTTGGGGCCCAGGCAGCTTCTGAGATAGGTGTTATATCTTGTGCTTTAAAAGTCTTGTTAAATGGAGTGTGGGGCCACTTGAAGTTTTTCGCAGGCTTAAGCGCTGATTCTGAATTTTGAGGTGATGTTTGAATCTAGATTTAATTCGGCTCATGCCTTAATGGTTTTGGCAGCTGATATAAAATTTTAAATCTGCTGTGGAAGAAACAGCATTCAATGTGGACGGCTAAAGGTTTGTGGGGCCCATTAGTACAGGCTCAGATAAGCCCAATTTATTGTCTTCCAACCAATTTTTCCATCCACCTAAAACATCCTGTTTCATTCATCCCTTTATCCCTTGAGGCATATCTCATAAGCAACAACAATTTGATTTTAGAAAGAATAAAATGAACTCTCTAATTAAAATATGAGTTATGGTAATATTAAAAACCAAACTCCATAATATATTTAAGCAAATATGATTACTAAGTTGATTTGACGTTATCTTTGTGAACCAAGCAATATATTGTTCTATTTGTTTATTGTGATATGATAATAATTATAAATATTTTAATCACAGGATAATCTCCAAATATTCAATTATTTTATCTACATATATTATCTTATCGTTGATTCGAAAACATTATGAAACAAGAAAAGGAATCGATCTTGCAAAAAAAATGTGCTAAATCATCTTTTTAATCTTGATAAACAAAATGACCACATATTTGATTAATTTTGTTTAAAATTTTCATTGATCAAAAAATAGTTTATTAAAATAAAATATTTTAAACTTTGTTCAATTTAATCTTCCTGTTTAAAACCAAAAAAAAAAAGGATAGATAGAACTAACTACCTAAGGTCTGAGATATGTTCTGAATGGGTTCAATAAATAAAGAGTACAATTTGAGATGCACTTGGGAATTCAAATGCAAGCCCAATTCATGTAATTTGGAAAATAGGCCCAATGCATGACATCATCATTCTACAATTTTTAGCCCAATAACACTCACAGTTCAGCCCAAAGGTGCCTCTAGAGAATGACTACTGGTACGACACCAGGCTCCTAGGCCTGGCAAATTAACCAATAATCGTTATACTTACGGATCACTTTCCCCCATTCAAGGTCCATTTAGTACGAACCAGGTGCCAACGGAGCGGGTCACCCATCCCCAAATTATGTTTTGGTGCCCCAAGTGGAAAAGATTTCAACAAACCTCATCATTGTGGTATAATCGAGTCAAGTCGATGTAGAGCCAAACTCGAGCTCGGCTCGATTAAAAAACTAGAAACTTGGACCCAGCTTTTTTCGGATATTTAAAACTTAATTCAAAAAATAGTCAAACTACTTGAATTATACTCAACAAAACTTAAATCAATTATAAAAATATTAATTAGAGTCCTAATTCACATATTTTCATCTTTTTCAATAAAATAAGTTCTTCTTTTATTTAAGCAAAATGAGTGATTTTTATCATTTGTGTCCTAAAATCACCCCCTCTACACATCTTTTTCATTTTTTTTTCTCAATAAAGTGATTATTCCACACATCTAGATTTTTATATGTTTTTTTGTGATTTAATAGTCGCTTTTGTGCGTGTCTTAATGTCCATTTGGTGTGGCTGATGGTTGTGTGTCGTCACCGGTCTGACGGTTTGATTTTAAATGCGTCGTAGGTCACGACGTTTATTTGTGTTTAAGCGGTCGAGAACGAAACAAAATATATATAATAAGTGTGTCATCGAATCGATGGTCGATCGAGTATCTTTGTGAAGCTTGGAGTCGAAGGTATTACAGTCGCGATAATGTGCTCGAATCACGTAAACTTCCAGTGTCGAATATATAGGCTTCAGAGTCATTTCATTTATCTTGATACTTGCGAGATATTTGTTTAAGTAACTTTTATGGTTTCTGCTTGAGTTTGATTCTATGTTTCTATCGATGTATTGTTAATTAGAATCAATGAAATTATTTCTCTTCAAAAAAAAAAAAAAAACTTAAATCAATTATAAATTAATAAATAATTATACTCGAATTTGACTTGATGTTTATTAAATAATAAAATAGTAAATTGATTAAACTCGACGGCTTGAATCGGATGTTGTGATCTTAGATTCATTTGTGTCCTACTCGAGTTCGAGCAGTTAAGCTAGAGACAAATTCGAGTATCTATCGTCGAGATTCAGTAAATTCGCATATAGCTTATTTGTTTCTGTGATCTTCTCATTAGCATTTATTTGAATTAATGTGCTTCATTGAATTTTGTACCTTATACTATGCTCTTTTATTATTCATTTCCCTGTTATGTATACTTTATTAGGGATAAAATAATGGATTTTTTTAACTTTCGGAACAAGTCGAATTTACTGAATTATGTTTGGACTTTTGGTGATCCAATTTAGATGAGCTAGCCAAACAACCCCTAATTGTCAATACCATAGGCTCCTGCCTAATCCATACTAAAAGAAGGCTAACAAAATCGAATCCACTAATGGTTTGACCATTTGATAATCTTTAAAGTTTGAAGCTATATTTGGTTACCATAAAATGCAAAATAAAACAGGAAATAAAGAAAAAAAAGGAAAATAAAATATTATTAAATTTCCATATTATTTTTAATTACTACTTAAAATCAATTTTATTTATTTCAACTCATCAATATAAACATTAAATAATTTAAAATTATATGAAGTCTCTAAGTAAATTTATTTATATTTCTTTAAAATATTTAATTAGACAACAAAAAATAAGAAAATAATTTTTCTTAACATTAATTTTTATTTTTTTAGTATTTTTGAGGAATCAAACACAATCTAATTGTATGTGAATAATTGGCATTCTCAACTTCTTTTCCTACTTTTAAAAAGGTTGAAATAATTGAGCCTATGTTCAAGTAGGGATAAGTGGACATGTCAATGATTCCATAACCGTAGTGTTTACTTTACCTTTAGGTTGCTGGATTTCCTTTTCTCTTGATGTAAAAGTTTCTCCAAGAAGAATCAAACGTGTTTATTAATGGGAAATTAATATATTATTGATAAAAGAACGGTAGTATATAAAGACCACTAACAAAGATAAAAAGGCAAGAATAATAAATCCTATTTGTATTCTAATAATAAATCATATTTGTAGTCTAATATGTCCCCTCAAGATAGTGAATAATCAAAGACACAAATCTTGTTACATAAATCAAGAAGACGATGCCAAGGAAGAGACTTTGTGAGAGCATCCGCTAGCTTATCACCACAAGGAACATGAACAACACGGAGAGCCGATGATAGGATTAGATCATGAACAAAGTGATAGTCAATGACCAAGTGCTTCATTCGAAAATGAAACACTAAATTGGCACAAACATAAGTAGTGCCAAGGCTGTCTGAGTAGAGTCACTACAAGAAAATCGACTTCTAGTAATAAAATATTTTGACACTAAAAGTTTAAATTTCGTTAGCAAATATATTTTCCAACGAAAAGTATTTCGTGTCATATTCGATCTTGTAGGCTATCATTAAAGTATCCCAACGAGAAATGCTCCCATTTTTCGTTACTTAAGTACATAATGGCTGAAATTTCGTGCCAAGGTTGTTCCCAACGAAATATTTTATCAGTGAAAGTAATATTTATCATTGCCTAAAAGAGCCAAATTTATCCCAAAAGTTGTCGACAATTAATAGCAACAAAATATTTTTTGTTGGAAAATATTTTCTCTGACGAATTAATTTCGTCTCTATCTGTTCCTTATTATCTCCGACGAAAGTATTATTTCGTAACAAAAAAAAATCTTAGATAAAATAAAAAATGTCACTAGGGTTTTTTTTAACAAAATATTTCGCTAGAAAATATCTATAGCGACAAAATATTTTCATTGGTAAATATGTAAACATAATTATGATTTTCATATTATAATTATATTTTGTAATTACAATATGAACAAACAATATAATAAATATTTTCATTTCAAAACCTGTCTTCAAAATAAAACTAGGTAACCCATAACTTCATTAAAGCTATCAAAAAAACCATACATAGATAACCCATGTCTCAACCAAAAAAGATAACCCATATAAAAAAAAACCCAAAACAACATAACCCATAACAAAAACGTGCTATATGTCACAACCATATAACCAAATAAAGTACTAGTTTAATAACATGTTCATCACCAAAATAACCAATTAATATAGACAAAAAAAGATAAGGATCCATTAAATATGGATCAATCATCAGGACCCTTGACTTGATCTTAGATGGCGCAAGATCTCCTCAAATTGATGTTGATGTTTTTTATCTCTTTGTTCTAGGAGAGTCTCCAAGTGTTCAATCCTCTCATGCTGGGTATCAAGTTGCTTCTATTGAGCCTCCATAAGCACTTGAGTCTCATAAAGTTTTTTCTCCAACTCTACCTCGCGCTGAGAAGATATTGTCCAAATTTGGAAGCAAAGCCGGTTTGAGACCAAAACCAAGACCCTTAACATATCTACGATTGATGCACTAAGCAGCTCTCACAAATTTCGCCGATGTGGTATAACTCCTCTAATATTGGTTGGTGTTGGAGCTCCAACATTTTCTCCTATAAATGGAAGAAACAAAAAATTAAAAATTAATGAAATATGATAGTTGGATAATTTTTAGTTTGACTATCTAAGAAAATATCTAAGGTTGTCATCACATAGGAAATAATGTTAAATTAAACAAGAATGAAGTATACATACTAAAATTATAATACTTCAAAGCATCTAACAAGTATATAAATTTTTGCATAGTATCCTTTTTCTTTGTGCATTTGTCAAATTTTACTTACTATGACTCAATTTTATGAATATTAGAATTTCAAACAACCAATAAGTAAATCAAAATTTTAGTGTATGGACGATGTAAGAAAAACTCTGAAGTTCTTATCACAATACTAAGTAAACATTTAGTCATGATGACACTTTCATAATATCTCATTATTATTAACTTGTTTTAATAAAAAGTTATAATAACAAAAAAAATTTGAATTTCTAAGCTAGATTAAACTTACATAGCAATCTTTAGCCTCTTCATTTATCCAACCATTTTTAATGCTCCAATAAACCACTTTAAATAGTTCAATTTACCATTTTCCCATTCTCTGTTGACTGTCAAATACCATACATTATATTGAGGTAAGATACAAGTTCATAGAAATAATTCAAAATAATTAAACAAACTTAGTTTCATATTTTACACTTGTAGACCATGTTGGGAGAAATGAATGGACCTCCCGATGGAAAGACATCTTTGATCTATTCGTTGGAATTAATTGTTGAAACGACAAATAACACACAATATTAAATGATTATGTAAATATAAGTAGAAAAATATTTAATAAGAAATATCATTTAATAATTATGTATTACAAATTTTATCTTAAATTCTTCACTAGCAAATCGATCACAAAGATAATCCAAATCTTCATGATCTGACACAGACTCGTGTGGGTGACGCTTAGCCTCTTCAATAGTTTTGAACGTTTTGAAATGCTTATGCAAGTTACACCTCCAATTCCTAAAGCGATCAGCTAGTTATTTTTCTAAACTTCTCTTGACATAATTTTGTGTTAAATCAAGAGCAAATTTCTCCCTTTAAAATATGTAAAGAAATATACACACATGTAAGATAGAATTAAAAGGGCAAGCAACAATTAATTACACACAAAACAAGAATTTTACCTTAACTTTCGGTCAAGCATTACATTGATCTCAAATTAGAGCACTTGCTTTCGTTTTCCACTACATTATAGGTGCATGTTGCCTTCGATTAACTTAGAATTCGTTTAATGATTTCTGTTTGTATTTTTAGGTTCTTGTCAGCGCCTTAAGTGCTTGATAGGAGGTTTACCTCCATTAGCTTCAATAAATTGATCCAAATTCACTCATCTACTTTTGCCTCTAACATTTCTTGAATTAGATGCTGTCATGAAATCTTCATTTGATTAGAATCTATAACGTTAAAAGAAAATGCAAAATTTTCTCAATTGTAACATACATTACGATTCCTGCCATTGATAGTCCAATTCCCACATCTAATGAGGACACTAACAATAGTAAGAGATTCCTACACTAATAAATTCTAACTTTGACAATTTAATGAGTGTAGGAATCTCTTACTATTATTAGTGTCCTCATTAGATGTGGGAATTGGACTATCAATGGCAGGAAGCGTTATGGTTACCACTATGGGCAAAGAAGTCAAATGAGAAATCGACCTTTTTTGTCCATGAGCCATCTGTAATCAATGCATAACACAAGAAAGTGATCAATATATAAAGAGTGCTATTAAATGACAAAAATTTAAAGATATGTAATAGGCTAAATTTTATTATTTGACATATAATAAAATAAATAAGAAATAACTTACAAGAATCTTTAATCATTTTCGCTTTCGTTATCACTTGATAGCTCTTCTTCATTAGAAAAATCATGAAATGTCTGATTTTCTACTTCAAAACCATCTATGAAGTCATCGTCACAAGTGTTCATAGTCTCAAAGCTCAAAAAATTGTCATTAACAACCTCTGGATCAATGTCTAAGCGGTCAGATCGTTGTAATTTAGATCCATCATCCTCCTCAATAAACCAATTATGGAGATGAGACTCATTATCTTGGTAAGCTTCATCATCACTTTCCCCACACATCTTTACCCACTTCTAGACAATAATCATTTTCTGGTACATCCCACATGTGTATATGATTCACTTTTTGTACAACTTTCCAATTGGGACCATTTTTATAGTCATCTAAGTAGAAGACTTGTTGTGCTTGTGTAGCCAGTATAAAAGGATCATTGTCGTACCATGTGGAACCAACTTGGACAATGGTAAAATTATGATCATGTTTTATTTTATTTTATTTTTTGTTTGTATCATAACATGAGCTGCCAAAGATAACACATATCCTAAAATATAGTTCAAAACCACATTTGATAGGATACCATAAAAATCCTTCCTCACCATCATGCTCCCCGAGAAGCTTGAATATACCACTATTTTTGGGTGTCGTCGATCATCACGATCTTTAAGTATGAAGCGAACCCCATTAACAATACACCCTATGTATGTGTGGACTTGATTCTCTGGTCCACATGCTAATGAGTAGAGTTCATCAATTAGCTAGTGATTGCTTAACACTAAAACTTTCATCACAATATGAATATGTCATTATATGATTTACTCTGAAATAGTATAAAAAGTATATATTTTTTTTTCATTGAATGGATAAAGAAAATTGCTCAAATTAAGCTTACATGATGTGCAAACCACTTAGGGAAGTCTTGTTCTTGCGTTTTCATCATCAATCTGTAACCTTCTCAATTATATCTTGTGAGTTTTATAACGTGTTTAGGGTATAATAAAAGTAAAAGTATATTTTTTCGGAATAAATAATCTTTAAAAAATAAAATAAAGTAGCCAAAATTAATACAAAGAGTCGAGTAAATTGATAAATTGCCAATTAAGGACACAAATGACATAAGAAGAAAAGATTGTATGTTAAAATAGAAAATTGAATAAGTTAGAATGACAAATAGATGAGAAAGGGAGGACCAAATAGAAAAAATATGGAATTTGATGTCAAAAATTAGATAAGGCCAAACATGAAGCATCTTAGATGCAAATATCTGTTTTGGTCGGAGAAAGGCATAAGTAGAGGAAGAGAAGAGGAAGGAAGAAGAAGAGAAGAAGAGGAAGAAGAAGGAGAAGAAGGGGAAGAAGAAGAAGTTCAAGGAAAAGAAGGAATCAGGTATGGATATGTAAGGAATTTTGGTTTGAATTTGTGTATGGATACTTGGTTGGAGATTTGACATACCTCTTTTTGTGTAGAATCCTTGTTTGGAATGATTTTTTGGTTTTGTTGGGGTCCTCAATGGAGGAAAATTTTGTATAGAGAAAATGTTGGGTTTTAGGGGAGATGTTGTCCTTTTTTTTCTAAACCCGTATTTTGTTTTGTATAACTTAGCCATTACTCATTCAAGTGAGTTATTGAAATTCTGTTAAGCTAGGCGTCACAGAAGAACAAATCTCTCCGAAATAGGTATCTTCAAATTTAGACCCCAGGGCACCCAGAAAATTCGTTAAATTGAAGCTCTGTTGGTCGATTAGTTCAGATACGTCTGATTTGGGTTTGGAAACGGTTTTCATACTTAGGCGCAATAAGTTAGGTTCATTCGTAAAATTAAGGTTATTCAAATTTATAGGTAAAGCGGGAATTTTGAGAACAAATCTTCTTGACAAAGTGTAGCCAAATTTGGGCCACATTGGACATTAGGGTCGTAAGTAAGGGAACAATTTTGTCCCTGAAATCTGTCTCATAATAGTCCCCTGAACTGGAGTAATTCCGATTGTTTAAATCATAACTTGAGTTATACTCATCCAAATGAGATGATTCAAATTTTTGTCTGAGCTAAACATACGGGAGAATATGCTTTCATGAAGAAGTATGGTCAAATTATGTCTCTAATGTTCCCCATAAAATCTTCGCAATGGGGCCAGATTCCATAATACGTTCCTGGGAAGTGTCGAGGCGGTTCGAATGTTTAAGACCATATCTCCCAAATTAAAAGTCTAAATGACATGATGTTTTGAACCATAAGAAACTTAAGACATAGGGGTATATTGAGTTAGAGAATCCTTTCTCTATGATCTCGTTTGGGGGTCAAAGTAGTAAAAAATGGACTTGGGAGCTACCTAGAACTGTTCAGGCAGAATTGGTTATGGAAACGGAAATTATATAAATGTATTGTTATCTAAAAGCTAAAGAGAATACACGTATAATTTTTTTATATGAAAAAGTGCAAATGAGATATATTTTTCTGATATCTAAAAGATTGTTAAGAAAACATAATAAAATTGATTGCTTGCTTATGACCGGGTAGTTGGATAGATAGGCATGCCTATAGGGATACGGTTCTTCAGGCGTGCGGAGTTCTAGTCTCAGGGCGTTTGGGTCGATGACGCATAGATCCGTTTGGATCATTTTAGCGGCCATGTTTGGGTTATACGAGATAGAATCCTTTGTCTCGTGCGGTGATAGTACCTTCAGTACATACGGTTCTTTCCGTATCCATACAAATATTTGCAGGCATGAAACATAAAAGCAAATGACAAGAATATGCAAATGATTTGAATATGATAAATGACATTATATGACATGATATGAGAAGCATAGTACTACTATGTGATGACAAGTTTACTATGACAAAAATAAGAAACGAAATGTATATGAACAATGATAAGTAAATATGAAGTATGTATAAACATGTGTAAATTACATGTATGAAATATGCATAAGCATGGGTAACTATATGATGTGTTAAATGTATATGCATGTGTCTAAAGTGTGATGATCCTTATTAGGGAGTGGATTCGCAGTATATTATTCACTAAGTTATAAACCTTGCGGGTGTTACATTCGTGTAGATGCAAAGAAACCAGAGAACAAGACAATCCGTCAGTGATCCAAAGTCTGACACATCACTAGGTGCCCACTGGAAGACCATTTGGTATAATGTAGATGAATTTTTGTTTCTTTTGTAAGCAATGTAAATATTGTAAATGTTGAACACTTCCATGTATGGAGCTTGTATATATTTTGTAATTCGTTGCTACAAAATATAGTACAAGTTAAATGTTTAACATTATATGAATGAACAAACTTAAAGTTTATAAGTTTATAGTAAACAGAAAAAAAAATTAAAAAAAAATGACACCCTCGCCTGACACTAGGTGTCAAGTTAGGGGCGTCACAAGTTAGTGGTATCAGAGCCTAGGTTTAGGCGATTCTAGATAGAGTATAAGATTAAAAAAAAAAAAAACATGTGTTTAGTAATGTGTTGACTAATGTGGATGTCCTTGTGTTTTGTATAGATTGATCATCCTCTAAATCCGGTGAAAAGTAGTTGAAGTATTGGCAAGGGAGATCAAGGTTGCACAGCCCGGATCATACGAATCTGTCGGAAGTAAGAATCATGCTTGATGAACCAAATGACCTTGGGAGATATCTCGGGACATGGCTCGGGTGTTGGAGAAGATTGTGACTCTAAAGCCCAGATATATGGTAAGAAGACATGGGCGAGGAGATTATCAGGATCAAAATATGGAAGAATTCAGATAAAAGTGAATTATGGTTGGAAGGCTGCGAATAGTCGGAGGTGAGATGCCCTCCCAGATCAAGAGTGACATGTGCGGTTCTCTATTGCAAGGCAGTCGCTTATGATTAATTTGGAAGCTAGTGTTGAAATTCAGGGAGCTTCCATATCCCATACCATGAGTTTTAGTCGAGTTTAGGAGCGAATTTGTCTTTGATAACAATACGGGGAAATCGCGGAGACGGTTCACGAATACGAAACAAGGAACTTATCGATGGAGGAATGAGAAAGAATTCAGCCATCTTAGCAAGTGCGCTTTGAATTAGTCCTCAGGACATTTCGGTCTAGCCGGTTGAGGATGGACTAAATGAGTCCATAAGATATCTAGCGCTTGTGTGATGCTCAATAGTAAATTTCTATCAGTTGGTTTAAGCGACAATAAAAGTGGAGAAATCTGAGGCAAGCAGTAGAGAAAGATTTAAGAAGAGGAAGCTTTATAAAGGAGCTTCTTCCTTCTCGGGTAAAAGAGTTAGAGAGTCCTGGCCCGAGTCGAGTACATGTAAGTTGCGCACAGGGGAAGAAGACAAGGAAATCTGATATCTTTAGTACTATTAGGGTGCTTTAGCGAGACGAGAGAAACTCCGAGTGCCCTCATTGCCATCGTGACATTTAGGAGTTTGCGGATATTGACAAGGGTGCTTTAGATGTAGGAAACCTTGAACATTTGAAGGTGGTGTCCCAAAAAAGTCAAGGATAATAGGAATCACTTAGAATAGCAATGGGGTCAGCGGCTGCGTCGACTCGAGATAGAGGTAGAGGTAAGGGGGCCGAGCCGTATAGGGACCGGAGGCACGGTGTCGGAGACCGGTAGATCGTCCACATGCCTTGAAGAGGCCCGGTACGGCGTATGCTATGAAGACTCGTGGGGACCGGGATACACAGTAATTCTTTGGTATAATTTCTCTTTATGTGTGAAATCCATTCGATCTAATAGACCTTGGATCTACTCATTCATATGTATGCATTGAGCATGTGTTCGATAAGATGACAACCATGGAGTAGCTATCATATGATATGCATGTAACGATCCTTTAGGAGCACGATTAATACGATGTGAATACGGTATTATAAGAATTGTATAATTATTCATGATTGGGAATTTTAACTTGTTGGATTGCTCTACCATTTAGTGAATTTGGTTTGATTTTAGAATGGAATCGTTTGTCTAAACATCGTATAATTGATTGTGATAAAAAGATAGTAGTGCTTAGATGTTACGATCAATCGATGATACATGTTGTTGGTCACGGCCTAATGTCGATGTGATTTGACTATGCGAAGCAGACGGCCTTAAGAAAAGGATGTGAGGCCTTTTTGGATTTGGTGTTTGACTCTAAAAGATGTCAAATAGAATTGGAAAATATTCTGGTTGTGAAAGATTTTTCGGATGTGTTCTTCGAAGAGTTACTTGGTATTCCACCTGTAAGAGAAGTGGATTTACCTATTGAGATTTTACCGGGAACAACTCCTACTTCTAGGGAACCATACAGGATGGCTCAACTAAGTTGAAAGAGCTAAAGATTAAGCTATAAGAGCTTGCGGATAAAAGGGTTTGTCAGGCCCGATGTTTCTCACTGGGGTTCACACCGTTTGTTCATGAAACAGAAAGATGGCACCCTACGGATGTGAATTGATTATCGGCAAATCAATAAGGTGACAGTGAAAAACAAATACCCATTGTCGAGAATTGAAGATCTATTTGATCGGTTAAAAGGAGCGGGTGTCTTCTCAAAGATAGACCTGCGATCAGGGTACTATCAGCTAAGAGTAAAAGATGTTGATGTGCAGGGACCGACGTGAGAACTACGATATGGCCATTATGGGTTCTTAGTAATGCCATTTAGGTTGGCCAATGCCTTGGCGGCGTCATGAATTTGATGAATAGGGTGTTTCGACCCTATTTAGATCAGTTTGTTGTGGTCTTTATTGATGATATATTGGTATCCTCCAGAGATGATCAGGAGCATGAGCAACATTTGAAAATAGTTCTACAGACTTTAAGAGATAAAATTTTGTATGCTAAGCTTATGAAATGTGATTTTTGGCTAAAGGAAGTTTCATTCCTAGGTCATATTGTGTTTGCTGAGGGTATAAGAGTTAACCCTTCTAGGATTGAAGCTGTGGTGGTGGAAACGCCAGAAGTGTTATCGGAAGTGAGAAGTTTCTTGGGCCTGCTTGGCAGCGAGATATTATAGAAGATTTATGAAGGGTTACTGCACGTCATGGCTTCTTCGCTCTGCAATTACTCGGGAAATGAGTAAAGTTTGAGTGTTAATTAGAATAAATGTCAAAATAGTTTTGAACGGTTAGAGAGAAAATGCTGGTTGAAGCACCGAGTATTAAGAGCGATCTACGGAGTAAAGTATACTCTGTATGAAGTGATGCTTGAGCTAGTGCAGGTTGTGTGTTCATCTGAGATGGTAAAGTTGTAGCATATGCATCGGACCAGTTGACCACATAGTGAATTATCCACCATGATTTGGGTGCGTTCAAATTAGTATTTGCTTTGAAGATATAGCGACCTTCATATGGTGAAAAATGCAGAATTTACGGATCATAAGAGTCTCAGTATTTGTTACTTGAAGGGCTTAATTTGAGACAAACGAATTGGTTGGAGTTGTTCAAAGATTATGACTACATAATAGATTGCCACACGAGAAAAGGCTAATGTAGTGCGGATACGCATAAGTAGAAAGCGATGCGACTTCCTGATATCAGTATGATGAATGGAGAATAGTATCACGATGGAGCTATATTAAATTTAAACTAAAAGCCCTTGGCCTGTTTAAGCGAATGATTATAAGATGCTCGGGAAAAATGATGAAAGATATACAAGAGTACGAGATGGTCGAGAGATGGTAATCAAGACTGATTTTCGGTAAAGAAGGTGGAGATTTGTATTTAGAATAGATTATGTGCTAGATGATAAAGAGCGCTAAAGAAAAAGATTACTATTTGAAGCTCATAATCACAATTATTTACCATGTGCATCACGAATTAATACAAATGTACGAGATTTGGGAATAACATTATTGGTGGAAATGAATGAAAGAGATGTGACAGAAATACGTGTATGCAAATGTTTGACATATCATTAGTCGAAAGTGACAGCAGGATTAAACAAATTACATTGAATCCCCTTCCAATTCCTCAATGGAAGTAGGATAACACTACCATGGATTTTGTGTCGGGTTTCCCCTCATGCAACAAAACGGCTACATGCAGGTGATTGTTGATAGGCTTACAAAGAATCGACCATTTTATACCATTAGGGATTAGTATTACATGGATCGACTAAGGTAAGTTATATATGGATGAGATTAATGGGATTGCATGGTGTGTTGTTATGCATTGTGTCGGATAGAGATATACGATTTACATGTGGTGCGGAAGGTGGGTTAACCTTGGGAACTCTGCTTAATTTCAATAAAGCATTCCACTCGTAGACAGAGGGACAGTCGGAGAGGTTGATTCAAGTGCTCAAAGATATGTTTCGGGGATGTGTAATGGAATTCACTGGAAGTTGGGATATGTATATTTCATTGATAGAATTTGTCTATAACAACAGTTATCAATCAAGCATCGACATGGCACCATATGAGGCTTTGTATGGCCGAAGATGTAGAACTCCTGTGTGTTGGACATAATTTGATGAGCATAAAGTGATTGGTCAAGATATAGTAAAAGATACAGAAGCAAAAGTTCGAGTTATTAGTAAGGTTAAAAAAGGCGCCGTGATGACAAAATTTATATACGGAATTTGAAAAGGAAGGACATTGAATGAAATTAGGTGATAAAGTGTTCTTAAAGGTATCTCCATGGAGGAAGGTGGCAGATTTAGGAAGAAAGGCTAAGTCAGGGTTCATTGGCCCGTATGAGTTTTGGAGAGAATCGGACCCGGTGGCTGTGTCGATTTGGAAATTCTCGATTAGCCAAGTTGCATAATGTGTTCGTAATGTCTATGGCACGAAAATATCGTTGATGGGTTGCACATGCTACTAGTCTGAAGTACAAAAGTCTGAGACAAATTTTCATATGATGAGACGAAGGGTATTACGGCTCTAGAGAGGTAAGTGGATAACGGAATAAGCAGTCTGGTTGGTGAAAGTGCTCACAGCAACACCATGGCAAGAAAAGAAGCTACTTAGGACGAGGAAGCGGCTATGAAGACGTAGTCCCACCCAACTTTTCTATTAAGGTATGAATTAGAGACTGAAATTCTTTTTAAAGAGGGAAGTTATAACACCCAAATTATACCCTAATAGTTTTATAATATGTTTAGATATAATAAAGTAAATGTATATTTTGAATAAAATAATATACCAAAAATAAATAAATGAGCAAGATTAATACAAAGTCAAGGAGTAAATTGATAAATTACTTGATGGGACCCGAATGACATAAGAAGAAAGATTGTAATATTTAAAATGAAATTGAATAAGTTGGAATGGTTAAATAGATGATAAAGGAGGATCAAATAGAAAAAATGAATTTGATGTCAAAAAATTGGATAAGACGAACACATGGCATATCTTAAGGCGAAAATCTCCCACATTTTAGTAGGGCTTTCTACATAGAGGAAGAGAAGGAGAAGAGAAGAAGAGAGAATGAGAGAGGAAGAAGGAGGGAGGAGAAGGAAATAAGAAGTTCAAGGAAGAAGAAATCGGGTATGGATATGTAAAGGAATTTTTAGTATATGAATTTGTGTATGGAATTTTGTATGGATCGCAGGTTGGAGATTTGGCATTACCTCTTTTGTGTAGAATCGCTGTTTTGGAATGGTTGTTTGATTTGATTGTGGTCGCCGATGGAAGAAAAATTTGTATAAAATGTTAGGTTTTAGGGGGAGATCTGTCCGTTTTTTAAACCATATTTTTCTGTCGCTTGAGTAAATCGGCTTTCATCAAAATTGAGTTGTTCCAAAATTAACTTGTAAACTAGACATTTAGAATAAATCTCTCACTTGAAATAAATGTCTCAAATTTAGACCAAAGTCTGAAATTAGATTAAGTGAAGCTACCATTTTGGTCAATTCTAGTTCGACTCGATACGGTTCCAGGTTTGAATAGTTTTGAGTATTTAAGCAATAGTTGAGTTTCACTTATCGAATTGAGTGATTCAAATTTAAGATGAAAGCCCAGACTTATAGGAGAACAAATCTTCCTGAAATACGTTTATCTAAATTTGGACCTCATTAGACCTAGAAAATTCGTCAAATTAAGGGAACAATTCTATCCTTGAAATCTGTCTCAGAATAGTCCCCTGAACTGGAATAATTCTGATTGTTTAAATCATAACTTGATTTATACTCATCCAAATGAGATGATTCAAATTTATGTCTATTAAACATCTTGGGAGAATAACTTTCATGAAAAAGTATGGATTAAATTATGCTTCTCTATTACCAGAAAATTTTCAAATATAAGACACAATTCCATATTATTCTGAAAATTGTCAAGAGTAGTTGAATCTTTAGACCATATCTCGAATTAAGAATTCCAAATGACATGATGTTTGGTATAAGAAACTTAAGGCAGCTAAGGGGTATATTGAGTTAGAGATCACTTTCTCTAACAATCTTGTTTACATGGTAAGCTATGTCGAAAATGGACTTAGAATACCTAGAAACATTAAGATGAATTGGTTTAGGAAAGTGAGAATTAATATGAAGGTTATATAAATGTATTGTTATATAAGAAAGCTAAAGAATACATGTATAATTTTTATATGAAAAGTCACAATGCGGAGTTAAATGTTTATAAGAGATTATTTGATAATGAATATCTCATAAGTATACATGATATCAGTAGTTATTCATGTATATGAGATATCATTTTAGATATCTAAAAGATTGTTAAGAAAACATAATAAAATTGATTGTTTGCTTATGACCGAGTAGTTGGATAGATAAGCATGTCTATTGGGATACAGTTGCTTCGGCATATAGTTTACAGATATCAAGGCCCGTTTGGGTCGATGACATAGATCCCGTTTGGATCATTATAAGCGTACTTGTTTGGAGTTATCTGAGATAGAGATCCAGCATTTTCGTCTGGGTAGTAAGGTATATCGGGTATATCTGATTATTTCCGTATGCATTTCTAAAGTATTTCGCAGGCATGAAATATAAAAGCAAATGTGAGAATATACCAAATAAGTTTGAATATGATAAATGACATTATATGACATGATATAGGAAGCTATAACAACTGTTATATGATGGCACATTATCTTATGGCCAAAGGCAACCCGAAAATGTATATAGACGATGATAAGTAAATGAGTATGTATAAGCATGTATAAATTACATGTATGAAATATGCATAAGCATGGGTATAAGTATATGATGTGGTAAATGTATATGCATGTGAATCTAAGTGATGATCCTTATTAGAAGTGCGTCCTGAGTATTATTCCCACTAAATTATAAGTTTAAGCGTAGGTGTTCTGCGTCAGTGTAGTATAGAAAAGAAAAGCTAGGACGAAACCGTCGCGTCAACAATCAAAGTCAACACCTCATTAGGTGCCCATTGGAAGACCATTCGGTCTAATGTATATGTATTTTGTTCACTGTATGATATAAATATTATGAAATGTGAACACTTCCATGTATAAAGCTTGTATATATTTTGTAATCACATTCTACGGAATATAGTACAGTTAAATGTTTAACATTATATGAATGAAACAAACTTAAAGTTTATAAGTTTATAGTAAATAGAAAAAAAAAAGTGACACCTACTTTGACACTAGGTGCAGAGTTAGGGTGTAACACCCAGAAATATACCTAGCAGTTTTGGACATTTAGGAGTATATTAAAGTAAATGGAATTTTTCGGAAATAAAGCAGTAGACCCCGAGAAATTATCTGAAGCGAAAGGTTAAATATGTGTTTCTACCATAGGAGACTTAAGTGTCATAAAATGAAAAGATGGGATGCCAAAGTATAATATTTATAAGTTAGATTGATTAAAGAACCTAAATGCAAAAAAGGGGAAAGAGGTGCAAAAATGAGTTAAGCCAAACATGGCCTTAACTCAAAATTGGATAAGAGCAATTAGTCTCTCATTTTTTAGAGACCAAAACCGTAGAAGAAAGAGAAGAAGGAGAAGAAGAAGAAGGAGAAGAAGAAGAAGGAGAAGAAGAAGAAGGAGAAGAAGAAGAAGGAAAAGCGAAAAGGTATAGGAGCAGTAGATATTGCGGATACATGTTTTGGGTTGTATGGAACAACCTTGGATATAAAGTTCTTCAATTTTGATCTTTCTGAGTTTCATCCTAACCCTAAAATTGAAAGTAAAGTAGGGTTGGTAAAAACCCTAAATGGTGTTCTGAAAACTAAAGATTACTCACTTTGAAGTTGGATTCATGGTTTAATTGCATGTAATGGAATTAGGGTTTAGAACAAACCTTAACTAATCTTTAGGTTTGGTTTATGTAGTAGGTTATGAGAAGCGACTCAGTAGGAGTTATCGAAAATAAGTGCCAAATGCCATTTACAACCATGAAGCAGTGTTTTGGCATAGGCGAGTGTTTGCTCGATGGTAGGTGCGAAATGGGGTGTCATTACAATAATTCAATGTTTCTTATTAAAAATATAATTAAACTTGCCAAATATGGGATGAAAATATCGTAGTTGGGAGGCAGTAGCCTGTAGCTATTTTTTAACCTCTCAATTCTCTTCCAAGTTATCGAATATGCGCTGAAAACTGGATGGCATTTTGCCTATCGATACCACCTCCATTGGAGCCTAATTTTTTGTTTTTGAGGTGCCATTTTAGCGGTTATGGGGATGGCACCCCTGATAGCAACTCCCATTGGAGTTGCTCTGACCCATTTTAGAGTTGTTTTGGGAGGAATTCATGCTAGGTTTTTGAAGAAAGATATGAAATAAAAGATTATTTGAGTAGAATAGAGGTTACAAGATGAATATGAAGTAGTTTTGATGTGTATATAGATTATTGAGTTGATTTGGGTAACAAAATATGGAAAAATGGGAGAAAAACTACCTTTTCTGGAAAATTTCGAGGGGTGGTACCGTTACCAAACAATTAGTACGGTACCACATTAGTTCTAATCGCTTATCTACGTCTTTGAAATCTTGGTACCAATATACCACATTAAACAGTCGTTCTTATTTTGGACATAACTTATATTTCTTGCTCCAAGATTGAAGTGATGAGTGGTACAGTTAAACTAGACTTCAAGGAGAACAAAACACCTTGAAATAGCTTCAAATTCTGACTCTATGTGGCCCAAAAATTCACTCAAAGTTGGGATATGTTCAAGCCAATTTCTGGATCGGTTTTGAACATAGAGTAGTCCCGGTTGTTTAGGATGTATCTTAGAGTTTCGGTGCTCCGATTTAGGTGATTCGATTGGAAGAACCCTTAACATATAGAGCATTAATTACAAAGACGAGTGTCAAATATGAAATTAAGACCTCAAAAAATGAATAAAGATAGAGAAATTCTTTGCTACTACAGTCTTTTGCAAGTTCTTGATTTATTCATAGCTTGCAACTTGTATAACTCCTTCGTTAGGACTCCATTATAGGTATTCTTGGACTCTTTGGAAAGCTCATTGAGTCTAGAATCTAACCGTATGTCATTTAATGACATTTGGTGCCCACATCTTGTTTGAAAATTGAATTGTTGTATCAAGTGTACTAATCGCTTAGTTAAAGTTAATTAGAATACATGGTAAGAAAGAATGTAGATATGAATAAGAAATAGCAATATATGTAGATATGATATACAAGGAGCATGAATAAGAAAAGTACCTCACGATTATCAAGGGAAGAGTCTCTGCATTACTGTACTCCTACGGGAGATAGGGACGATCGATAAAATATAGTAAAGCATTATAAGTATATAGAAATGTATAGGGATATTTTATAAGATATGATAGTCGATAAAGTACATGAAGATATAAGTTAACGAAGATTAAAGAAAATGTACAAGTGATGACATGATGAATATAAGATTATATGATATGAATATATGATAGGCATACCCCTACATTAATAGATGGAACATGCTAGGAACATGATAGAAATGCATAAATGCTAAAGGCGATAGAATAAGTAAGATGACAAAGCACGGGAATGAAATTACCTATACACGAATGATAGGTATATATGAATATATAAGCGAGTAAATGTATGCATGAGGAAAATATAGGAATATATGTATTATAGAAATATGAGCCAGTAATGAAACTCTGAGATGTAGGAATAAATCTGATTAAAGTAATGATAGTATATATTGCATGGCAATCGCAATGCATGATAGTTATTGTGCTTATGAGATATGTCTGAGAAAATGTAATAAAGCGATTATGCGCAGAGCACAGTAGAGGGATAGATATGCATGCACATAGGGAAGATACGTCATTTGCGGCATACAGGTGGATACAAATATCGAGGAAGGGCCGTTGGGTCGATGACATAGATCCGTTTGGGTCGATGACATAGATCCGTTTGGATCGTCCACATGAGTCCTTTGTCTCGTACGATTGATGATACCTTCAAGACTATGTCGACCCGTTTAGGTCATATAGAGATCAGCATCTCATCACAGTGATAGTACGTAATTTTATACGATTTATTTCAGTATCAGCTTCTAAGGTATTCGCGAGGCATGAATATAAAGAAATGAAAAGTATACACAAAGGAAATGTATATGCAAAAGTATATGATATGATATGATATGAGAAACTGTCCCTTGCTATGCGATGATAGTATACCATTACAAGAACAAAAATCTGAGTATAAAAGGACATAGAAAGTATATGAAGAATATGTAAAAGAACATGAAAGCAATAAGCTATAACATAAAGATGAACACACATGAAAAGTATAGAAAGTATATAAAAGTACAAAAGTGAACACGATTAAATATGATGCATGATAACATTATTATTTACGAGGACATAGAAGAGAAAATAGTATATAAAAAGTATAAGATGAAGGTATATGATATGACGGTCTGAGGATATGAAAGTACATAGAAAGTATATGTGAAAACATGTAATGGAGTTTATGATATGATAGTAAAAGTATAAGTCTTATACTCTATAGAGATATGAAGATGAGATGAAATTCACGTAATATGAAAGGCAGATATGATATGAAGTATTGGCTTTAAGCCTTACCTTCTTGCATATGCAAATCATTCCTAGGATGAAAACCCGTCCAGTGTTCGACCACAGACAGCTATCTGCAGTAAGCTTGACTCGCGTGGTAAGACAAATTAATATATAAATTTTGTTGATTTTAGCTCAGCCTACTGTGGCACGAATCAATCAATACCTTTGCCTAGGGCTTGTGGTCCTGGGATTAGCGATGATAAATTGAAAAACACTTCCTTCATACATCTCCATGTTGTATATTATGGTATTATCTGATGAGGCCATCTTTATAACTATCTCATGGTTCCTAATGGATTGAAACCATATGTTGCAAGCCCTAATTGAACATTATGAGGGTCTTGAGAAAACCAAGGAAATTGAGTGTCCATATCTTTCCAAGCTTCAAAGTCAGCTGGATGCCTTAGGACACCGTTCTCATTGATTTGTTTTTCTTTATGCCACATCATATCTATTGATTTATGTCTTGACATGAACAGTCTTTGTAGTCTTGGTTTAGGAGCGCGCAATGCTTTTTGTGAAACTTTTTCCCTTTGCCCGCGAGTAGCTTATATCGGGGTTAAGTGTTCCCTTTGGACATTTGTCGAGTCTCATTCTCCTTCGAATAATGCCTGATCGTATTTGCATGCATGGATTGAATTCTCTTAACATCTTCTTAGCATCGTAGTATATGCTTTGGAATGTTTGATCCTTACGGAAAGCATCGATTAACAATTGGAGTAACGTAACCGAAGGACTTGTGCCTCCAGCAATTAAAGTTTGACATGCATCGACTTCCGCGAAGTATCCAATGCAAAGGCTTTCTGACACAGGTATAATTCTTTATTAGCTTCATTAAAAAAGTTTTCAAAATTTCCATGACTAGGAGATTCCTCTAAGTTTATATCTTGGTTTACTGGTCCACATGCATCATTTAATGCATCAATAACTTCATCATCAATAGTGTCAGACATTTCAACATCAATACTCACATCATTTTGTTCATTAGGTAGACATTCAAGTTCTTCCCAATGAAAAATCCATCTTTGATAGCTCCTCGAAAACCCAAATATGATTAAATGACATTCAATTGTCAACAAATCATTGAATCATGCCTTTTGACAATCTCAACATGGGCAACATGTCTTATTATCCCATCACAAGTGTTCCTTTGCAACTTGAATGAATGACTTAGCCCCTGTGGCACCCCAGGCCGGGGGTGGGTTGTTACCGTCGACCGCGGAATACAGTGGATGTCGGAGTTACGATGGCCGCTTCGGAAAATCAGGTAGTCTCCTTTGTATGGAAGTTTCTGCCGTGCAAATCTCCCTGTGTCATCTGACGGTCTGATATATTCCCAGCATGAGTAAAGCGTACTTGGGCCATAAATGATACTCATCATACATGCCATGAATCTAACATCGATAGATTCTGAGAGTTGAATATTTTACTCTTATCTGACATATATTCAAAATACTCGAATTCTAATACATATAAACATCAGAAGAACCCTCGAATCCACACTCGGCTTTCTTGAAATCTACGACCTCTGGAATGAGCCATCTCACATACGCTCCACATGCATAAATAATATCCTAAACGGTGAGCTAATGCCAGTGGCGGAATGCGCCACCAGTGAAATTTACTCTCCTAAGTGCGGTCTGATGTTCGGAAATAAACATACGTTCTCAAGCAAATCATTGATCTACTTGAATATCTACATGACCGACTGGATCCAGTCCTCATAGGCTGCATCACACTTTCGCCTAAGCCTCGTATGAGAATTATTATTTTGTTAGTTTGTAGACAACCCTCAGATGTGTATATATCAATTGGGCAGCTCCGACGATTGATATATTATTTGTTTAATGGACTACCCTCGGAAGTGAATGTCGATTGGGTGCAGCTCAGACGATTGATATTTTTAAATTTGGACTACCCACTCTGGAGTAATTAATATTTTTTAGACAACCATCCAGACGTTTTCTCTGGACTCATGCCATTGCACTCACTCACTGTAGTGGGTGTTCGGTGCATATGGAATGCGTGTATGCCAATTCAATCTGGTCAATCACAATACAAATATGTAAACATGCACATATCCATAATATCCAAATCACACAATCATGTCATATAATTAATCAATTATTACATCAAAATTAGCTTTCATGGGCTAATGATCAAACACGACAATTTAATTTTAAATCATCGACCAATTACATATTTTCACAAAATTATATTTTAAGAACTTTGTTTAGGAATAGTAGAGCCCTAAGTTCTTGATACCGAATGTAATTCCTTGATTCTTGTGAACCCCGCATTTCCAGTCATTTAAAGCCTCATTACAATCAATACATGATTTAATACAAACTTTGTGAATTAAAACACTAGCTTGACCCTCAAGTTCTGAAATTTAAACATTTATTTTCAAAATTCCTTATCAATTCGAGGTCCCGAGGTTTGGGAATGAGTCAAATGACCTAACGGCCTCGTTCGATCAAACATTTTGTAAAAGTACTTAAAGCGGGAATAAAACCCAGTAGGGAGAAACCCCACCTCTCGGGTTGAGGAAACTCACTAAATCCAAGTCTGCGTGAAGCCTCTCGCGTGAAGCGGTTCTCCTTCTTGTCTCGAAGGCTATAGAGGTCGGATCGCAGTATTACAGAGAGAGTCAAAGGCTTCTCACACTAAAGACACCATTTTTGCTTCTGCGTCTGACTCTTCCCCGTTTTGCTTTGGCCCCGATTGGGGAAATGTATTAATCTTTTTATGCGTTTAGTGAGCAAAACTTTTCTAAAATGCCAATCTTGCCCTCTATTCCCGATTTTGACATTGGCATATCCTTTCTTATCCGTTTCATTATTTCTCTCTACTCCTTACCACTTATGGCACATGAGTACATGTTATATGTGACTTCGTCGCATCGAAAATGGATTTTATGGCCTTTGGCTTGCGATGCCTCGAAAACGTGTAAGTCATTGTCTCGGGGTCGGCGAAATTTACGTGCTAAACCCCAGATTTGAGACAATTCAACGGTGAAATCCGTTTTGTCATCAGAGATCACAGAGAATAGGTCGATTTTCTTAGAATTCTGAATTTTATGTCGAAGTCTGATTTCTGCTTTTAGGAAATTGGAATTTGGGTCTTCCACGTTCTCCTCCTTAAAGGAATTTAAATCGGAGAATTCAAGACAATCCATGATCACTCCATTACATATCGCGGCGTATCTTTGCAATGCGTATAAGCAGTCATTTAATTGTTAAGCGACTAAACCCGTCTGTCGTCCAGCAAAGAAGGATCGGTAGCGCATCGTGTCCTAAGCGCTCCCACATGGACTCCTCCATTCCATAGTGCCTCCGTAGGTACCCTCAGCAGCCTCACGGTCTTGCGTCGCAAAGGCACGATCCAATTTATCGATGATGCATGCTTGGTCCCTCCTCGAAGGTCCAGTCGATTATCGACTTGATATCTGATCCACCACGTAATTTGGATCCCGGGTATATTTGCAGATGAGTTAAGAATACCTCGTGGACGACATGTTGGGCGGTAGCGCTAGCCGATGCATAAGTTGTGCCTATCCTCTCGGAGTATCCGAAAGGTCCGTAAATCGGCGATAACATCAACACTTGAACGACTACTCCTCTTAGGCATCACCTTCAAAGGTGATCCCGACCTCGAGCTCTAAGGGTCGACGTCGTACATCGACCATGGCTCTTAGGCTGGCGAGTGAGGAAGTATTTGTAAATATCAAGCTCACCTTCGGAGTGTCTCTAATCAGAATCGAGGATGGAGTGATGGAGCTCTCCGCTCGGTCAAACCTCAAGCAGTGATCACATGGTCTCCCATACAATGCCTCATCTGGTGCCATGCAATATACTCGCACAGTAAGCTGTTGTTGTAGGCGAATTCCACTTAAGGGAAAATGCTCTCCCGGTTGCCCTTATGCTCCGGGGCATGCTTTCGTAGCATGTCCCTCTGTCTCTGTATAGTCCTCTCGATTGACCATGCATGCGAGGGTGGAAAGTTAATACTCATCGTCGGTCGTGTGCCCACTTAGTACGAAACTCTTGAGTGTATTTGTCTTCTCGGGTCCCTATCCCAGGCACTATGGATCTTGGTACTCCGCTGTGGCCGGGACTATCTCTCGAATGTATAGGCGGCGGGAATCTCTCGAGGCGAGAGAGGTCGTCAGCACGGTGAAGATGTACCCGACCGTGAAATTTGGTCACTATCACCTATCGCGTCATGCCTGGCTGCGTTAGTGGCAGAGTGGGTCACAGAATTATCGTGAAGCGTGTTCCACTTCCACTCGGCCCTCCCCAATGTGGTAGCCTCGCTTGGCTTAAGTGCTGGCCTTAACTGCTTGCATGTGAGACATCGTCGAACAAAGTCTACGTGTCTCTTCATCCCGCTCTAATAGTCTTGCAGTGTGAGATCACGGGTACATCTTCGTGCCCACTGGATGCGAGGAAAAGTAGAGTGGGTAAGACTCCCTGAGAATCTCCTCTCTCAAATCAGTCAACTGGGGAACCACTGCCGTCCCTATGTCGAAGACTCTAATCTATGTGAGCGGTCACAGCCCTCCATCACCCATTTTTGATTGTACTTTCGGTCACGATGGGACCACTATCTACATGTCACGCCACTGGGACTCAATCACTCTTGCTCAGAGGGGCGGTTGCGCCACTAAACTCCCAACGTACCAGTGCTTTCGTTATCGCGTAGTCATTGTCCGCGATCTAGAGCATCGCCACTCCCAGAAGCTATCTTTGGCGACGCTCCTCGTGACTTAGTGAGTGGATCAGCCACCACATTTTGCCTTCTGGGATGGTAATGCAAAGTGAAGTCATAATTCTCTCTAGGAACTCCATCCCATCTGCGTTGCCCCTCTTGTGAGGTCCCTCTGCGTAAGATATATTTCGGGACTTTATGGTGCAGTGCACCTCTAAATCCTCGAAGTATAAGTAGTGGCGCCAAATCTTCAGGCGAACTACGGTCGCCAACTCATTATCGTGTGTGGGGTAGTGCAGCAAGTGATTCTTCAGCTAACGAGGGACCATGACCTCTTACCCTCCCGGTGCATCAAAACATCAATCCGGCCCTCAGGGCGTCACATTCTTTATGTACCTGTCCCTGTGGGACTATGAGATGGGAGGCGAAGTAAGTCTCTCTTCCAACTCTGGGGAATGCCTCCTCATATCTGTCATCCAATCAACCAGGCCCTCCTTAAAGTCCAACCCGTCATAAGTCTTTTATCTGGAAATCCTCGATGAATCTTGTAATACAGTGATCGAAACTCATTATCTGAAGGCGGCTTGACTCTCGACATGCGCTGAGCCAACCTAGGTCGGCGGCCTCTGATTCTAACACCCACGTGTCCCCGAAATCTCACCTCGATGAGCGGAACTCGCACTTCTTGAACTTGAAATCTATTGATGGTCTCTCAGCCGGCGTAAAGCTTGATCTCGAGTGATACTCTGTGCTCCTCACATTTGGGGTAGATCGAATCATCGAAGGCTACGACAAAGCCCAGTCAAATGGGTTCAGATTATCTATGCATGAGATCCATGAATCTTCAGCCCCAGGCGCATTCGTCCAATCGAAGACATCAGTAAGCCAGTGCCATGCTTGTCCCTGTGGCTATCTTGATATATCTTGACATCCCAACTCTCGGTGATGGTAACGATGCGAGTCTATCTTGGAATTGGGCTAAAACCTCTCAAGTGATCAAATAAATCGTCAATCCTTTGCAATGGAGTGCAGTTCTTGATCGTAACAGAGTTATTTATCGATAATCGATGCATAGTCGAAGGGTCTTGTCCTTCTTCTTCGCAAATAGACCAAGACACCGGCGGTGAAGTGCAGTCTAATGACTCCCATATCTAATAGCTCCTGTAATTTGGACTGCAGGTTCTATGACATATTGGTATTATCTATAAGTCATAGAGATTGGTGAAGTACGGTATAACTCGATAACGAGTGCTGCCTCTGTGGAGGTAGTCCGGAGTAAGCTAAACACGGAAAAACATCCACATGCTCGCATCTTATAGAGGTAGATCTAAAGTGCAGTACTCTCGTCCTTTAGGAGTAAAGGCTTCTTTAGCCCTGACCCATTGTATCCTGACACTTGGACACAGTATATGCAGGAGTAGCGAAATGCCAGCCTTGTCTCCTGAAACACCACTGCAGTGCGTCAGGCGTGGCAGGCGATAGCCCTCTACCTCCTGATCGATAACGACCTGCAAGGTGTCGACCCAGTCATCCCGAGGATGACATCGAACTCGACATGTCCATGATCCTCGAGTCCCTTTATGGGTGGGAGATCCGAGATCTCCATTTCGCCTTCGACATATCATCTATTCTCGCCACAATCCACTGGGGAGAACTGCAATCCCTGAGCTCCTCTAAGGTCTGACCTCTAAATGACTCGATCCTGGCGATGCGTGATGAATGAATCACGAGCACCAGCAATCAAATAACACTCCTAGCCATGGGCGAGATAGCAAGCAGTACCCTACATGGCTGGTGTCTGTGACTCGACTGCGGTGTGTTGTCGTAGAACACGCCTGGACCACGATGTCCACACTTTGTATGGGCCTCGTCCTCTGCCTACACCCATGGCCTCCTCGGGCTGCTGTGAAATGTGGGTGCAGAGTGTGGCTCCACTCCCGAAGGCCCAGGCGAGCTACAGCATGTCTGATCTTTGTGGGAGGAGATATCTTGTATCCTCTCTATCCTGCTACTAACTAGAATTTGTGATGTCAAAAACCACGGGATCGCATGCAGAGCCCGATCCGTCTCATATTAATCGAAATTTCTTGACAATGGTAGCACACCATCATCCTTTGTTGGCAACTCATCCCCATCCACTGGCCGGATGGCGCGCTCTAGAACCCTCGTAGACTAGAAGCTCTGTCTTTCACAGGCTGGAAGAAAGTGGTGTCCTTCCTCTTACCCTTAACTGCTCATCAAGGTGCTCGGGCATCTCACATCTCTCTCTCACATGGTGGTAGTCCCTGACCATGGAATCCATATCTTAATAAGTGAGTCCTACTGATCCCACGGCTTGAATGGACAATTTCGATTCATTCTCGAATCTCCTCCTCACCTTGGCGGTCGTTGGCGGCTTGTAATCATCGTGAGTAAGAATTTAACTCGCCAGATCTGCGGCGTGATCCATCACGATCCTTCTTGCATTCAGCGACTGCAGAGACTCACGGCGCCCGGCGTATCTGCGGTCTACGAAGTACTTACCATGAGCGACTCCACGAAACTGCGCCCGTATCATAACCTCACAAGTCTCTTCAAGTCACAGCCCGTCCTCACACCATACGGGCCTCGCCCTCTGCCAAAAATTTAGGTCTGACTAGCACAGTCTGATCGTAGCCGGGGTGATCTCCGTAGCCTCGATGCGTTCGTCCTGCGTAAACGATGATGCGCCGCCGCCGGGTCTCCTCCCCCAGCCAGATGTCGGAGGGTAGTGCGCTCTGCAAATCTGCGGAGATTCTTGGGGACCTCACTGACTGCTGCTATGCTGGCACATGCGTGCGCCAGTAACCTCTGGCCCTCTCTGAGAACTCTTGATCGTAGGTGGGTGCAGTGAATGTCGGTGGTGCACGACGGTCTTACAGTGGACGTCATAAATCGCAAGTCTCTCTTCTTGTCTACGATCAACATGGCGATTAAATCTCATCTGATATCACAAGGCATAAACAAACCAAGACACTAATCTGTACACATAAATCGAGTGTATATACGGTGTCCTTGCATTCTAAATGTCTGAGGCAATCAATTTGTCATTTAAAATATTGTTTTCAACAAAATTTTATTTTGGAAATTTTCATTTTAGAAAATTTTTATTTTCAAAAATTTTATCTAATTTGAACGTTTTATTTATTTTATTTAATTTAATAAATATTATTTTTTTGAAAATATTTTGTAATGAGCAGTGTTCATTTAGTGACTCGAGGAGCGATCTTGAGTCAAGCGAGACTGTGGTAGAGTGCACCAGTGCGATACTGGCCGACTCGCGCACCCGGCGCTGCGCCGTGGCGTGCTCAGCGCCTGGCCGCCCTGCCGCGGCAGCGCCGCCTCCTGCTTGTATTCTTTGCCCTTTTGCCCGCGTCGACTGCTGCCAGGCGTCGTTGCCACCTTGCATGGCGCTGCGCTGATGACGCTGCGCCTTTTGTAGCCATTCTTTGCAGTGGTTCTTTGTATTATGTCCTGACACATCCCATATCCCTTGCCTAGTCATCCCAGTGGGCGTATTGCGATACAATCTTACCCTCTTTGCCGGCCTTTACGCCCTGATACACTAAGGCGTATTGCGATACGATCTCGACCCTCTTCTGCTGATACAAACCCGATGTATTGCAATACACTCCGACCCTCAAACCTTCTCTCCTTACTCTCACTATGATCAGTTTTAATGCAGCATGTTGCAATACAATCTCACTAGTAACTAGAACGCGATACACCTGATCACCATGATACAAGTTTTTTAACCTTGCAATACTAGTCATATATCACATTCTTTGGACGGTAGCCCCAGCGGTTTATGAAAAAAAAAAGAATTCATTATAAATATTTTCCATTTATTCCGGCCATTGAAAATCATGAAAAATACACACCTTTTTTTTTTTCATTTTCCCATAAGACTTCGAATAATTTTATAAAAATCTATTTTCTCCATTTTCTTCAATTTTACAGTATAAAATCTTAGAAAATTATTTTCTTCACCTCATTTTTTTTTCATTTAATTTTGGACATTTTGTCCCAAAATATTCTCAAAACTTCTTGATTCAACACTAAACCTAGTGTTCTATCAAATTTATTAGAATTTGATTTCATTATCCACATAAACTAAAATAAATTTCTAAAAATTTATTTCTTTTATTTCTATCCTTCAGTTTTGCTGCATGAAACTTCAGATTTATTTTCCAACACCTATGTGCTGTTTGCCTAAGCACACAAGCATTCACATCATACATACATTGTATGGCATACACACAGTCATACAATGGTCGTGAATCCCTTCAAAACACATCAACACATGCATGTAGTGTCTAGTTTGTTCCATGATTTCCCTAGGTAATCATACCTAAGCCAAGACCTTCAAGACCACTAGTGGTGATGCTCTCGCTCAAGCCCCTTGGCTGGCCCAGTCCTCGATCATAGGTTTCCATATACACATACTCCACATCAAACCACTGGTGGTGATGGATACCGACGAGACTCCTAGGTGACCGTATACCCTAGCTCACGATGCAGTGTATTTTTGAGCCGAAATTAGTTGACTACGTCGGCACGGAATACAAGTGGATGTGAGTTGCCCAAGCCTCCGCCAGTGGGGGAGTCTCCCTTTGTAGAGCTCCTGCAATGCAATCATGCATGTACACAGTCCGACGGTCTGATATATTCCCGACATGAATTAAAGCGGCCGCCCGGGCTATCAAACAATACTCATCATACATACCCACTATAGATCAAGCGTATCCAATAGTTCTGAGAGTTCAAATATTTTTACTTTTTACTCTGACATATATTAAATACTCGAATTCTAATACATGTAAACATCGAAGAACCCTCAAAAGCCACACTCAGAAACTGCTACAAATCGACTCTACAGGGCCAGGCCATCTCTCGTCTACGCTCCATATGTAAAATAATATCCTCAGCGGGAGTAGGCTAATGCTCGATAGTGGAATCGCCACTGGTGGGCCTGCTCTCACTTCTAAGTGCGATCTGATGTTCCAAAATAAACATACATTGACAAATGCATGATCTGCTTGAATGTCTACATGACTAACTCGGATCCGAGTCCTCAAGCGACTCCGTCCACACTTTCTTTAGACCTCGTATGAAATTATTATTTTTGTTAGTTTGTAGACAACCCTCGATGTGTATATATGATTGGGCATTTCAGATTGATACATTATTTGTTTAATGGACTACCCTAGATTGAATCAGTTGGTAAAATTTCAGAATGATTGATATTTTAATTTGTTTACCCTCCCAGATAATTAATATTTTTTAGACAACCCTCCCGAGCCAGTTTTACTCTGAAACTCATCTCATCGCTCCTCCTATAGTCTAGAGATTGTTCAGTACATATGGAATGCATGTATACTAATTCAATCTGGAGTCACAATCATGCAAATATGTAAACGTACGTATCAGCATAATATCCAATCACTGATCATGTCATGTAATTAATCAATTCGTACATCAAAATTAGCTCACTTGGGCTAATGATCAAACCACGAGCAATTTAATTTAAATCCACTGGAAATGAAACACATATTTTCCACGAAATTATATTTTGAGAACAACATTTGAGAATAGTAAGAGCCCTCAGGTTACTATTCCCGAAAAATCTCAAATCATCTCCAGTTCACCTTGTGAACCCGCATTTCCAAGCCATTTAGGCCTCATTACAATCAATACATGATTTAATACAAACTTTGTGAGTCAGCACCCAAAACGACCCTCACGATTCACAGGCTAAACATTTGGTTTCCAAAATTTATATCAATTCGAGTCCGAGTTTGAATGATCAAGCTCAAACCTAGCAGCTGGGTCAGCTCAGGCTTGTTTGTAAAAATCTTGTGGGGAATAAAACCAGTAGGGAGAAACCCACCACCTCTGGGTTGAAACTCCTGAAGTAAGTCTGCAGCCTCCAGCGTAGACGGGTTATAAGCCTTGTCACGAGGCTAGGCGGTGAATCATGATATTTTATAAATCGAACTTCTCACTAAAGAACACCATTTTGTACGCAGCTCCCCAGCTCCTTCCCCACGTTTTACTTTATTTCAATTGAGGAGGAAAATGGCTATTATCTTTGTCATTTAATTGACTGAAGCTTTAATCTCAATCTTGTAGCTATTCCCGATTTTGACATTATTGTTATCTCGTAGTCAGTTTCGTTATTTATACCCTTTCGTATCACTTATGGCATGAGTACATGTTATGTCTTGACTTCGTCGCGGCGTGAAAATGTTTCTGTTTGAAGCGCGATCAGAAAAGCGCAAATTCTTACTTGTCTCGGAATTAGTGAATTTTACGTACTAGCTAGATTTGGCAGGGCGATTCCAGCGTGGGTCCGTTTAGATCATCAGATCTAGAGAATAAATTTGGTTTTAAATTGATTTATCGTTGAAATTCTGATTTCTGCACCGAAGTGGAATTTCTCAGGTCTTATTATGACATAATCTCGAGACAACTGTTAAATACGATCTCATCGACTCTTATCATTCTTATTTATCACAAATAAGGTGAAATAATAAATAAATAAATAAATATAAATTTCCTTATTAATCTAAGAAAAATGAATTCCCTTTTTCTTATTCTGAATCTGATTTTCATAAAAAAGTTTAGTCATCCTTAAATATATTATACATATCTTTACTTTTCCTATTATAAATAAAGATTGGTGGTTCCTTTTCCCGTTTTAGGATTACATAATATCAATTAGTCAATTATCATTGTTTGTTCTCATGTAGATTGAGAAAATTTTTGTGATATTTCCAGTTCTCAGTATATTAATTAAGTGAGACAAACACATTATTAGTTTGCTTGAAGTTAAACAACTAACAATATGTCATCCTATCCAAATATATACCCGGAGAACAATAGGAATAAAGCTGTCATGAAAAGATTTTCATGCGAGATAAGCACCAGTTGACTTAATTGATATGATACATCCCTAAATTGTCCAAAATGACAATTCATGCATTATTGCAGACAAATTACCAATCACATGAGTGAAACATATAGAGTTGCAAACTTAAATTTGGCTAAGAGGAAGCTAATTTTCATACATTTTCAACTATTTATCTTAGAAGCACATGATAAGAGATGTTTTGTCCTACAATGATACTTGAACGGGGTATCTAAGGATTTATTCATGCAATTTTATTAGTAATAATAAAATATGTATTGTGTTTCCTATACTTCTTCTATTAAGTTATATTCATGACATCTTAATTCTAATAACATAACAATATTACAACAATGACATAATATATAAATTCTAAAGAGAAAATGATAGTTATGATTACAACACTTTAAATAAGAAGATTATCAATCTTTACACATATGAATTTTATAATAATAATAATAATAATTATTATTATTATTATTATTATTATTATTATTGTTATTATTAGAGAATTTAGTAAAATTTGTGTGACAGCGTGAGCAGCGACACGAACTCAACACTTGTTTTTCTGGGTTTGGGTTGAGTATAATCGTGTTTAGATTAGTATTACATTGTTGGCCTGCACTAGCAATTTAACACAGATTGATCTAGTTTAATTATTATATTAATTAATTAACCTATTAAATAAGTTATTTATGTGAAATATGGATTATTAATTATAATTCCTATTAATTTAAATAATAAAATTAATAAACATATTAGAATTAATAGGTTATTTGTGTTAAATATGCATGGATGATTAATTATGATTCTTATTATTTTAAATAATCAATTAAATGGAGTCGTAATCGTATTGACACTTTAACACGAATAATAAATGGGTTGGGTTTGGGTTAGCGAATGTTGACACGTTTATTATTTGTGTCGGGTTTGGGTTAGCAAATATTGACACGACACGAACACGACTCATTAACACAAATTGTCACCCCTAATTATTATTATTATTTTAAACCGTGCATCCATATTGTGAAAGTGATCAATTACGAGCCTTTCATCATTTTATATATATAATTAGTAATGATCCATATATATGATTAATGATTCTAAAAATGGGAATTGATTACTAATTCTAAAGAAGGGACACATATTAATGAAATTTGAGTCTAAAAATCATATATATTCCTAAGACATACTGTGAACTTTAAGAGTCGACCAAAATTATTATGAACTATTTTTATCATTATTATACTATTAGAACAAATATATGTTGCAATCCCTTATCCAAAATAATATTAAATTGATTTATTATACCCAATGAAATCATGATAAAAACAAATACTACTTATTTAGGTGGGAATCATTTAAAGATGATTTTATTCAAATTATATAAAGGAAAAATTATATATTAAATATTTTTATCATTATTATATTTTTTTAAATATTTTTTTCCATAAAAATCATTTTTTTAATAAAAATACATTAATTCCTAACCAAAATAAATACAAAATCGATTTAATCTATCCAATAAAACTATTACCCAAAAATATTACAAAATTAAACGCTACATATCAATCTCCACATGACTAACAATCCAAAAGTTATTAAAAATATGAAATGAATAAACATATATTGCATTGTGCCCAAAACCAAAACTCCTATTATATCATTATAAAAGGCAAACATTGTTATTAGAAATATGAAATGCATAAACATATATTGCATGATATTCCAAAACCAAAACTCACCTTATATCTTAACAAAAGGCAAACCAAATTATTAAAAATATGAAATGGACAAATATATATTGCATTATATTCCAAAACCAAAACTCAAATTATATCATTGCAATAGGCAAACCCACACTAACTATGATATATGGAGATTATTGTTTAAAACCCATTTGAGACTATGATTCATAATGGCCTAAAATCATAATATATGGCGTTAAAAAATTAACTTCCATATATGAAAACAAATTGCAATTGTGTTAAAACAAAATCCACATACACTATTTTCAGTTGATGGTGATTGTGAAATGGGTAGAATTGCAGAGAAAAACCAAGCTTTGTTGATGAAGAGAAATGTGGGTGGAAATGGGATTAGAGGTACAAAATATCATTTAGCCATTAGGCGCATTAAATCGTCCAAGTTCTATCTATAATTTCATAAAATTTAATATTGTTGATGCTTTTTTATTGGAGGCCAGGGTGGGCGTGTGGGGTCGTTAGGGTTGGACCGGATTGTTTGTGGGGCGGGGATGCGGGCGTCTGGATGTCTGGGTGGGTATGGCTAACTGCCAGTGCGTCCTGAGCATGGTCGTAGCACTCCTCTGCGAACAAGAGAAGAAGGAAATTCGGCGAAATTTGTCAAAGTGGCCCATTTCAAATCTTTAATCCAGTTCTTTGAGAGAAAGAGAGACTACTTAGAGGCGAATGTGTTGCATATGGTATGCGCGTCTAAAGTGCGTCCACTTTCACCATTTAGGGTGGCCACTGTATTTATAGTGTATATTATTCCCGATTTGAGGTAGTCGGGATTAACACCATTGGATGGAGATATTTATTGCCTTTATCGGATTTAGAAAGAGATATTGGAAGGAATAGTTTATTAGAGATTATCCTCAGCCCAGCTTTAGTGAGATTTGATTGGGTTGCGGGATAATATATTATTAGAATTATCCTGTTTCCCTTATTAATTGAGATTTGATTGGTTGCAAGATAATATATTATTGAGAATTATATTTGTTTCCGTATTGAGTGAGATTTAGTACAATTTGGGGATGTGAGGCGGCCGTTATCGTATCATCGGCCTTTGGGGTGAGTGGTGGGCTTTCGTTTTGGGTATTATGTGGCTTGGGTGTTTTATGAGTTCTTATACTCGCTGGGTGAGTGGAGTAGGCGCAGCCTATTTTGAACCCCCGTCAAATATATTTATTATAATTAAAAACTTAGAAAGCCTTATGATATGATTTGAAGATAATATTAATAAATTAGAAAGTCTTATGATACATCCTGTCAGTTCACCATTGGACGCATCAAATCCTTTCCCCAAGTTCTATGTTGCCAATTTCATAAATCTAATATATTTATTATAATTAAAAAATTAGAAAGTCTTATGATATAATTTGAAGATTATATTAATAAATTATAATTAAATTAAAATGAAAATAGTTTTATGGTGCTTTCACAGTACGGTTAAAATTGAAATTTTAAAGTTAAAATAAGGATTAAATTTTTATCATTTTGGAAATAGAATTTTCAATTCAATCAAATTAAATTTGGTAATCATGTAATTTTTCTTCGGTCACTAAATTAGTAATTTTGTTCTCAACAATTAATGTTTTACTAATTTTTTTATTGTAAAAGATCTCTAAGTTTGTTTATATATAATTATTTTAATTAGATCGAGGTATCGTAAATGAGCGTCTCTCTCTAATATATGTGAAGCGTGCTAATGCATACCATTGATCGAATTTAATCGATTCGAAATTTGGGATGGACTATAAAGTGACAAGGCTCTCTGGAAACGTTTATTTGCATTCTCAAGAGCTCTAACTTGTTTGTATATAATTATATTAAGAATATAGGATTAGTATAAAAATAGAATAAGTACAGAATTTGTATATAATGATAGTAATGTTTTTTAATACATTCGGCTTTCGTTATATCGCTAGTATTATGTTCTCGCCAAATTTATATATTAGAGGAGTCAAACATGGACCCCTCTTCCCATTATGCCCATGGCTCTGCTTAGGCAGGCCCCAGGTCTTATTGGCTATAAATTAGAGCATCTCAACCACACGACAAAATAGCTATTTAAAATATATTTAAATATTGATTCATTATTTTAGTTTATGACTTTTTTAAAATTTCTCAGCTTGCAACAGCAAAATGGGTGCTACTTCAACTAACTAACTAACTTTCAATAATATAATTAAAAAATGCCACATTACATAACAGTAAGCACCATAATGATGACGTGCCGTGCCAAATCATCAAATTTTAATCTTTAAATTTTTCAACGATCGTATTTATGTTTATATTCATTAATTAAATTCTACAACCGAATAAACGATCGAATAAATAAATAAAATAAATATTCGAGTCATGATTTCCATACAGATCAATAACATAAGTTGCTGGTCGATGAATAAGAAAAACTACATTTTCTTTTACCCTGAATTTCCATCACAGGCGCTTAAAATATTCGGCTTGAATGAGGCCTTGACACGCTCGTATCTATAAACATTATTTTAAATTTCCTCCTTGCATTTGCTCAGGTTATACATTCTCTTGTTCAATAGCCACCTTCTCTTGTTCGACAACTAGCTACTCTTGTTTGACAACCACCATTTTTCCATGTAAGTGACTTTCTTTTCCATATCTTCTTTTCTCCTCAGCTATTACATTTATTCAAACAATTTCATGATAAGTTGAACTTGAATTGTGTCTTAACCCGAGGTTGCTCTTTGACTTTCTTACTCGCTCTTTGCGACCTTCCTTCCGATTGGCCTCTCGAGTCCCCATGCGTCTTCTATGTTTCTGGGTCAGTGTTGAAGGATTAGGCTAGGAGGTTGCACCACTTTTGTTTTTGTTTCTTGGGTAGAATCTTCCATCCATTTTAGGTTATACCGTAACTCATTCCAATAATGTTCAAATGGAAAGGATTTATGAGTTCATGTACACTTTCTTAGCATCAGGACACGAATTGTACCCGATAATGCTACTGTATCATAAAAGAAAATTGTATAATAATATTATGTATCATAATAATATTTTCACACTTGTAATTAAAATACACTCATACCTTGTCTTTCTCAATTGATCACTTTGATTCAACTTTCAATTTAGGAGTGAAACAATACAAAATTTATTTGTGGCTAGTTAGATAATAGACCAACGATTCATCAAAGAAACTTGATTCGATTACAATGCGAGCATAAAGGGTTTGTGTTGTTGGAAGTACTCCCCAGAGCCCTTTGCCAATACCTTTAGATTTTTATCATTCCGTACCGCGACATCCACACTAATATTCAGCCAACGAGATTAAAACTAAGTCCTCTGATTGAAAAGTTGCCTTCTCGAAACTTTTTTGGTTATTGATTCTATTGAGGTGATATTGGTGGCGACTTATTGTTCCTCACGATTTAGTGTTAAACTCACCTCACGTTTGTTCCCTCATTCAATAGATTGGTAATGTAGTATCCATGTTCATCCATGAAAAACCTACATTATTGATGAAAAGGTGCATAAAGGTTAACTACATAAAAGTATTATCTATATACATGCATAAGAAGAAAGAATTGACACAGATCCAACTAGGGGCTTAAAGTAATAATCCTGAATCAAGTTACCTAATGGGCTTAAAGGTAGACAACATGGAGTTTTCATATAACGATGTTACTATAAAATTATCTTAAATACAAAAAATCACGATGTAACGACTTAATATGATCACGATAGCAATAGCATTGCCAAAAATTATCTTTACGATATAATGGCGATATGAACACATCAATTAAATTGCCTGGCAAAAAGATAAATTTACTTTCAACTGATTTTAAGTGACTCCCGATGCTAATGGAAAGAAAATTTCTAACCTCGACTAAAGGGAAGATGCAAAACAAACATTTTTAAAAAACATTTTCTCTCCCTGCAATTCGAGTCATTTTCAATACAAGTGTAGGCACATGGCTACAAAGGAAGATAAAATCTTGCTGCTTTTCTCCCCTGATAAGTGCGGGGAATTTTGAATAGGAGTTGCATATAACTCAATCCTGTCATGTTCTTGCCAATAATCGATGTCACAAATGCGATATCAATTCCATCCCTAGGAGGATACTATATTAACCACATTCGAGATACTCGAATGAGGAATATTACTCCATGATAACATGAATAAATAAGCACACGGTCGAGCATTATGTTGGAACTTGTGCTTTACTTGATGAATGGTAGATCACTTAGTTATCTGAAGAAAATGTAGTTATTTGCAAAATCGCGATGTAGGTTTTATCAATAATAGTGCCTAGGATGAATTTTCAAATGAGTCCAAAACAATTATAAATTCCATAGTTGATAAGCGAGGAAAGGGAATTTTCCAACTCCTTAGGCATATTTGGGGTTGAACATTTATTTTTATCCTTTAGTGAACATTCGAGTATAACCTAGATAAAATCTCTTCCTTTTGGTAGAACTAGTTTTCTCTCCAAACAAAACCATAGAACTCTCTCACCGACTTTGCGGGATTTTACTATTAAATTTTGGAGATAGTAAAATAAATTGGGGGGAAAAAAGATTTAGTAATGATGAAAAATGGGATAAAGATAATATCACTAATAAGAGCGAAGTAAAAGGTTCCAAAGCCCACATTCAAATCTTTATTTGTAATTAGAAAAATAGAAAATAATCAAATATCAATAATCATCTTTCTAATAAACAAAACATGTCCCCTGGCTTAATTCACAGTAGTTGTAATTGATAAAAAAAAAAGTTATTTAATGCATTTCAGGGATATAAGCTAATTAAAGAAATCAATATGCACCTATCAGAAACTAAATAAAGGTCACGGCATCGACCAAACTCAAACCACACATCCCTGTAATAATTCCTATTTTTCCTTGCATTTGAAGATTTTATTTTCACATGAAAGAAGAGAGAGAAAGAAAGAACCCGGCTGACTAAAAGCCTTTATGCGAGCCTGACATGTGATTTAATAATAAAGACAAGTATCTCTGACTTGGGAGTTGGATCTGAAACATGATCGAGCTCATGTTTTGGGGCGAGCAATAGCTAATTAGTATCGCTCTTATGGGAAAAAGATCTATCTCGGCATAGGCGGGCCGTTCATTTTCTCACCCAACAAGCTGAATTTACGACGATAGTTAGTCATTTCTATGCACAATTACGAATCCGACAACTAAATATCCTTTATGCGAGCCTGACATGTAAGTAAATTCATCATCTAAAAGGCAGTATGCAAGCTAGGGAGTTGGATGAAGCTCTTCTGTTTTGGGCGAACAACAAAACTAAAGATGGACCAGATGAGTGTATTACTCTTCTGAGGAAAAAAAGATGCATCTCGGCATGGGTGGGTACATTAACTCTCACGAACAAACGAATTTACTTGGCCAAATAGTTATTCATTTCTATGCCGCAGATTAAGATCATTCATGGATAAAACAACTATCCGTTTTCTCTGAAAGCAGTAGAAATCAAAATGCAGGCGACACGAGATTTCATGATTCACGTTTCACTACCCGATTTGGGGTTTTACGCCTGAACACCCACCAATAGGGATCAGCCAATTTGCCATGAATGCCAAAACAAAATTAGAACCATAAAGTTTCCACTGTGACATCGACAAATTACAAAACCCTTAAAAAGCATCCATTGGGAACATAGCTTCATGGGGTCATTGCCATTTTCAATGAAGCGATCCAATTACGAACCTGAACAAAGCGGAAAGCGGCCTGGGTAAACGATCAAACACAATCTGAGTTAAAAAGATGAAAATATTAATTAAAGATGGGGAAACCAAAAAAAGGAAAATAAAATAAAATAGAGAAGGACCAAAAAGAAAAAAACCTTTGTGAAGAACAAGTTTACGAGATACGGATGGGATGCATTTGATGCGAAGAAGAGAGGAAGACGGAGAAGGATTGAGGATGTTGTAGACGTTTTTACGCCGATCAGAATTCAGACACCATCATGATTTGTCATTTTCCGACCATCTCGGCCGAATCACTCCTCGGTGCGATCAGCAATCTGGGAGGAGGTGCGATCTTGGGTTTATGGTTGCCGGTGTCATTTGGATCAGGTGGATCCCCAGAAGGCGTTGGCGAGATTTTGGAGGGAGAGATCTTGGCGAGAAAGCGGCTACATTTGTTGAGGAGAAGGTGGGGAGAGCGAATCGCGGCGGGGTGCGGCGGATTGGAATACTGGATTTTTAATTATTTCAATGAAAATATTTAAAAATAGCTATTTGTTGAGCCCTTTGGAAGATGCTCTTATGTACACTTGATAATCTACTTGTGTCTTATTCTTCTATTTTATCTTTTAATTTTTGTTATTATTGAAACTTGATTTAGTATATTAATATTCAAATTTGAATTAAATTTTAATAAGGAAGAGTTTTGATTTCAAAAAATTCATCCGATCTAAAAGGAATTTATAATAAAAATGAGTAAAATGAAAGATGTGAAATATTATATCTCTGATCTATATTTCCTTATATATATTTTTTTTGACAACATATTTCCTTATATTTTCTATAGTTATATAAATAAATAAGGAACATGAATTTAAAACTTATTAAGATAACCTTCAAGATTAAAAAAATTTAAATATTAAAACTAATTTAAAATTACAAGAATAATTATAAAAATTAAAATTAACATTAACAGAATGTTGCACATAGTTCATTTTATGAATACCTATCTTAATATAATATTGCATAAGTGGATATTACTATTAAAGTTTTATAATATTTTGATATTTTTTTTATTAAATTTTCAGTCATTAGTATTTTAGGTTAAAAAATCTACTAATATACCCATAAAATCACTAGTATATAAGGAAACCATACTTCTAAAGGAAAATTAAGATTAAATTAAAGTTGAAAGTAACATTCATATTTTTTTAAAAGAAAAAGTGACATTGTCAAAATAAATAAATAAATAACAGTGCAAGTTAAATATTTGAAAAATAACCAAAACTAAAATATTGATCTTAAATATTAAATTAATGTTAATACTAAGATTAAGGTTGAAATTAATGTATTCTTTAATTACAGTTATAATTAAGACTCAATTTAAAGTAAAAGATTAAATATAAACTCAAAAATTAAACATATAAAAGTTACCTCCGAACATATAGGTGAGATGGTTAAGAATTATCTCTTAAGCAGCAGGTGGTGCCAGTCGATGCAGGGGAAATCTGATTGTGTTGTGGTAAAGTTTGTGCATGCTTATAGTCGCTACACCCAGGCCATTATGGGGATTAGTTTGAATGTGGTATGACTTAAAGATGTTTTCTATGTGTACATAGACCTTTCAGACATCTTATAGTTTGACAAAAAAAAAAAAAAAAAAAAAAAAATATATATATATATATATATATATATATATATATATATATATATATATATATATATATGAGTGAAATAAAGGAAATATTTAATCAAAGTCCAAAATTAGATTAGTTTAAAGTTTGAGATTATAAAAATAATCATAACTATAGTATTAATATTAAAATGAAATGAAATGCATATAATTATAATAAAGCAAAGATTAAATTATATTTATATAAAGAGGATTGAAATTAAATCATATTTAAATAATAAGTATATATATACATATATATCAATTCTACCAATATTATAACATAATAATAACTTTCAGTGACAATATCATTTAATTCATCAAGAAATAACATCATCACCAACAAAAAAATATTGTTAGGAAATATAGATAAGAGATTATAACTTTTAGGGAGGAAGACCATTTTGTTGGGAATTTTTTTTTTATCGATGCATGTTTTTGTGGTCAAATGGTTAACTTTCTTCACAAACATTTTCCCGTAAAAAAAAATGGTGCCAAATTTTCCCGTTAGAAATTTTATCGACGGAATTTTCAATTTCATTGGAAAAAGTTATCAAGAAACTAATGTTAGTGGCAATATTTAGATATTCGTCACGAAAAATTATTTTCAATGATGAATTTTTAATTTGTCCCTAAGTTATCTCTAGGAAAGGCATGTTTTTTTTTAGTGAGTGTTGGAGTTGTAGAGGCCGGTTGAAGAAGTTCAACATGTAGAGACTTGACCCATTGTATTTCAGCAACAGCATTAACGATGGCACGATACTCAACTTCAGTAGATGATCGAGCAATAGTATGTTGTTTGGTGGAACTCCAAGAGAAGGGGTTAGCACCAAGAAACACGACATAAGCCCCTGTGGAGGTGCAATCATGTTCATTTCCTGTCTAGTATGCATTCGAGTAGCCATGTAGAAACCAAGGATTAGTGGCTAAGAGACGAATCCCAAGGGTACAGGTTCCCTTGAGATATCGAAGAAGACGCTTAATTGCGCCCCAGTGGTGTTCCGATGGTGCATGCATAAAATGCGATAGTTTGTTTATAGCAAAGGAGATATCTTGACGAGTAATGCAAAGATGTTGTAGACCACTAACTACTTGACGATACCTAGTGGCATTTACTGGTGGTGCACCATCATGAGCGATAAGAGAGGTACCCACGGCAAGAGGAGTGGAGACTGGTTTGGAATCAAGCATGTTGTGTTTACTGAGGAGATCCACAATATACTTGTGTTAGGACAAAAGAACACCAATCGGATTCGAAATTACCTCAACTCCACAAAAAAATGATAGTGAACCAAGGTCCTTTGTGGAGAATGTTGAATCTAATCGTCAAATTATAAAATTACACCTTTCTTGAGTCACTTTGCATGTGGTAAAATTAGCCTACGTAAGCAAATAGATGATACAATTAGCATGGTGATAGATGAAGAGTAAGGTGTCTGCACAAGATGTGGAGAAGCGAGGAAGCAGAGCCTCCTGATTCTTGATACCCACATGGCAAACACTTGTTTGAGACCAAAAAGGGCTTTCTGTGAATGACACACATGATTAGGAAACTTAGGGTCACTCATACCCTTTAGTTGAGCCATATAAACCTCTTTTGTTAAGCGATCGTTGAAAAAAGCATTATTAATATCAAGCTGTCGAATCCCCCAGTTATGGTGAAGTGTAATACTTAGACGGTGCGTGCGTAGCAGGATTGACAATGGTTGAGTTTCATGGAAGTATGCCCCGAGCGTTGGTGAAAACTAGCCTTTACTTGTGGCGAGCTTTGGTGTCGGTCGATAGTATCGTTCGAATGTCGTTTAATCACGAAAGACCCGTTTATTTACGTCTGAGATTTGGCGAGTTAGGAGGAGCAAGGGCAAGTGTTGTGCGAAGAAGGCTTGATATTCATCATGCATTGCTTGGAGCCATTTGGGATTTTTGACCGCTTGAGAGACAATGGTGGGTTCAATGTCACCTGCAACTGTAGTGCTAAAACTGTACCTCGAATTCGATTTGACAATGGAGTTCTTGAATTGAGTTGTCATTAGACAGAACATTGGTAGATAGTGGAGCGGTGACCGTGGGAGGCTGTTGGATTGCCGAATTTGGATTCGGCGGACTAGTTGATGCTGAATCCGTCAGATATGTTGAAGTTGTCAGGTTTGTGAGAGAAACCAAAGTGTCTTAAGAAGCCGATAGGGTTGTCGAATGATCAATGTAGCAGTTGGTGGTTAGACGGAGTTGGACACATAGTGCTTTAGGGTGATTTAGCGGTGTGGTAGCCGGCCACGTAGAGCGATTGGGTCTCGAATGGCGATAAACAAAGGATCTGATTAGCCAAAACGGCTGGTTTTCAATTAATTGGGTATCTTAGAGACAAAGCTGGATTTGTTGAGAACCACATGTGAAACATGAGCACTTTGAGTGAGAGAGTACTTGAGAAATAAACATGGACGAGATTTGGGGTTGAGTTTGTGCTTTCGAGGATAAGAGCGAAGCGTGATAAGAGCGAAGACCTGAGAAGTTTGGTAGGGTGCGGGAATGTTTGACATTTTTCGTACGAAGACAAGGAGGACAAAGTCGTTTTCGACATACGATTAATGAGATAAATCACTATCGAGAATTCAAAACGACCAAAATGGACTAGGAATAGAAGCTTAGTGAAGAAGAGCGAGATCGGTTTCCACAATGTGACGATGTCGGCGTTCATAATAGCCATTGTGTTCCCGGGTGTGAGGAGGGGTGGTGAGGTGTGTGATGCCATTGGACGTGAGAAAAGGACGTAAAGTTATATATTCTCGGCCATTATCTGTGAACAATGTTTTGATAGTTGTGGAGAAATAATTTTCGACAAGACCTTTGAAAGTGAAAAAAAAACTATGAACATTTGATTTATTAAGTAAAGGAGAGAACCATACGTATTTGGTAAAGTGATCGACAAAGATGACATAATATTTGTAATTATTGAACAAAACAACGGGGTGAGTTCGCATCGGAAAACACTGGTCGAGGAAAGAAAAAAGAAATGATAGAGTAAGAAAGCTGATTAATGGCTTTTATTAATGTGACACGAATTATAAGAATAATTTTTTAATTGGGAATGAGGGAAAGAAATATTCGTAGATAATAACAATTGACAAAAAATCTTATAAGACGGATGGCCTAAGCGACCATGCCAAACGGATAGTCAGACGAGTATACTAATGACACCTTATGAGGCTTTATATGGGAGGCCATGTCGATCCCTGATTTGTTAGACAGAGGTGGGAGAGAGTTCCATCACTGGTTCGGATCTGATTAGAGACACCTTTAAGAAGGTGAATTTGATGCGGAAGCGCCTCCTTACGGCTGAGTAGCCCGAAAAGAGCTCGTAGACCAGTGGTGTCGACCTCACAAGTTCGGGTGAGTGATCGTATCTTCTTGAAGTTGATGCCTAAGAAGTGGTCATGTCGACCAAGCGAGGAAAATTTAGCGCGAGGTATATCGGACCCCTTTGGAGATATCGTGAGGGTGGAGTGGAGATTCCTTATCGGTTGTATTTACCACGAGTTTATCAGGTGTCAGTGAGGTGTTCACGTCTCCGTACTCAGGAAGTATACTCGGATCCGGCTCATGTATGTAGTGGATTGGGGAGGGTGTGTTGACGATAGGACCTTCGAGGAGGGAAAAGTGCGTATCTTGGATAGCCAGAATCAAGTTTTGCGACCTTGAGACCATGTGGTTTAGTGAAGCGTTGTGGTGGCGAAAGTGAAGGAGTGGCGAGGCGAGGACACGATGCGGGCCACATCATTTCTGTTGAGGACAAAGGTGCGTGGTCTTAATGTTGGCATTAGAATGCTGCATATGCATGTGTTTGTGTGTGCTAGTATGTGAATTTAGAATGAAGTACGGTATGAGGGAATAATGAAAACACAGGAAAAATTCAGTTTTTTACGAAAAGGATAAGCGGTATTTTCGGTTGAAAACCATAAATTTTAGATCTCGGATGTGAAGCGGACTGCAGTTGAATTAGATCTCATGAAAATCTAGTTACCGATGAATTCGTTGAATTCCGAGGCCCGTTCGAATTTCACGTTTTGGCGTCCAGATGTCGGGTGGCGCGGCGCGATCATGTGGATGTCGTGTCAAGCGCTGAGGGTGACGCATGGCATGGTAATAATGATCTTATTTTGTGTGAATAGGCTCGCGTTGAGCGAGTGTCAAGTGGAGGAAAAAGAAGGAAATAAAATTAAGAAAATTTGTGAAGAAGATAAGTGGCGATGGAGGAAAGTGGAAGTTTCCCCTTTTTGAACCATTAGGTTGATGATAATAAAAGAGAGATAGAAAGAAAATGAAGGAAAGAGAAGGAAAAGAAAGAAAAGAGAAAATGAGAGAAAAAGATAAAATGGAAAATGAAAAGAGAAATGAAAGGAGAAACAGGCAGAGGAAGTTAGGGTGGATAAGAAAATGAAAGAGGGAAGAAAAGGAAGGAGGAAAAAGCAAAAAGATAGAGGGAGAAACGAACATAAAAGAGAGAGAGAAAAAAAAAATGTTCCACTTATCTCTAAGATTTGCGGAAACCGAACCGTAGGTTTTCTTCAGACCAACAATGGTGCGCATCGCTATTCTGCATAGTGCAAAATTTTGGAGTTTCGTGGCTCCCGCGAGGTAGAAATTTTCTATTTTGATTATTTTAGCACAAGTCATTTAATGGCATAGGTTTTCTTCGAGTGCGTGGCCCGGAGTGTGATTTAATTCGAGATTTTGGGATGAGATAGAATATTTTTTGGACTATTTTGGATGGTCAGGAGAGGCGAAATTTTAAGCATTTTCGGATAGTCAGAACATAATTTTAAGGGTTGTTTTGGATGAGTCGGACATAATTTATGGGGCCCCATTTTGGATAAGTGCAGGCGAAATTTTGAGATTGTTTTGGTGATCTTGTGAATTTCGGGGCCCCATTTTGGTGTCTGAGTTGAATTTCAAAACTATTTTTGGATGTCCAGAGACCGAATTTTCATGTTTTAGGCGGTTCGGGTGATTTCGGTATGTGTCTTTGTTTTTTTATGTGTTATTAAGAATTTGAATAACATGTTGATTTAATCATGTTAATGCGTGTTATGGATGTATTGACATGAAATTTATGATGGATCACCAAATTATATGTAGAAAATATAATTATCACATGTATCGGGTATATTTGCATGTAGTTCTCATTTGCATGTAACATGTTATAGTGTATGAAATGGCTGTAATTGCATTTCGTATGCACGGAGACATCGCGTCGAGTCGAGTGTGCGTAGTGTAGTTATTCGAATTCTTGGGAAATGTGTGTAGTGAGCTCGAAATGGGACTACATCAGAATTGAGACTTACGGGTTCATTAAAATAATAATAAGATTTTGTGTGTTTAGGTGAAGCAGATGGGAATTAGGTGACGGGGTGAAGGCGGAGTGTATTGGTTAGACATATGGATCCCAGAAGTAGTAGGTCGCAAAAAGTGTCGTAAAGAGGCGTGTAGGCCTCTTTGTGAGACTCAGGAAGTCGCGACCCACAAAAACACACGGGATTTGATAAATTAAAATAAATATCGGAGGGTTGTCAGTGAGTTAAGTCATTGGGTGAAACACAGTGTGGTTTTTTACACTTGGCCGGTGTAGTGTGTGAGAATGTCCCGGTGGGGGACTGGAACATGGGCATTAGAGTGCAAATCTCGTGATGACATGAAATATTATATAGGATTGCATTTACGTATGGAATGTGGTTCCTGTCTCTCCTATGTCGTTGTAATGCGTTTGGGTGGGAGTAGCCACGTGGGAGAGTACCTGCTAGGCATTCTCTTCCTTTCCGTCGTGGGACCACCTTCGGTGAGTGTCGCAGGGGCGAACACTTGACGGCGTGATTAGAGAGGCGACATGTGGCCACTGGTAACAATTTTTGAAAAATTATTTTGTATAAAATGAGATTTTTATAAAATTAACAGGCTTGTGTATAAATAGTCGGGTATGTAAATTATGGTAGAGAGAATTCGTTATCGGACCCTTGGGTATATTATCAGTTCTTTTCTGTTGATTAAATATGAATGAATGATCCCGGTGAAGAGGCGTATGGAAGTGGTCTTAGGAGTAGCCGGTCAATCGTGGATAGTTGATGCCCAGGTGTACTAAGACCAGTTAGCGGCCTGGGCGGTCGCGGGTTGATGGGTTGTCAACTGGACTCCCGGAAATTGGGGCATCACATTAAGAACTTGGGTTTTATAAATTTGAGACTTAGAAATTTGGAATTTGGGAATTTAAAATTTTGAAATTGGAAATTTGGCGGCAGATTTTGAAATTATGTCACTTGAGTTTGAAATTTTAATTTAAATTTGAAATTTTAAATTTGAAATTTGGAAATTTTAAAATTTGAAATCGGAAATTATAGTACTTTGAATTTTGAAATTAAGGCATTTGAATTTGGAAATTGAGAATTTTTAGTTTTGAGATTTTAAGTTGGAAATTGGGTGACTTGAATTTTAAATTGGAAATTTAGAAATTTGAGGATTTATGGACTTTGGTCGGAAATTAAAGGCGGCAGATTTTGTAGGAAGTGGAAATTAACATTTAGAATTGGAAACTTGAAAATTGAAATTCAAAATTAAAGGACTTGAAATTTGATCAAATTGTGATTTTTGAAATTATAAACTTGAAATATTAAAATTAGAAATTAAGATACTTAAATTTTAAAATTATGACACTTGAATTTTGAAATTAGAAATTTCGCCAGTCAGAACTTTGAAATTTGAAATTTGAGATTTTGAGGACTTGGATTTTAAAATTGAAAACTTGAATTTTAGAAAATGAGAAATTTAGAAATTTAAGATTTGAAATTTGAACCTTTATTTAAAAATGAGAAATGAAAATTTAGAACTTGAATTTTTAAAAAATTTGTAATTTTAGTAAAATTAACTGTGGGTGATGAGGATTTAAGTATGTTAAGGAAAAATAAATTGAATTATTAAAAAATAAAAACAACCATTTTTAATTAAATAAGCAAAAAGCAACAATATATACAAGGAAAATAAAATAATAAAACACTAAATTAAATGACTAATTAAATATAACAATAAATTAAATATATAAGACAATTAATTAAAAAATATCAATATAAAAGAAGAATTTATAAATAAAAAAATCAAAAAACTTCGCAGTAGGCAATGAAGCTCCTCAGATTAAGAAATTTCTTTCGCCAAATCGAGGCGGTTTCTAAATAGGGATCACTTCACAAATTGGAACCTCGACCAATTATTAAAACTTTTCGCATGAGAGTTTGAGTCTCGGATATTTATATACATAAAACAAAACTCATAGACAAGTTTGGACGCCAGGTGGGGAGGCTCGTTGTTAAATATTACTTCGAAAAATATTTAATTAGGATTGTTAGGGCCTCAAAAAAGTAGCTTTGGTAGAGGAGCGCATGGGTTCTATTTTATTCTCTTTAAGCCCAGAGAGGAGATGCCCCGTATAGGAAAGGAGTCATTTCTCACTTGTCCAATTTAAAATGTGATTATTTTTATAAAGAACCTCTATTTGTAGGGTCTACAGTATTACAACGTGGTAATCTGAAAGTGACTAAATGTAAAAACATAATTAAATGAATTTAATAATATGCGAGAGTTTTTAAATAATTTTATTTATACTTTATTTTCTTTAAATTTTTACACAATCAAAGATGAAAATTATTTTTAAAGATTTTAAAGCGCTGACTAAATTATTTAACCTTTATCTTGAAAAGTTAAAATAAATAAAATTACTTTGAGTTAGCAAATAAAAAATTATTAATTTGCCTTTTATTCTACTATATTTTCTTATTGTCAAGCTTGTTTAAAAAGTAACTTAATGTCAGTTTTATTTGTTTTTAAGAAAAATAATTTTATTGATTAAAACTTGTAATTGAAGTAGATATATATATAAAACAAATTGTTAAAAACTATAAATGATAAAACAATATATATGTTAATAACATAACAAATGATGCAAAGTCAATATGCTAATTCAAGTTCTAAAATAATCTAGATGTATTTGAGATGTTTTCTATATTATATTATATGGCTTGCATGCGAAGTTATTTACTTTCTTTTTAGTTTATTTATTTTTTTTATTTTTCCTTAATTTATTTTTATTGGAATTTGTTTCATTTCTTTATTTTTATGTGTGATTAAGTTCAAATATTGAAATAGATATTTTGTTTTTATTTTATTTTTAGTTTTTAACTATATAAGACATGTTTACTAATGTAGGTTCATAGAATAATATGAGTTAAAAATTCATGGTTTTATCTTTGGTTACTCGAATAACTTTTGAACTTATTGAATTTTACGTAGGCGTTCGTTATATCGACCACCGATCGACATTTACATGGGCGATTAGTGGAGTCTTGTTCATCGACTATCGATCGATATTTTCGTAGTTGATTATAGCGTTTTTATTCCATATCGACATTAATCTGACCATTTTATGGTTGATTGTGGGCGTCTCGGCACTAAGACTTATCAATCACCGTTTCCATAGTTAATTGTGGCGTCTTTATGCCATTGACTTATCGAGCAATTTATTTTAGTGATTGGATTCATGTGATGCTTGTCTAAATCGACATGTTAGGTATTTATTAGTGGATCCCAGTTGTCTTCTTTTAAAGCTGAGCGCGATCATTGACGATTCAAAGAGAGTATCTTGTTCTGAGTCGAGTTGGTCGTGACAACCTTGCATCGATAAATCAGTATAAAGCCTACAAAATTGATAATATAGTGGTATAATGCGTATTTCAGGTTATTGATATATTGGCGATTATAATGATATTAATTGAAATCAATTTACTGTTTGAATGCTTCCACCACAAATAAAATGTTGTTGTCCTTTTCAGCATATTAGGGCGTGATTGTCAGTGCCTCAGTAGCCGATTTGAAGGTTTTAAGTGTGAAACAACACTAACCTTCCTTATCTTGTTTGTTCAGTCCTGGCTTGTCTGTTCAAAGTAAATGGCTACAAATTCGCAAATTAATTCAAAGGAATTGGCAATGAAAAATATCTCTTGTAATATCCCGAATCTTAATTATGAATCTCATATAAAAGGATTGTTCTGAATATATGATATTTGGGATCTGAGATCAGGCTTTATCTAATATAGCAGATATTTATCAAGTGGCTTTGCGATTAACTCAAACCCTGACATTTTCACCAAGCATGAACTTATTGATTGGCGCGTTAACATAAGTTCTAAATCGTCCTGTGTGCGTCATCTCGCTAACGACCCGTCATTTCTCGCGAGCCAAAATCTTTGCGAAAATATGTGACCCAGATGAGTAGACATTCGATAAAAATACTAATACATTTCATGGATAAAAAAGTTTTTAATCATATGACTAGGCCAGGGTGTTTTTCGTCAAAACTTTGATTAATAAATTGGAGCATTCGCAAATTTCACCCAACGTTACATGTCAGTTTCGAATCGGAGTTTCATATGAATGTGATCGAGCAATTTCATGCCAAATTGTGATTAACCTTTCATACTCAAGTGTCAAAATACATTTAAAATATATTTTTATACGAGTCGCCGAATCGAATGGTGCAGTATGTGAACTTTCAAATGGGTGGCTAATGAGTGTTACGTTTAAGGGTGGACGGGCCAAAGCTCTTTGATGTAGTAACTATGGCAAGAAACCCTAGAAGAATTTGGGGTTGAATCAATTCGCCATCGAAATGTAAATGTCAAGCTATTTTCTGATTGACAAGTAGGAATAATGTGAAACCAGAAAATCAATTTTTATAAAAGGAGTAAAATCGTAATTAATTAAAAATCAGAAATTTTCTAGATTTCGGATATTGGCTCGAACAGTTTGAGTGCTCTGTGAAATCTAGCTACGTGTCAATTCTTGAATTGAGGCGGTCGGAATTTGCGTGTTTCCGAAGAAAGCAGCGTCAGGCGGGACGCAGCGCATTTTTAGTAGCGGGGTGCCGCGTGTAAACTCGGTCGGTCAGATTAGAGCTCAAGGTGGGACCAGCGTTGACACATGGCATGATCTTAATTTGATGAAAAGTCAAGCCCAATGGGAAGAGACATGTTGTAATTTTGGAAAGTTAATGAGGCAAGACATGAATAGTTGTCTTCTCGAGAAATGAAAAGTAACGTCTGAGAGGGAGATGGTTTCTGGAAGCTTGGTTTGATATTTACAGTGAGAGTAAGCACTTCTCTACAGGTTTAGAGCGTCCAAATGATCGGATTCGCTGAGCGAAGGAAAGGCTGTTACGCGGAGAGAGACAGCCCAGCGTGAGACTGCGGTTTTAAGGAGTTTCGACAATGCTACGTAGAGTGGGGTTTAAATCCCTGCCATTTATTATTAGTTTAAGTGCTTTGTTTGATGTTTGTGTTGGATTGGTCGTGAGTGGTCGTTTGATCGGTCGAATCTTGGAGCAAAGTGTTGGAATTTTTGAAGGCCGATTAGACGATCATGTGAGTTTAGGGACTTTTGGGTGTTGGGTGATAATTTATTAAATAAATCATGTATTGATGTGTAGGAAGTAGGATATGGCCCGAGTGGAAATCGGTTTCCAAAGTGGAACGAATGGTGGATGAGTGGGAATCACGGACTGACACGTCTTTGTTTTGGGATTGTTAAAAAGCAGTCAGGAGTTTGTGTGGTGGATACAAAAATCGTTCGTATGTTGTCTTTGGTGTTTGAAATGAATGACTTGGTATGTGGAAATAGATAGAGTTAAGACATGATTTTAATGTGTTAATATAATGACACAATTATATGGAATAAAATTGTGTTGTAAGCCGATGGAGATGATATTGTAAATTCTTCCAGCGAGCTAATTTGGGGAGTTAGTTGATCGAAGAAATTAATAGGTTAATGCTTGATGTGTTAACATGAGGTCACGATTATATGGAATATAATTGTGTGTGTAGGCCGTGGAGATGAGATTGTGATTTGCTAGTGAACTAAATTGGGTGATGAAAAGGTTGATGTGTTGAATTACGTGTGTGTAATTGTAATTGATTGAATATGCATATTGACATATTATATAAATGGTTTTGAAAATGGCATGTCGTTTTAAGTATCGCGGCTAGGTAACTAGAAGTTAGGTGTGAGGCATGTGGTTTTTTGGCAAAACAACGGACATGGTTGCGAAGGAATTTCACGGGATGATATTAGGAGAATTGGGTTGGGGAGATGGCGCGACGGATCGTATCGGATAGGGGCCAGCGGTACGATTTCGGAAGCTCGTGACTAATTCGCCTCGAGGGTAGTCGTATTTTCAGAGATCGATAGTATGTTTTTGAGAACAAGATTTGTTTGAAATGATTGTTTTCTCATGCGTGGCTTAAGCGAGTGTGAGTGGTCGGTCGAGGACTCGAGGCGGCTGGGAATGGGCGTGTAGGCGTTCAGTGGAATCGCGTTCTTGGTGTGTGTTTATTTTTGGAGCATTGCATATGCGCAGGTGGAGAGTAACTCATTTAGGGATTGATTTCACTCTTGGGCGATGGCTCATGCTGTCGAGGAACATTTTTCGAATCTGAGGGCGTTAGAAAGGCGAACCATCATGGCGATTTGAAGAAAGCGAGGGTAGTGAACTGGATGATTTTTGGGATAATATGTATTAAATTGTAAATTTTAATATGTATTTTATTATTAAGAGTAATGTATAACTCTTGAGAATAATGTGAGATAGTTGGTTGGATATTTTGATGAGAAATGTTATAACTCATGAACTATTAGAAAATAGTTGGATGTATATTTTTTATGAGTATTGGTTTATGGGCCAAGAGGCCGTTTTACTCATAGATATGTTATATTGGATTGTTTGGGACAGGTTGGTTCTTGGGTAGAGGCTCACGTACAAGGCTCTGCTAGATTTTAGTGAGGAGATGTCGGGTCTGGGCATTCTGCAGCTCTTCCGCGAGTTGGCCAGTAGTCAGTGAAACCTTTGAGTTGGGCGTCTGGAAATAATGTCGGTGTATTCCCGGATTGACATGATCGAACTAAGGAGTAAAATAATTCATACAAATATTGGCTTGAAACATCATATGCCCGCGTTTATTTAATAAGCATGTAATCTCAAAGAAATCTTTTATTTACAAAATCTCTGTTGATCGATAGACCAAATCAAAATAATAAAACAAATCAAACTTTTCCTTGTTCAAATTACATAAAAGGTAAATAAATATATTTTTCGAAAAAGACTATATAGATTATTTTTACGCAAAAACATATAAAATATTTTCTTTGCGAAAGTTATTTGTAGATCGAAAAATTATAATTCGGAAAAGATGCGATCGTTTAGGTAAAAATCGTAATTTTTCTAGATCTCGGATAAACGAACATGTTGGAATCGTCTCGCGAAATCCCCAAACTACGCGCGTCGAATTTCGTCGAATTCAGGGACGGTTCCCCGGAATTCTTGGCGTTTTCAGTGCAGTGTATCGGTCTTAGTAAAGCGACGTGTGATGTATTAGTCGCGCATAACGTGTATTCGTGTGACGTATGTTGCGTGAGTGAGATGATGGAAATGGACGTAGAGATGGTCGCCAAGTGTCAATCAGAAATGGGACATAAGTGGCGTTATTTAAATGTTTAATGAGGAAAAGACCAAAAAGAGTCGATGATGTCTTGTACCAAAGTCAAAGACAAAGAAAAACTTGAGAGGCTTACGGAGAAAGGGCGTGGTTGGATTTTACGGTTTTAGAGAGATGTGTGCGCCTATACAGATTACGGCGATCGGACCAGTCGGTTTCGGCGGAATGAAGAGAGAAGTTGCTGCGCGGTGAAGGCTACGATGTGGGCGCAATTTAGTGGAGTTTCGGCAATGCTAGAGAGGTAGGATCTTTTCTCTTGTATTTAATCGCTGTTTAAGCAGTGTAAATGGTTATGACGTTACGAGGCTTGTTTAAGCCGTAGGGTCGGTTTAGCTTTGGCGTTAGAATGGAGAAAATTCTATTTTGTGTGGTCATGAAACGATAACTCGAGTTCTTGTTCACGTGAATAAGTGATGTAGATATTTTGTGTGAATTTTTATGATGTTGAGTGATTGAAATGAATTCTTTTAGCGTTTGTTAATTAGCGATATGGTAATTTTAGTGTAATTGATTGTGAAATTGTATAACATGTTTGTGTGATTAATTATGTTAATATATATGCATGTGAATATATTAGCATAAATGTGTTGGAATTAACATCATGCATTCCATATGCACTGGGGCACCCTAGAATATTATGAGTGAGTGTATGACATGAAATTGAAAGTTAAATGAAAATACTTGTGAAAGGAATTTCGACGGAAGATTTTCCGAAGAATTGTGTTGGGAGATGGTTCGACAAATTCTGAGTCGAAGGAGTCCATTAGTGTTGAATGTTCTCGACACATTCGCCTCGGAAGACAGTGATACTAGGAAACTGGTAGTGTGTTTTCGAGAACAACAAGTTTTGTTTGGAAAACTGTGACTTTACTCTCATTCGGCTTAGGCATATGTGAGGGAGTCGGTGAGGACTCAGGACATGAGATCGGTTATATAAACATTCGAGTAGGTTCATATAATTACTTGAATGTATTTGTTTTGTCATGCATGTGCACTTAGGTGGGAAGTAATCTAGGTAGGAAATTTTTTCTTTCTTGGGGCTTTGCTCACCTGTCGAGGATCCTTTATTTCGGTGCAGGGAGACGTGCGGGAGGCGTCCTTCACTGGAGCTTCGCGTGTTAGAAGAAAGTCGACTTGTAGCTTTGATATTGTTGTATACATGTATTAGAATATTGTAATTTTAATATATGTTGTATAAGAGTAATTTATTAACTCTTGAACCATGTAATATATTTGGTTGGGATATTTATTTTGTGAGTATTGATGCAGGGGGCCCAATAGGCCATTATTTCTTCGCATTTGGATGCTGTCAGTAATTGTATATGGTTGGGAGACCGAGTTGTACCTTGGGCAGGTGAGCTCCCAGTACAAATGAGGCTCGCCGATTTTCGTGAATGGTGTCGGGTTACCCAGATATCTGTGAGTGTCCGCCAGGTTGACGGGTTGTCGACGGATTTGGAGTTTTGGGGGCGTCACAATTATTAATATCTCTTACCTCAAATGAGTACTCAAAAGCTTTTCAAATCGCTAATTCGAAGAATCATCGATGAAATATTTCTCCTAAAATAATAAGGAATAAAATATCATTATTGCTCATTTAATCTTAAAATTTTCATATTTTGATATTCTTAACAATTATATTATTTTTTATTTTTAATCTATAATAATAAAGTTAATGGGTTTATAAAATTTGTGATTTATAAAGTTTATTCTATCAATATCTTTTTATTTCCACCTCAAACATGTTGGAAACTTTTCAAATGATAACTATTTAAATTAAGTAGTTTTTAAATTTTTTATAAAACTCATATTATTGTCGGATCTTATTTCAATAATTTATTTTTTATTTTTATTTTTGTACTCTTAATATAAACAAAACCTTTTACTATAAATAAACATTTTTAATAATATTTTATAAGTTATATGATTACCCAACAATTAACAGAGTCTTATTACCTAACAATTATCATACTTGACAACAACTACTATTAATGTATCTTGTTTCCTATAATTGATCAATAATTACTCTAATAATTTTCCTTATCTAAATAATTTCTCAATTTTTAATAAAATATTTACTTGCCAAAATACATATACCTTCAAATACTCATCAAATACATATATTTATAAAACTTTAACTTTTTTTTCAAACTTGTTATATTTGTTTTATTATTATTATTTTTAAAAATTATCCTAAATATTTGTTTTTTTTTTTTTTCTAAAACAAATCTTGCATATCTAGCACTGTCCTTCTTACCCCAAGCGAATTGAATTTCAAAATCGCAGGTTTTGAGACGGAGGTTTTAAGCCTAATAATTTTGTATATATATTTAATGATATCAACCGTACTACATAACCCTTCATCTCTACAATTCCCACTTATTTTCTTTATTTCTTTCTTTTTCTTAATGTGATCCACTACTTTTTTTTTTTTTTAATGGTTCTATGCTTATTTTTTATCTTTTTTTTATTCACAAACACAAATTACATATTCCCCTACCACCTTTATTTGATTTTTATTTATTTTTCCATTCACAATCTCATAGCCTACGGTTTACACTTTTCTTTCTTCTATTTTTTTTTTCTATTCATAATGTAATAGCCTACGGTAGATTTCTACTTTTTTTTTTCTTTTACTTTTTCATTATCATATTCAAAAGCGATTCGATCTGACATCAGCATCGTATTTTATTTTATTTTATTTTTAAATAACGAGAGTGTAATCTAAATTTACTTTTTTTAGGGTTGATCTAAACTGAAATAAAATTAAAGAATCTACATCAAATAAATATTGAAAAATAAAATAAGGAAGATTTTACCTTTTGAATTACTTTTTCAACCTTAGATCCGACATCCTAGGTTTTTTAAGATTCTATGAACAAGAAAACAACTCTTTAGGGAATAACGAAAACATTTTTTTTTTCTATTCATTGTAATGAGATATAGGGAAAAATCTTACTTCTTGAAATCAATTCTTTAAACCTAGATTAGACGACTTAGGTTTCCCATGATTCTATAATCAAAAGAGGGAGGCTATGCAGAGAACATAAAAAGGATTTATTAATATTTTTTTTTCTATCTATACTTAGGGTTCCTTAGGAGAATTACCCTTGTATCCTTACTTTAATTTTAAATAATTATATTTTTTCTACCCTTAAAAATACTTACGAGGTATTATATCTGTAATAGGACGACGAAAAACATTATATCATAACAAACCAACGACAAACCAAACGTTACAATAAAATAATGACAATACAAAACAATAATAAAAGACCTAAATAATCGTGGAATAACCATTTTATTAATATATAGATGAAAAAAAAAAGGTATACTAAGGTGATTTAAAGACAAAAAAAGTAGAAAATCACCTTTGTTTAAGGAAGACTAGTGGCTATAGAAGAATGAACATAAAATTGAGAGAAAACGAAATTAAGGTTTTTTATTACTATTCATTAGCATTTATTTATTGAAACCCTACACTTGCACTCAATAGTTCCAATAACCATTCGAACAAAATAAAAAATTAAAGTCACCCTCACACATATGTAGCAAACTCATAATAATAAGGTTGGCCTGGAAGAGATCAGCTCAGAGCCGCTAAGCTGATTTTTGGAGAATTGGTATAAGAATTAATATTATAATAAAGCCTGCCCAAGGTGGCCGAACCCGTTTTGGTCGTGGCTCGTGTGGGTTTTATTCGGGTTTGTCAATTAGCCCAATTGGTTCGAAATATTTATTTATTTATTTTTAAATAAGTAACTTAGTTATTGAGATTTTCAAGAATTCGTCTACAAAATTTGATATTTTTGTTCTTAGTAAGTTAAATATATATACTTTTGTAGCATAAAAGGTTTAAAAATATTATTATTATTATAATATATGGTTAATATATTAAACTTTGTTTTTTAACTATTTTATTTTAATTTTAAATGTAACTTTTAAATAATTTATATGATAATTCATATTTAAAAAAATATTATATCATTAAAATCATGGAGATAAGATTAAATAAATCATGGTTTTAATATTGAATATATTTTCATCTATCACATTAATCCTATTTTAAATATTTATAAATTATTTTTTTTGCATTTATCATTTAAATTTTATTTAATTATATATGTTTTTTTTATAAAAATAAAGGAGTTGGTAACTAGTTTATAAATTAAATAAAACTTAATAACTAAATTATCATTATGTTTTAAATAATTTTAGCTACGCCCAAGCTCAACAACAAAATATTAATATTTTAAAAATAATTAACAAAAAGTGTATATTTATTTATTTCCTAATATGATTATATCTTATAGAAAGGCTAGTTTTAAAAACAAATGCATTTTATGAACAAATATTTTTATTCTAAATATAAATGAAATTTATATTATTAACATTATAAAAATTTAATTAATAGATGGTGATGACTCAACCAAAAGGATATATATTTTTATAATCTAAAGTCATATGTTATTATTAGATATAACTTAAGGGATGCAGACCAACAGATATGAGAATTCATTCGATATTTCAAGCTTTTTTTGTAGACAAGTATTGCTTATTACTTTATTATTTCTTTAATATTTATCAATTTAGTTTGCATTTCTGATATAATAGTAGCTCTAGTATTATTTATTTATTTATTTATTTAATATTATTATATTATTTAGACTTATTTATTTTATATATTATTTATTTTAATTGAAGAACGAAAGAATATATAAAATTAATGAAGTTAGCTGACCCGTTTACTAAGTCCCATATACGCCACATGAATCTAGGACCTAAAGTAATTTTCAATGAATGAAGTTACCAAAATGGCCAACCCGGTAGATTGTCTCACAATGCGGCGCAAGTTAGCAGTCACGGTACCCACTAGTACGAGCCTGACACGTGTCGAAAGATCCAACTCCCTCCAAATTGGTACCCTAACTTCACTCACTCACGAAAAAAAAAGTAAAGAAAAGAAAAGGAAAGGGAAAAAATAAAAAAAAAGAGAAAGAAAAGGAGAAAAGGTAAAGAGCGAAGACAAAGAAATCGAGAGTCGGCGCTCATGTCTTCGCCGACCAACTTCACGTCTTTTTCACCTCTCACAGCTTCCACTCCACACCACCAAACGTTTTCTTTTTCTCTCTCTTCAACTTGGCCTGCATCTCTTCTATATATTTTTCAGATTTCAGTCTCTTCCTCTCTGATTCTTTAGTTTTTTGTAGTTTTTTTGTTCTTTCTCTTTATACTAATCGGATCTTCGGTGATTTTTTTAACTGATCGGAAGATGTCCGATTTTTTTATCCTAGGTTTTTCTTTTCATTTTTTTTCTTCTGATCTAGGGTTTCATATTTGGTATTGAGGTTTTTCCCTCGTTTCGTCTGTTCGCACTTTTTCTTAATAGGGTTTACTTTTGTTTGGATATTGAGTTTTTGCTAAAGCATGAGAGGAGTGATTGAGCAGTCCGTTGTCGAGAGGTGTGAAGATGTGGATAAGGAGAAGAAGAAGAGGCGTCGACCTCGGCGCTCTAAACAGAACGCTTCTCGTTTCCAGGTATGATATTTGCATCTTTAGTTTTTTTCTTTTTCTTGGTTATTGTGACTGTTTCTTATGGTAGTGGTTATCCTATCTGGGTTTCATGATTCAGATCAGAGAAGCTCGGATTTTTAACAAAAATGATTTGTGGGTTTAGGGTATTTTGTCTTTTCCTTGTTTGCAGGGAAAAAACCCATATTCAGATCAGAGAAACTCGGATTTTTAACAAAAATGATTTGTGTGTTTAAGGTTATTTTGTCCTTTCCTTGTTTTCAGGGAAAAAAACCCCATATATTCTTGTTGTTTATACTAACACCTATAGAGAAACTTCTGGCTGCGATTTGGATTCTTTGAATACCATGCTTAAAAAAATATCGTAGAAAGGCATTGGTTTAAATTTCCAATTGAAATAGCTTTGTGATTGGTTTAGGTTTTGAGGCGTTTTAAGTGAGAACATTGGCACCTAGATTTCTGTTGGGCATTCTTCCAGACATATATCCATCTATGTTGCCTGGTTGTTGTGCTGTAGGTTATGTAACTGATAGGTAAACACACAACTTCAGCCAGAGAAGCAATTTGGCATGAGCTTGCTTCCAAGTCGATCCTTTGATATTGGAAAGCGATAAACCAATTTGATCTGAAAAATAAATTAAATACCTCGTCCACCACTGAGTGGCTGTTCTACTGTCAGAGGGTCACCTGATTATATGAGCTAGAGTATTATTTATCGCAACTTACCATCACTTGCCCTTTTATTCTCGTGATAGGATTATGAAATACAATCATAATAATATTTGCCATTATGTGTCTTCCCTCTATGCCAACATCTCCATGATTTGGTTTCTGATTGAAGATAAATAGGAAAAAGTTCTCTCAAGTTTCTGATAAAAACAAGGTGGTGGATTTGGTTGTAACTTGTAGCTGTGATTTCATTTGGTTTTCATATCCATGAGTGTATTAATGTAATATGAGGGTTGGCACACAAACTATACTATAAAGATAAACCACTTCAGTAAGATTTTAGCTATAATTTGTTTATGAAGTATCATCTCCCCCCTCCCTCCCAAAACACCGAAAAACCTTGCCAATATGAAGGGAAGGTGTGGTGTTAGCGCCGTTTCATACTGAGCCAGGCCCCAAGTGAAACCCGTGACAAGAACAAAAACTGTTTCTCACCTCTTTGTACTGTTAAGTAATACATATCCATGCTCTTTCCTTCCATTTTGGACAATGCTGGCTAAAAACAATCCAGTTTTTTCAAAAATAAATTCTCTCTCTCTAGTGTCATCCTCTCACCTCTTTTATATGTCCATATATGTGAGTGATTCTTTTACTGACTCAGTCTCACACTCTTCATTTTTATTTTTATGAAGCAACATGTAGTTCAGTAAATGAAATGCCTTTGGAGGCATCAGAATGCTTAGAAAATGGTGGCATAAATTATGATACCACATCAATGAGTTATTCTGCATCAAAGCAGCGTGGGTCGGAGACTAACTTTAGGACAACTATGAGCAGGTCAAAGCATCTGATGTCGCTTTCACTTCTTTGCCAACAATGCGTTTGAATGAACAAACACTCAACACAGAGGTTGAAAGCATCAACAATCTGCATATATTTCCTTCTGATCCCAGTCGAAGAATGTTTTCTAAGTCTTGTCCCGTTCCCATTGATTATCAACAGTCAATTCAGTCGGTTACAAACCAAAATATTCCCTCGCCCTATCAGGATGAGGGTTGTATTCCAAGAAGATGTTTTACTCCACACTGGTCTATTGAGGCTGTTAATGAGGCTTTAGAGGTCAGTCTAGGAATGGTTTTCTTTTTGGATTCTTGGTAACTAATTTTTTTTTTTTGTTGATAAATTTGATAACTAATGTTTTAATATGTATCTTTACTCACTTCAATTTAAAGGTATTTGGGTGTATCTTCAGTTGATTATTGAACTCTGTGTTGTTTGTGTGGTTTCTTTGTTTTTTTCAGAAAGGCAATGTCTTTAGAGCATCATTTCGAGTGAATGCTCATAATAGAATTGAGGTGGGCAGTGAGTTGTCTTTCTTTTTTCTTTTTTCATTCCGTCAATAGTATGATTGTAAGGACTTTAAATGCTCCTCATGTAAATACACTTTTTAGCAATGTGTATTCATTTTTCAGGCCTACTGCACAATAGAGGGAGTGAAAACTGATGTTCTCATTAGTGGAGTTGCTTCTCAGAATAGAGCTGTAAGTTTGGACTTGATCTATTTATTTTCTAATCTATGTTCATTTTTATTTGTTTTTTATTTCATGGGTGAAAGGCTTTTGAATCATTTATTGGTTATTAAATTCTAAATCCAGGGCAGGTAATTGGGTGTCTATGCATATCTATATTTAATCTCTATCCTTAGCAATTGCATGTATGTTTTTTAAGCTCAGTTGTTGTTGCATAAGTTTTAATAAGCATCTCCTAGGATGTTTCACAATGTAATTGGAATAGTTTTTTCTCTGGTGTAATTAAGATGCATCATGCACTCTTAATATGGTTGCCTTTGTTTATTAATAAATAAATTAAGAGATGCTACTCCGCGGATAAATTTGTAAAATGCTTCTTTTTTGGTGGCATTTATTTTCCTATCCCATGGACACTAATAACGAGTAAGCACTGTACTTATACCAACATACTGTTATGTAATTTCTTATCTAAAGCACTTCTTACTGTTTTTCTTAGTTGATCATCACAGTTGGAGAGGAGACATGGATTAAGTTTTACATACACGAATATCAACATTAAGGATTTAACTTCCATACAAAGCCTCAAAACTTCTTTTGTTTCTCTACTTTGGTTGGAGACAAAATGTTCATAAGAGGATTGTCCTTCGACCTTAGTTAATTAGGTGGGGTTTACATGAGTTGGGGTTCTTTGTACATCTTTTCTTCATACCTTGACATAATGCAAATCTTATGTTTATTTGGAGCTTTAGTTCTTCCTTTTCAATTTCAATACTGGATATTGGATTTTCTATAAGATGATCTAGTTATTTCTATATTTTTTGAAATTTGTGATTATATAAATGTGTTGCTATCCTAATTGATAAAATAATACGGACAAAGAAGTGGTTTTCTACATTTGATTTTAGCATATTATTAGATGGTTTAAAATTTATTAAGTTGTAGTCCAAAAATTTTATATCAAAGGGACGACAGTGACTTTCTTCCTGAGGTTATTGGGCTTTGTTGTCTTCATATTTAATGTCAAAGGGATCATGAGGCGTTTTGGAAGGTGAGCTTTTGGAGGGATAAGTGGTGTGGGGAGTTGGTTTGAGTGCCTCTTTCCTTTCTTTGTTTGCGTTGGCTGTTAATAAAGAGGCTACCGGGTGGGGGCGTGGGTCAGGGGCTGTTAGAGCCCGCTTCACCAGCTTTTAATGACTAGAGTTAGGAGGTTTTGAAAGGTTCCGCTTTCTTCAAGGTGAGAGGGTGGTTCTGAGAGATGATGCCTTGCTCAAAGAGTCCAAAGATGGGATTCTTTCTAATAAAGCCTTTATGAGATTTTGACGACTAGTACAACCTCCCCGCCTTCTCGTCTTATTTGGAATTCTTGTGTCCCTATTAAGGTAGGCTTGTTTGCATGGGAAGCTTCTTGGGGTAGAGTTTTAACCATGGATCAGCTTCAAAGGAGGGGCAAAGTTTTAGCCAACATGTGATTTCCTTGTGGCCTAGAGGAAGAAACTGTTTATCCCTATTGTCTTGGACTACTATATGGTTGATGGTCCTCCCACTTTATCGGGATTTTTTGTTTTGGCTGGTGTAGATGAGGTTGGTGGGTTTTTGTTTTTTCACTCTTTTTTGTATTTCCCTCTAGTCTCCTTTTGTATACTCCATGTATGCTTTGGGTTGCCCTGTGAGTTTCTTTCTTGTTATTAATATAGCTTGCTTTTTGCCTATAAAAAAAATGAGTTTTGGTATGAGCATCTCTACCCTTTCGTTGCACTTATTTTACTGTCTGGATCTACCAAATTTTTTTATCTTGATGTTTTTTTTCTACTTCTTTTGAGGGTTGGGAGGAATCTTGATGGAATCAATTCTTTCATTTAGGTAGAAGGAGACATTGTAGCAGTTAAAGTTGATCCTATCTCGTTATGGAGCAAGATGAAAGGATCAACTGGGTTTTCTAACAATACTGGTCTAACAGAAGATCGTAACTTGCTTCCTGATGTTACTTTTGTTGGTGATAGCTGGAAAGGAAAAAACAAAGTGGATGTGGGCTTTGATTTTGACCATGACAGAAATCACTTCCTTTTTCATGAAAAGGGGTCACCCTATGAAGATAATGCTTCTTCAAGGGAGAATGTTTCCCGAGAACCAATGGGTCACTATCGTGTTAATGGACATCATCCCCCTGTTTCTGGTCCTTCACATTTTAGCAACATGGACTCGTTGGAGGAGATTTGTGCTGCAATTGATTCATTCCCATCAAAACGGCCAACTGGCAGTGTTGTAGCCATCATTGAGAAGTCTCTTCGTCGGGTCGCTGTTGTTGGTTTTCTTAGTATTAGGCAGTGGCTTTCTAGTTGTGGACTTCACAGAAAGGGTACTAAAATGAATAGACATTATTTGTCACCATCTGATGGTGAGTACATCCGCTGACAATTCCAACTGACCCTAAACTTCCAAAGATGGTGGTACCTGTGAGAGGTTTGCCCAACTGCATCAAGAGACGATTAGACAACGGTGATGCATCAATGGAAATGGAGCTTGTAGCTGCACAAATCATTGACTGGGGGGAGGAAAGTTCTCTGCCCCTAGCCCAGGTCATGCATATTTTTGGCAGAGGTGGGGAAATAGAACCAAGAATTGCTGCAATTCTATTTGAAAACACAATTTTTCCTTCTGAATTTTCCCCTGAATCTCTTTCATGCCTTCCACCTGTTCCTTGGAAGGTGCCACAAGAGGAAATTGAGAGAAGAAGAGATCTTAGAAATTTGTGCATATTTACTATTGATCCTTCCACTGCCACTGATCTTGATGATGCTTTATCAGTTGAAAAGTTATTTGATGGCAATTACAGAGTGGGCGTCCATATTGCTGATGTGTCATATTTTGTTCTACCTGATGGATTTTTAGACAGTGAAGCACAATCTCGGTCTACAAGTATCTATTTGTTGCAGCGTAAGTTGCCGATGTTGCCACCATTGCTTTCTGAGAATTTGGGGTCTCTTATTCCAGGAGTGGATAGACTGGCCTTTTCTATTTTCTGGGATATTAATGTTGCTGGAGATGTTGTAGATCGCTGGATTGGCCGTACTGTGATAAATTCTTGTTGCAAGCTTTCATATGAACATGCACAGGGCATCATTGATGGAATATTTGATTTGGAGGATTCTAAAATTCTGGGAAATGACTGTCCCCAATTGCATGGCCATTTTAAATTGCCTGATGTGATAAGATCTGTTAAAGATCTTCATGCAATTTCCAAAACTTTGAGGACCAAAAGGTTTAATAATGGTGCTCTATTACTGGATGGTGTGGAAGTTATCCTCTTGTTTGACGAAAATGGAATTCCATATGACAGTTCATTTTCTGTACAGAAGGACTCCAACTTCCTTGTTGAGGAGTTTATGCTTTTGGCAAACAGGACAGCTGCAGAAGTCACATCTAAAGCTTTTCCTGACAATGCATTATTAAGAAGGCACCCTGAGCCTAATTTGCGGAAGCTTAGGGAGTTTGAAGCATTTTGTAGTAAACATGGTTTAGAATTGGACACCTCCTCTTCTGGCCGGTTTCATCATTCATTGGAGCAAATTAGGGGAAAACTAAAAAATGACACTGTATTGTTCAATATTCTCCTTTCATATGCTTCAAGGCCAATGCAATTGGCTACATACTTTTGCACTGGTGACTTAAAGGAAAACAAAAACGGTTGGTCTCATTATGCCCTGGCAATTCCTCTCTACACCCACTTTACATCCCCTCTGCGCCGATATCCTGATGTCATAGTACATCGAATATTGGCTGCAGCTATAGAAGCTGAAGAACTATATATGAAGCAGGGGGCAAAAATGCGAAAGGTGAAGAATTGGGAGGAAATGAGATGTTTCACTGGTATTCACTTTGATAAGAATGCTGCAGAATCTGTAGAAGGCCGGAAGTCACTATCAGTTGCAGCATCAAAGCACCAACTTCCATGCACAGAAGTACTTGTGAATGTTGCTGCTTATTGCAATGAGAGAAAGCTGGCTAGTAGGCATGCTAAAGATGGCTGTGAGAGACTCTATATGTGGGTTCTTCTGAAGAAGAAAGAGGTACTTTTTCTTTCCTCTTTGCTCTTTGTCTTCAACTTGATTTGTGTTATCATCATTTGCCTCTTTGGTAACAATCTGCATGAATGGATTGTCTGCTGTGCTTTTCCAGATTTTATTGTCAGAAGCTAGAGTTTTGGGTCTGGGTCCAAGATTCATGTCCATTTATATTCATAAGCTTGCTGTGAGTTGTTACTTGCTCCTTATATTTGGCTTAGTTCCACTCCCTCTCTATCTATCTATCTATCTATATATTTTCTTTTATTATTTTTCTATGTGGAGCATCAGCTTCTTATGCTAATATATGTGTACTTCTAGATTGAGCGACGTATTTACTATGATGAAGTTGAAGGCTTGACGACAGAATGGCTTGATGCTACATCCACATTGGTGGTCAATTTATCTATAAATAAATGTTCTTATTGGAGGGGGAATCAAGGTAAGTACAGGCGGGTTGAAGATGTTGCATGGGTTATTCCTCCATGCTTGAAGCAGGAGGCTGATGCATTTGAAGGCACTGTTGACAAGTGGGGTGCAACATCAGTTGGAAGAGATAATGTTGCACCCATGGGCCCAAGTTGCACATCTGAATCTGGTGTTTCAGATGCTAATGAAATTGAACCTTCATTTTTTCCTCTCACGGTTCGCACCCTTTCAACAATTCCAGTAGTTCTTCACGCTGTTGGGGGTGATGACGGGCCTCTTGATATAGGGGCGAGGCTGTACATGAGTTCATATTATGGTTGATTTCGAGGGTTTTAGATTGTGAGGCAGTAAAGTTCGGACTTGGGAAGCTGAAGAAATCAAAGAAAATGTTTTGGAACGGTGAAGGTCTCTGATGGATCATGTAGATACGTAGTTGGTGTATAGTCTTAACTAGTTGGTTTTCTATGGAACTAGATTGGCTGATACGGTATGAATCTGCTTGGGTGTTGGAATGTGAACATCATCGGGTGGGAGGGTGTAGATAAGGCTGGAGATTGCTCTCTCTGTGTGGTTGTGTGTGTAGTGGCTGTTTTTAACAAAGCTGCTTTTGGCGGGAATAGGCCCTTGTTTTTTCATATAGGCCAGTTCCCGCCGGTTCAGATATCTTCTGGTACACTTCATTTTTGATAGTGCCAGAGACAAGAAAAACCATGCTCTATTGATAGTTCTCTATATAATTATCCTCTGACAGACAGCAGGCTGATCTCGCCTTTTTGGGGATTTTGAATTGCCTGATCTGAGTTTTATTTCACATATTTTGACACTGTTTACGTTACTATTTACTACTACTCGCTACACGAGTGTTGAATAAAAAAGGTTGGCCCTCTCTTGAGGTGAAACGGTATTAGCTAACCTCTCTCCTGTTATTGTTAATTGATAATGATTTAGAAGCTTGTTTGTTCTATTGTTTGTATCCTTTCAATTACAATTTAGCGGCGATATGGGTCTCCTCTGTTTTGTGGGTAGCTGAATTTATCTTTGCTCTGGTTCTATGGGTGGCCAATTCCTCAATGAACACGCTTGGTTGTAGGCATCCTGGGTTCTTAAGAATCGTTTTTAAAAATACAGAGAATAGCACTTTGTTTTGGGGTTATTTGAATTTAGAATTTAGCGTTTTTTTGAATTCTTTGTGTTTTTCAGAACAAAAAAACAGTGTTAAAATTTTTTAACCAAACAGGTTCTAAATTTCTATTATGTGGTGAGGAGGACTATTATCCCAACATATTTTGGGATTGGGTTGTGCACTGCCGATTGATGAACCCTGTGGTTGAAAGTCGGCCCCAGTTGAGGGAGGAGAATGTGACCATTCTAATGTATTTTCTTCCAATTGCTTAAAATTGTCATTTTTTATTTTATTTTGACATCTATGTACTTGTTATTGCCTAATATTACAACAATATAGTATTGCTTTTATAGAGATATTTTCTCAAGTCTCCATCTGCAAACTGCCCCCAAAGTGCAACAAAGATATTTATTCAATAATTCATTGCTTAAAATATTTCAAAACTAAGTAACATTGAATTGTTGAATTAATAGCTTATTATTTATTTATTTTTAATAAAAGAAAATGACGAAACTAAATTAACATATTAATTTGTATGATATCCTATTTATTAAAAATTCATGCTAAAAATACTATTAGGTTACTTGAATCTTTTAATATATTTTAAGTAATGATCAAATATCCTCACAAAAAAAAAGTAAAGATAAAATATTAATTATTTTATTTGGAGGAGTTAATTATTTGAATGTGTTAATTTTCAAAATTAGAATTGTAGTATAGATTATATAAAAAAAATTAATACATATTAAGAAAGAATTCCAAGTAGCCGAAAGAAACATATAAAGAAAAGCAAAAAATAATGCTTTTAGAAAAATCACCCAACAAGAGCAAAACCGATAGCACATATGGGTCGATGAATGCCGATCACGGGAATATGAGCAAATTTAGCCGACAACTGCTTCATCAAGAAATACTTAAACCGTCAATACCCTCATTTTATATCCGTTGGAGGCAATGTAAAAACCTGAACCAAAAACTGGAAAATCAAAAACCAAAATAGAGATTCCCCTGACATTATTGTACAACCGTGAACCATTTTAAAATCCCAACAACGACAAACAATGTTTCAATAAATAGAGGAAAATCGGAAACGATTTTTCTATCCAGATTTGGGTAATCTGAGGGAACTCTTAAGAAACGACCAAGTCAGCGAGAGGAAAGCTAACTCCGGGCCGCGCATCGCCGCCGCAAAGGCGCAGGCTTTGTGGTCGCCACGCAGTGAGCCGCCACCGCTTGCCGCCCACCGCTCCACGCCACCGCAGGCGCTTTGTCGTCCAAATACGTCACCGGTCGCCGCTTATAACCAAATCGTGGCAGTTTCCGATCCGACTACGCTAACGGGCCACGCGAGGCGTTCGCTCTTCCCCTCCCGCCGCAAATGGGACGACAAACAGAGACTTTGATTTTATGGAGGGGTTGGCTTAAACAACGTTGTTTTGTCTGAATGGTGATAAAACGACGGCCGCTTTATTTTTATTTTATTTTTAAATAAATAACAAAACGACGCCGCTTAATGAAATCGTTCAAATCCACGCCGCTTTGAAGCAGCCTCCCACTAACTCAAAACGACGCCAAGCTGCATGCGAGCTCCGCCAAAACACGCTTGAGCCATAAGTGCCAGAATTTAAAAATATATATTTCAAACGCGCTGCTTTGGTCTAGAAACCCCCAAACGACGTCGTTTTGATCCAAAGTCATTTTTTGCCAAATTGACAGCCTACAAATATTTTTTGCAACTTCCAATTTATATTATAAATAAATATTATTAATAAATGAAAAAAACCAGAATCATATTTTTCATTATTTATAAGAAGTACAATTTTTAAAATTAATTAATATTTGTAACCTAAAAAGTTCAAGTATTAAATTATTAATTCAAAATATTTGTATTTATTTTTATTGATTTAATTAAATATTTATAATTCATTTTTGCTTTAATTGAATCTTTATTTTTATTTTAAATTTTAATTAAAATATTTATTTATCTTTTAAATCAAATTTATAGGTAATGAGTATATAAATGAATGGCAAGATACGATGTAATTATTAAATAAGATAAAATTGTGAAATTTAATAGATGGTGATATTTAACTTTATATTGCTTATTTGCTGAGATGCTAAATTTAAAACTTTAAATTTAAATTTCTCAATGGTCAACTCTTCGAGCAAAAATAATTTTTAGATACTTTTCGCTAACCGCCTGAGACGCCTAAGAGAAAAATTTATTTACACCCCATCAATCTCTATACACCTCATTTCGTATTCATAAAAATTGCATTTAATATATGCGACGTGATGTATAAATGAGCAAAGGTAAATGTAATATCTCCCAAGAGCATCCATTCGATGCACTTTTTGTTTTATATTTAAAAAAAAATTCTTGAACAGGAAGGGGGCTAATGGAAGGGCGGAGGGGGAAGAGAGTGGGCTGGTCGCAAATATGAAAGAACAAACACGAAGGGGGAGGGAAGATTGGAAGAACGAGTTGTAGTTTGTAGAGACAAATGGCGGGAATGGGTTGGTACGGACCTCTAATCGATCTGTCGACAGCCTCGTCTCACGTTGGCGATTACGTTCAACTCCTCGTATTTGTTCACAAATCCACTCCCATTCAGGTCTTTCCGTTCTTCTTTTACCCCTGTTTGTTTCCCTGGAAATACCCATGTGAATTAACGTGAAGAAGTCCCTTATGTTCTTCAGTTTTACTTCTTTTAAGAATTATATGTCTAAGCTATGCATTCTTCCTCCCGTTTCTGAACTATCGAACTCAGCTAGTGTATTGAGTGATGCATCAGCGTGTCAATCTTGATCTTACTCTTTCTTCTCAAAGAATTTATTTCAAATTGCTCGCATGTTAAAAGAAAATGGATTAATTAGGGTTTCCAAGTTAAGAAAATGTCAAAAATAGTCTTGTATGGAGACGGGGAGAATTCTCGGCCTCCAAACCTTTGGATTTTTGAAACTTGAGGGAAAAGAAACATGGAAAGAAATTGGAAGGAAAGGAAAATAGAGATTAGGTTTTAACTTTATTTTTTCCTTTGCGATTCATCAGATTTTTTTCTTTATTCTAAAGAATGAAGAATCTGAAAATGTATATTGCTCTTTCATTCAACTAAACTATCGTTGTCTAGTGCATAAAGTGATGTCAGTTGCCCTTGAATTATGTTTTTCTATTCTTAATAAGATTCAAGTCGAACAATCAAACTTTATGTTATCTACAGTATAAACTGCCAAAAGGTGGAGCTGTAATTAGGACAGACGTGCAGGTTGGTGATGATACACGGCCATTTTTCTCTGTATCCCTATGGCAAAAGCAGATGGGACTAATGGCAATATCTGGGAATATCATTTTATTACAGAGTAAGTACTATTTTTTTTTTTAAGTTCAATCTCATGCTTTAAGTGATAAATGACCAGTTGAGTCAGTGAACTGATACCCTGTTTTAGATGTTTCATATGAAATACATGTGTTATAATTGCTTCTACTATTTACTTGACATGCTGATGATTTTTAACTTATACACTGTTTTAAATTTTAAGTTCTCTACAAAGTGGTAGATTTTAAGGGTCTAATTCTATTTCCTCCATTCCCACATTTGAGTCAGTGAAGGGCCATTCTATTTAGTATAGCTTGTTTTCATGGAATTTTAGTAATTAACTCTGGTTCTATAATGCACTTTTTTTTTCTTTGGTTTTAGATGTCAGGATTACAAGATTTAAAGATTTTGTTGAGGCTCGAAGTGTTCAATGCTCATCTTTACTACGTTTAGCCCACCCTTATGAATCAATTATCTCAAAGGGTATTTCACTTTACTTTTGGCTCCTGTGTGAAGCTTGAATGATTTCATCTAAATAATTTATTCTCCTTTGCTTTATGGCTTTTAAACCGAGTAATGGATCAATTTTTATGATCTCATCTGTTCTGTTCATAGTTCAACTTATCTTGAACTTTCCCAGTTGGATGGCCAGTAAGTAGTCATCAGAGATGGTAAACCTGTCTGTAAAATTGTAAAGAACTCAAATGGATATTCTTTAAGTTTTCAAATGGATACCCGTTAAGTTTTCTTCCCAATTTTGTGCTTTGTGGCCACAAGCATGTAGCTAGGATATTGAATTCTAATTCTATCGATAAAACATTAGTTTCCTTGATTTCAGTTTCTATCTAGATAAATTACACAAGTTCAACTCAATTAACCTTCTTCTTTTAGGTGTGGATGACTTAGTAAGGGATTTACAATTTGGGATACCAGTGAAGGAAAAGCTTAGGAAGGTAATAGAATGGGTACAGCGAGCTGGGTCTACTCTTCATGATATCCATTTGCACAGCCATCAAGTATTTTCTTCACGCTCTGGTTTTTGCTCTCACTAAATTCCTTAATTTTCAGGCATTCATAGTTATCTTTGTCGTAGAGAGAGCATGACATACTTAAGTTTCAACATTTGATTTTTTATGGATCAAATGTTATCTTGGTGAATGAGCGTATTCTTTCAATTGTGTTGAACCATCCTATTTTGCATTCATTGAATTTGTTGTCCCCTAACAATTTTGTTCTCCATTTGCATATGTTGTTTTTAAATGGCTTAGCTTCTTTCTTATCAGACCACAGCACCTTTTCTAATACACTTAGTTTTCCTTCCTTTTGCTTTGCTTGGAGGGAACATATACATCCAGTATGCAAGACAAGTGCACTACCTTTTGGGGCTGAACTTAGTTCAGTTCAATGGTTAAGAAAAAATATCAATGAATAAGTTATTACAAACTTCCTTGAACTGCATGCATGAAATCTAGTAGTAGTTTGTGTTAGAGCATACCCTGAGACGGTTGTCAAATTCTTTGATGCTGTTTGGAGTTAAATTTTTTTCATGGTGATTATTTTTATTTGTCCAGGTGTCTGGTTTTTTATATATGTTATAAATATAATAATATCTTTATCTCGTAAATTTTTTGATCTACATGTTGCACTGCAATCCATTGTGTGCTTGAGAATTTTCATCGAGAATAGTGTGCACAGCAGAAGAGGCCACCATTAAAAAACTGGAAAGTGCATGAAGAGAGAACATCCGACTGTTTTTATCACTTTCAGAAGTGTCACATCTGACAAATTCATGGGCAACTTTATGCAAGTGTTGGTGAAATTTTTCTGCCATTTACGTGGAGAACTCATGGTGAATCTGAGAAGGAAAGGATGTTCATCAGCCAGAGGCTGTCTAAATCTAGAGACGAAAATCTAGCTGCAGATCTCATTTGTAATGGCTGCCAGCTATGTGGTTCCCCTTTGGATACGGAGAGTGGGTATGAAAGATCTTACTTTCTTTGATGTACCTGTTTCGGAAAGAGCTGTGATTATGCTTTACTTGTGTTAAACAGGTCCAGATTCGGACAAACTGTTGTTCCACTCTATTGCAAGAAAAGTTCTAAATCCATCTCTCATGTAGTGAACCTGGATATACCGAATTCCTTTGCGGTAAGGGTATCTTCTTAACCTCTCTCTCTCTCACTCTATCTCTCTCTCTCTCTCTCTCTCTCTTTGGAGTTTTCTTCCTGAGGTGGTGTAGCCAGTGCACCTAATTCCTACTGAATTGGTGAAATGAACTTTTTCTTCAGTGAATATTTTCATTCAATATCTTATCCATTGATTTTTTTTCACTTCTGGAATGATACTATTGATTTAGTATGTTGGGGTAGGTGACATATTGGGAGTCTAATTTGCAATATTCTTGGATAAAAAAACTCAAAATTCCTTTTCATTTACCCTTGGATGTGGATTCTGGTGGAACTATTTTGCCTATTGTTAACACATTCTGCAGGCAGCAATGGTGGAAAATTCGGCTGCTATTTCCATTTCATAGACTTCCAGGATCACTTCAGTGAGGTTCACAAGATAGATTCTAGCTTCTAGGATCTTGGAAACATTCTTGGGGTCTTCAAAATCCTTCCACTTTGGAATTGTATCTAAACAATGGTTTCTATTGTACTGGTACTCATTTATTCACCCAAAGCTGAACCTCACTGTCACAAAATGTTTTATGCATTTGACTTCCACATGCAAAATATTGTTTCCTTGCACAGAACTTTTCTTTTTCCTGTTGTGAAGTCAAAGGAAGAGACTTCTAAAACCTCCCAAGATCAATTCTGCCTGTCCGAATCTTTGCTTGGATTCTATAACTTGTAATAGATTCCTCTTCACTTGTTTCATCAATCTAAGCTGGATATCTGGCTGATGATAATCATCTTGACTGGCGGAGTATTTCTTTGATTTTCCTCTGTACACCATTCAATCTGATGTTCCCTCTCCATATTCAGATGTGTTTGATCATGTTGAGCGTCACTAAATCTCTTTCTTAATTGCAGTTATATGTTTGGGATGAAACTGGATACATCTCACTTCTTGTCAAGAACAAGTCTGCGGAAGTCTTGTTTGGAAATATCACAGCCCAGAAAGTCTACTTTTGCTATAAGCAAAAGCATGGAGGAAACCCCGACCCTAAAAGTGTACGAAAGGACAATCATTCTGATACAGACTTTGCTGCTCACTTGAAAGCTTCTGGGAAAAGAGTTGCAGATTCTCCATGTGCAGATAAGAGTGTGGAGCCAAATAAAAGACAGCAATGCGAACAACGCCCCGATTTCTATCTGATTTGGTTGATCCTGGTGAAAATGTTACTACAGCAAGGGAAAAATAGTCCTTTGAAATTTGAAGCAACTGTGGATGTCAAGCTAGATGGGGAAAATGGGAGATTTGAAATGCAATCTGTATCAATCCCATGCTTCAGACCCCAGGTGTCCTCAGTTTAAGTACAACTATCATCCAGCAGTATCATTTCTTAAACCTTAAGGTGACATATAATGGTATATTACAGTTCTTGGCATTCCTAATTTTCTGCAAGTTTTGATGTGTCAATGGTTTGGGTTTTCCCCATTAAATCCTCTTAATTGAGAACTATTTAAATTAGCTTGTAGTCATGCGTTCCACCAAATGATAAGAATCTGTGATAATTTTTATGGTAACCATGACTAAACGGATCTCTAATTTCTCATATAAGTTAAAAACCACTTCATAGGAACCATTCCTATATAGATAATTGAATACATTTGACAATGATTTAAAAAACGTTTCTAATTTTTTAATATTAAATATTAGAAGTGTTTTTTTTTATATTTATTTACTTTATATTACATCTGATCTTTTTATTATAAGTTTATTCTTATTAAGACTTGAACCTTAGACTCTTGTCTTTTTTATGTCAATCTAAGTTTTTAACGATTTGAGTTAGGTTTTATTGTCTAAATATTTTTTTTTTAATGTTAAAAATGATTCGAAAATCATTATCAAATAAAATCTAAGTAAGAATAATCCATATTAATCACCACCAAAAATATATATCATGCTTTTTAATTTATAAAATCTAAGTAAGAATAATCCATATTAATCTCCACCAAAAATCTATATCATGTTTTGTAATTTATGGAAATATAATATTTTGTTTTTTTGAAACTTGAAATATAATATTTTGTTAAATAAAAATTCTCGAGAAAAAGTGAATAATTTTTTAATAAGTTGTAAATACAAAATCTATTTATAGCATGTTGATGAGTTGGATTAGATATTATTTGGAAAATACAGGAGCTATGGCAGACAGTGGCTTAGCCATTACGAGAGCAAATAGAGAGAGTGCGTAGGGATACGACCTTCTACTAACCTAGATTACCATGTTAGAACACAAAGCATAACATTAATGGAGAAAAACTCAAATTCACACTGATTTTAATCCATTCAATATCTTCGACAAAGGAATCGACAAGAAACAGAAAGAGAATCGGATCTCAAGATCTCAAGATCTTCTCTCCCAAACGACCCTTGAAACCGGGCTTTATGAGATCAAGCCGATCACTTTCTCGTAAAACCATATGAGAGAAATCCGTGATGGTATGTGTAAACGTGATCTCAGTACGGAGGATCAGCTCTTCTGAATAGTTACGACCACGCCTCTCATAACGGGCTTCAAGCCGAACCCACTCCCACACACTACCAAATTCCATATGATTTATTACAGTTCAATAACTCACTTAATTAGACAACTTAATTCGCTTTAATTCCAATTAATGAAGCCCACTTAATTTAAAGCCTTACATTCTCCCACCACATATTAATCAAAACAAAACTGCAAGGCACCTTTATATCGTCTAGAGATTTATTTCATTAGTCAATCCGATCCTATAAAAGCTGAACACTCTAATCATGGCTGTAATTGCATGTGTACTCACGCAACCCCTTCCCATGGTCACGTAAGGCTTCAACTTTAATGATACGATTCAATATAGTGTGTGTTTAAATGGACAATACACTACAACGGATACTTCATGTGTTATCCATTTTGCTAAATTCAAATTCTCTCTCTCCTTAAGTGTCACAAACCTAAGGCCACTGTAGAATATCCATTATGGTTCCAACGAACCAGATCTATGTTACCTGATAGTAACTTTACTTAATGTAACAAATATGCTATTGAGGCTAATGCCAAGAATGCCCCATAGCCTTATTCAAGGTTTACACAATGCCTGATATTTTCAACAATTATAATGTAATTAACTCCTCGATAAACCTACATATCCACAAATACCTTATTGAATGCAAAAGAGTTGATACAAATTCAATTATTACAAAATGTAATGTAATTGAATTCAACCTTTATTAGAGCAACTTAAAAACTTAATAGCCCCATCAATTCACAAGATCCCATGATACCCTGCTCATGTTAATGACATGTCGCTCAAATACACAAGGGCGAAGACCTTTACTGAGCTGACCGCGAATCATATCATCCATTGATATGTGCTCCATCGTAACGTCACCAAGCTTAACTTTTTCCTTATGGTCGTATTCACCTCCATGTGTTTAATTTTGAGACCTCTCGTTGTTGTTAATAAACAACACCGCAGAGTTACCGTCACAATACAATTGTATGGGCCTATCCACAAAATCAAACACTGCTAACTCCTTAATAAGGTTTTTGAGCCAAATTGCTCGAGAGTCACGAAAAGCATGCTACAAACTCCGCTCGCATGGTGAGGATGCAATTAATTTACAAGCTTTCACTTTTCCACGATACCGCACCTCCCCGCTTAACTTAAAGATATAAACTGGCTATTGACTTCTTTTCATCCTCGACAAACAAGAAAGTCCGAATCAATACCCAATCCACCGTAGAAACTCAACATGCGCTCAGAAATCAACATATACTTTTTGCCCTTCTTAAGTACCTCATAACCTTCTTGGCAAAGAACCCAATGATCATAGCTCCCGGTTTGACTGATATCCGCCTGTAAGTCCTCGCAAAGGCACATCGTGCCTGCATACTTGAGCATACATAATACTCCCAAGTGCACTGCATAAGGTATGTCTTAGTTGGGCTTTTCTCACGTATCGAATGAGGACATTGTGATGGAGCTGACCTCTCTTCTGGGACGAGGGGCGATTCGCGAACTGTAGTGCGTGTTGAATCTTTTCAAAAAGCAGTCCAACCTGCCTGCGAGATCGACGATGATCTAAGGCGTGATCCTATGAATCTGATGCTGGAATGAGCTGGCTTCCTGGGTCCTTCATATCGAGTTGTTTGACAACATCGCTTTGTCTCATGACCCGGGCCCGAGTCCTTCGCTGCTGACGAGATATCTATCCACATGGAGTGGGAGAAATGAATTTCCTCCCGACCTTTGCGTTATATACGTTGGGATCTGCGCTGTTCGACAAAATGTGCTAGGCAAACCTCGTGACTTGCATGAAACTTTAAGTACCATTGTCCGAGAAGCTTGCTTTGAGGCCAATAACTCATGTTTTTCTCTTAAATTACATACTGAGTTTACGAATCATTTCTTAAAACCTTGAGTTGCATCATATAGACTTCTTCATTAGGTCTCAGGCAGAAAGGCGGTTTAACATCCATATGGTGTAGCTTCCAGCTGCTCAAATGAGCAACTAATATGATCACCCTGAAAGAATCTTTAGAAGAGTCTGGAGAAAAGGTTGCTTCATAGTCTACTCCTTCCAGTGAAACCTTTTTTATTCTGATGCGGCTTTAAACTTCTCAAATCTTTCCTTCTGGTCCTTTTTAGTCTTATACACCCATTTGCGACTTGATGGGTCTATGACGCCACGAGGTATTCATAAGTTCCCAGGCTTTCAGGTTATGCCTGCGTAGGATTGAATTTAAATGCCGTTGCATCGATGGCGATTCTGATTGAGGACCAACGACAACCGTAAGTTATTGGGTCGATTCTGGAACCAATATACATTAGTCTTGCTCTCCCCAATATAGACTAAATATGATTAGGTGTGGTATTCTGCGTCGTCTCTCCCCAGTGGATCTCCTTCTTTGGAGTAACGTAATAGCGCGTCTGCTGAGAGCCTTGATGAACTTTCATTAGGGTTGTCTCGACAACGGGATCCCTGATGCCACACCGACGGGTTCAAAATTGTGTGTGTGGGAGTTTCCACGATTACTCTTTGTATGGGGAGGAGATGTGGATACCACATTACTCCTTCGTCTTATCATCCTCGATAGTGCGTGACGTTACTCTCTTGGTAAGCGTCGAACTCCAGCAGGTAATACGTGATTACAGTTCTTGTGCACCATTGGGATTATAGAGCATATATCCGCAGATATTCGGGTAGATACCAAAATAACACCTAGTGGTTACGGAGTCAGCTACTTGTGTTGGATTATATAACTTACTGCGGGACGTACGAGCAAGATGGTTTATTGAGCTTTAAGCCAGTCCATAACTTTCGAAAGTGATGGAGCGACTTTCGTGGAGTGCGCGATTCAAAATGTCTGAAATTTGTTTTGAAGCTTCATATGGCAAGATAGTTGTCTACTTATCATACTCCTTATCATTTCCATAAGAGTACGATTGCGCCTTTCGGCTACACCATTTTGCTCAGGACTCCCAGGCATAGTAAACTGTGCCACTATCCCAGAATCCTCTAAGTATTTGTCGAATGGCCCCTTAAGTTGTCGGCATCGCCATGCTTGCCATAATACTCTCCCACCCTCGGTCGAGATCTATGACGCTTTATGACTTTTCCAAATTCTGTTTCTCGACTTAGTCAGAAAAATCTTGAACTTGTCAAAAGCTGAGACTTTTTCATACAAATCATGAGTACCAGCTAACCATACGAATAGTCATCGATAAATGTGATGTCAAATAAAATTTCTACCACAGGTTGCCACGTAAGGTCCATATATCTCTGATTGTGAATGACTTCAACCAGTCGAACTACGATTTGATTTCTTTCTTTTTTGGTCAGGGCTGCCCCCATGACGGTCTACGCATATCTACTGATCTGTATTTTTAGAGCAGACGGGATGTGTGCTAGTCTTTATTAGCCCTTCTATATCTGAAAGTATAATGATGTTATGCCATAATACATACTAAGACTAAATCTTATGATGATGATCTCTTAAGAAGTATATTTTAAATGTATAAGCTACGTATATGTCATCGGAATAAACTTAATGTATAATCAGTGGACATATGTGATTACTGACCTTATTTGAATTAAATATTGAAATAATATTATACTTAATTTCAAAAGAATAATCATATGAATCGAGCATGATCTACGAAACTAAATTCATGAGGAAGTCATGGCAAAATCCGCGTCTTTCATGTCGATTTAAAACGAATCTAAAACTGAATTACATCTCCCCACGAACGTGCCAGAAGAAACTGACCTTTCGTTGGCTACAGGTGACTTTGATTCATCTATTCCTTGTTTGGCTTCTCGGTTTAATAGATCCACAACGTGAAAGTATCGACACTTCGATTAGTTGCTCTAACGCTCGAGCTACGCGAAGCTGAATCGTTGCTTGGTCAGTTGGATTCACCAAACAAGTATTAAAGAATCATTACACAATAAGCCAACGGACACATCTGAAGGCTTTTGAATTTACGATCCTTCTAATATTTGACCTTTCTTCTTGAAAAGCGGCGATCACCATCCTTTTTCAAGAATGTCTTCTTTGGACTTTATGTTGTGATTGACGGTAGTTTCATGAGCACCTTTATGAGTTCGACTTTTGAACTTCTTATTCTTCCTCTTATGGGGACTTGCGACGCCTGAGGCCATATGCTCTTTATCCTTCTTAAGCTTCTCTTTATACATACACCACCCTTGCTATCGGTCATTTCGCGACCCAGTTTAAATGCGGAATTATGATTTGTCTATAATCGAAATGGTGGAAGAGTGGTTAGAACGATGCCTTGTCTGGCGTGAGAATGGTAACGATGGGAAACTTGGAGTTTCGCCTTTGAGTCCGCCATCCTCGGGCATGTCCAGCAGAATTTATGCCCAATCTGTGCTGTGTTGAAGAGCTTTTGGAAGAAGTGTTTAACCTTCATTATTAGATGAAACTGGAATTTCTAGCCTCATATTTTGCCATCATCTCATAGCGATACGATCTCTTGAAATACTTTTTCAAGTGTTCTTGTATAGATTTCTTCATTGTCAGCAAGCAAATCACATTGCTCTCACGGGCGGCATGGTAGTTTTCTGAAGTGTTACTAGAGGATTTGTGATATGCAAACACCTCATTGCGCCATGTCTGAGCATCACGCCGACTCTAGCTCCAAATTGAAAATCCTCTTTCCATTTCTTGAAATTCAATCAGTGAGATACCGGTGAAATGGAGTGCAGCTCCTGGAAAAATTGACTGAAAAAACCAAAACAGCAATCTGTCAACGTCAACGAATAACCTCTGAAGAATTTATACATCATCATATAATCACCTTTGAATGAGAAAAATATGACATGCGATTTATGCAGCTCTCCACATGGCCAATGGCCGTGAACATATTCTAATCGCCGTGAAATCTACACCTTTGGGTGTATGAACCACTAAGATCATTGATCGTTACCGGCCTTGTGCCATACGCTGTCCCTCCACAGACAACACAAGATCACCTCCTTTGGGGTAATTATGACATGATAAGCAGGAGACCGCTCCCACCACAGTATAGAGATTGATATTTCAGACGATCAAGTGTGCCACTTTGTGGATGCGTGATTGAATTCTTAAAAAATCACTCTACTATCTAAGGATATAAACTTCCCATGTATCACATTCGATATATATATATGTTGCATCTGTTATATTGTTGATCATTCATTAATAGTCGGCCAATTTAGTCTCTACATAGTCCTTATGCGATGATATACATGTTAGCTATATGTATTTCTGTTCTATACAGAAATCCACCTAACTGAATAACAATCTACTAATATCTAGGTGTACTTAGGGTTCTATACGTATTTTCATATGCTAATAAAAGCTTGGTATGCAAAGTCTATATACCACATTGTAGAATTTCGATGCGAATCTGCGGTACCAAAATTGCCCGAGGAAATACCCTCACACGCCCTCTTGCCAGCAGGAAGGCTTCAGGCGTGTGGCGGTAGCGTGTCTGTTCTTGGAGTTAGTTAACCGGTGGCGTTGGCCGAATCGGCGGCGTCGCGTTAATGATGTGGTCGGTCCGGGTCGTTAACGGATTAATGGGTCGGTGGTCGTTGGCCGGTCGGTCGATATCCGAGATCGGTCAGTGCGGTCGAGTGGTCGGCGGTCGAATAGCGTCATCGCTGGCGCTGATCGCGCGATCATCGTACGTCGCCGTCCACTAAGCGGGCCGGTCAATAAGCCGGATGGGCATGGGTTTGGCGGGTCAGTTCTTGCGACGAATATCTTGTCATCATGGCGTCGTGACGCGTTGGGACGGTCTGCGTGTGCGCGGCGCCGTCGCGTCTTCAGCAGCGTGGTGCGATGGAGCGCGTGGTAGCGTCCATTACCTCGCGTGACAGACCTGTGATTTGATGCGATGCACCGTCGTGTAGATTCAAATATGCAAAAATATTTAATTTGGTTATCGAAAAAATCAGCCTTGAATGAATCGATTCATATGAAAAATTTGCCAATTCGCATGTTTTGAATTAATTCATGGTTGGCTCACGTCTGTGTAGGATGCGATTCTATCAACCTAGATTACCATGTTAGAACGCAAGCATAACATTAATGGAAAAAGCGAAGAATCTGTACTGGAATTTGGAATCCATTTGAATATCTTCTTGATCTTGGAATTGATGAAGATTTGCAAAGTAGATCTCGAATCTGAATCTTCTCGAACGGCCCAGCTGGCGGCTTTATGAGATTGTCGATCACTTCTCTCAGAAAACCATATGAGAGAAATCGTGTGATAGAAATGTGTCCTTAGGGTTTGGGAGGAACGAGAACTTTCGTAAATGGAGTTACGATAGGTACTCTCATAACGGTAGAATGAACTCGACCTTTGTAACCGGCCTGCTTATGATTTATTAAAATGATATACCATGAATTAGACGAACTTAATTAGTTTAGTGAATAATGAAAGTACATAGCGAAAACCCACAGAGAGGATTGGAGCGGAGCGAATGAGTGTGGGAGGCTAATGACGAGGAGAAAGCGGAAAAAAGTAGAAAGTGAGGGCCCTTACTGCAAGTGGGAGATCTGCTGAGCGTTGGGGAAGCTGATCCTCACTCCGATCGACCACCATCGTCATCTTCCTCAATTCCCGTTTCTCCTCATACCCTTCAGCCTCAATCTCAATCAACTCTTCCAGGTTTCATTTTCAATTTCCTCATTTCTGTTGCTTCCCTAATTTGTTTCTTTTCTTTTTCAATTTAAATTTTGTGGGTTCTAAATCACGATTCTGTCCACGAATCCGCTCATAACTGTCCCCTTTATGCATCTGTATGCGTGCTACAATAAGCTTGACTATGATATCCGGATTCCAGTGGTTTCTATCTTGTAATAATTGCAATTCCATAGTTGAGTTGGGATTCTGTTTAACTGAAAGTGGAACGATTTTGCGCCAGATGGACATTCTCACTAATAAGCTAGCCATTTATACAAGTCAGCCACAAACGTAAGAAGCTTGAATATTATACGAACATTGTGGTGGGTTCCATAGCCAATGGAAACCATTGAATGGCACTCTGTACCTCTATGCGGCGCAGATGTTTACTCTGTATACCTGTTCATTAGTTCTTAAAGTTTGTTTGCCCTAAGTTGCTGCTCCACTCCAGGGGGTCAGGAGCGTTAGGTTGAAACATGTTGAATTCTTCTTTTTAACTTTTGATGTAATTTTAGCTCGTTTAGTTTTATTTCCTAATTGAATCAGGGGATGATTATGTGTGCTTTTCATTTGATAGTTGTAAGTGCTTTTCAACTTGAATCTTCACAAGTGATACAGGGCTGACTTGTAGCTCAGCTAATGGAAAATTGTGCTCTGCTTTGGAAATGGAAAATAAAAGTGAGAATGATATCTGTCTGGTTGTTTACAATTCTCAGGTTTGAATGTGACTGGAAGTTTGTAGAGTTGGTGATGTTTCATTGAGTTTGTGCGGAGTACACCATATTTTAAAAAATAAATAAAATAAATGGTTCCAAAAATAATTCCAAAAATAGACTTATTCTTGATTGTCTGACATGACTTTTGAATCATGGCCGTTAACGTGTGTGAACTTTTGGAATTGATTAATTAGTCGTCAGAATGGCGGCATTTGGATCGATTCAGTGATCCTGACAGGAACTTTTGAATTAGTTCAAATAATAGTGATTCCTAACATGAGCAATTGAACTAATAGCGAGTCATTCGACGGCATTTGATTCATAGTTTTAACATTTAATTTTCCATTCTCCCCTTTACTTTACATTTCTTCTCCCTTCTCCCCCTGCTGCTCTGGTTGCGTCGTCGTCAGATTTCTTGTGTCTACTTGTGAAACTCTTCTGGTGAATTGCGTCCTCCTTCACGTCCCCAGGCTTCGCGTAAAAAACTCTTCCTCGATGTTTTGATTTGTTATTTGGCATTTGTTTTGTTCATTTATGTTTTGGATGGCGATCTCGAAACTGTTTTGCCTGATGTAGTATGGATTGATCATGCCTTTAGATTCTTAAATTCTCTCCACATCGTGGATTCTTATCTTGTTATTGAATTAGTTGTTACGATGAGACAAAATAATCGGCAAATTGTGAACTTTCTTGTACTTTTATATACTTTAGTCTTCCCATTTAGTGGCGACCATCTCATGACTTTACTATCATTAGGAAGAGAATTTGTTAATGAAATTATTTGGTCCTCCAAATTGTTCTTGTTCATGAAAATGTTTATTCAATAGAAAGAACGATGCAGGAAAGAAGCTGAATTGATGAAGTTAAAATTAGTGTGAATTGAAGTATAGGATGAGTAGAGAGGGCATGAAGCTGAATCAGAGTGATGTATGGTTTGAACATTAAGCGATGCAAAAAGACAAACTTTTTCATGTATCAGCGATGGAGTGTACATTGATAAACCCAGAAATAAAATTCATTGTGATCGGTAGTTCTGTGGCATGTTAAATCTCGACTTTTAAATATATATTTTAAGTAGAGATGCAATACTTGGAATTGTATTCTTCGGTACATTTTTCACGATAACCACGAGAAGGAGATTTATTGTCCATTTCCTACCCATTTCCATGTTTTAGCTTGACAAATATTGAAATAAACTTGTTTACTTATCTTTTAATTTGTGAGGCTGATATTATCCATGTTGTTTGTTTTATTTGATAAAGTTGATGTGATATAAGGATAATTACACTCTCGTAATATTTGTAGTAATTTGAGACAAAATTTTGCATTTTTGTATAATTAATAATACATTCGAAATAGTCTCGTGACATGTTACTATAAGCTGGACAAATATCGAAGTGAAACATATGTCGAATATGAGGAGCGAAGCGATTATTGAGCCTTTGGAAGTCTTAGGTTGATACTTTTCAAGAATTGATTGATATGATATACTTAAGGCAACCATTGACAAGCAGAGAGGTTTCAAATTAGTACTCATTTGTAAGTAGCTCCCCATAGTGGTAAAAGTTCGACCTTATCAGTGCGGGATAGCGATGGTGTCACTTTGATGATATTTGGATTTGGTTAACTTTTTAACCATTGAAATCAGGCGTATATTAAAGTTGTTAGTCAGACGCAGTGAACCAATGCGTGGTGGCGTGCGGTCTTATATTTGTTGCGACAATTACAATGTTGAGTTTGAAATTTACGGTTGTGGGCACAGTGGTAATTGAGTCACAGGATCTTGGACGAATGGAGATGATGAAGATAATCTCGGATGAAGAGCGTAATGATAGATATGGTAGAATGTTGATGAATACGATGGAGATGATGGGATGTTGAAGTTGATCGACGAGCATCATTCTTACAGGATTTCAACGGAGTTTTGGAAACCGAACAAGGTATATATGTCCTCGCTAAGCAATCATTGTGATGTATGAATACCGCTGCAGGATATTGAGAGACGTGGATGGTAAGTCCACTGTTGCACATCACTTACCACCAACTCCTCGATTTCAACGTGTTGGCTTACATAATCTTTTGCCGTAGTTGGACTCCATGGGTCTGACCTCTGAGTAATTTAATTAGAGAATTAAGTAATTGGTGATTTTTAATTAAATCTGATTGAGAATTGCCAATTTACTCCTCTTAAAGCACACCCAGTATAGTTTGGTGCATCTTAAGATTAACGTTTAAGATGTAGAAGGAATTTGTGAAAGAATATGATCTCATGTTGGAGCTTGATGCGATGGTTATCAAGATGCTTCATTATTTGTTATCAACAAATATCTTGGGCATATACTTGTGTCAATCCTTGCTTGACGGGACCATCATCAACTAGACTCCCAATTTAGTTTACCTTTCGTATAAAGGCATTAATTCGAGCCTGATTCACATTGTCTCTGTGGTACGCTATTAGGCGAGTGTGATGGAAAAATGGGGATATCAAATATCATCTGGCGTTGGATGGGAAGCATCGCCCAATTAAACGAGTTATTTGGTGACCTCTCGGTCATATCTGAGTTACCACGTTGTTTCTTGGGCATAGAGCAAGCAAATCCCACGGATGTCTTGTTATTTGGAAAACATGTGAAACTAACATGCCCAGGCTCTTGAGATGATCAGCGTGTTCTGGTATTATTCTAATATTGAAGGGTTCGACATTTATGTCCGTTATAGTATAGATGGTACACATTTATATAGGAAGTATAAAAGCGAGGTGTGGTGCTATAGGGTGTATGTGAAGGAAATAATCAATTGTTCCATTGACATTTCTGTATTCTGAGGCGAAGTCGCGATAGTTGGGGATGGTTCTTGGCATGCATTAGAAATCAAGTTACTCAAAGGGTGGGAATTTGATTATATCGACAGACATCAAGGAATCATAGCGTATTGTGCGTCTCTCTTATCTTGATTTTGACTCACCGGCCTGTATCAAGGATTTGCATGTGCGTCCATTTACGCTGCTACCAATTTATGACAGGTTGAATAAAATTTTGAAGAATTTGTGGTTTCTTGAAGCTATTTAGCGAGTCTGAGCGGAAATTCAAAAAAGCATATGAATACAGTGGGAGAATCAATTAAATTCTGATGGCTGAAATGATCGGATTCCGATTATGGGCTCTTTCACCTGACGAGTCGAAGATATGGTTTAATGACAACAAACATTTCGAGGTATTTAATAGTGTCGGCCGAGAGCTCAGCCTCCCGATGTTAGCGCATTAATGCAATTGACCTTTTGAAAGATGCCAATAGTTACTTTGTTGCGAAGAAGAGTAGGTGCTAATAGATTGTCATCCTCGAGCAATTCCTCAGATGCGTTGATGCGGATCGGGCGTGTTGTTAAAAATGGTTCGATGGAAATTGTCGCTACGATCCGCGTGAAAGGCTTATTCCATGTAAAAGTAGGTGGGTGAACTCATAACGTCGAAACTTTACATGAAAAACTTGCATGTAGGAACATTAGTATATGGCTTTCCATGTAGCCATATCCTTATCAGCATGCAGCATCAGCGTGTTGATTTTACGTTTGTTGTAGAAGGCTACTACGCTACCCAAGTCGCTCTATGATCCCTTGGGCACCCCTTTTCCATCAATATTGATGAAGATGGTAAACCTCTTTACGATGGAGCGTGATTGTACCAGGAGTCAATCGCGACGGTTTGGAAGTGGGCGTCAAAATCAACAGGTTGCGCTAATGAATGGATGTTGCAGGGAGGAAAACCACGATCACATGCGGGTTGTGTGCAAAAATTGGGTCTGTCGGCGTTCTTACGCAGAATAGAAATCAGCTCGATGATGAATCATGTGTCTGAAGATGAAGGAGAGGTAGCTCTTTTCCGCTGTCATATAGGTTTGCTTCCATTATTTATCGGTATATTGTTAGTTATTGGTTGAAGACATGGTTATCTAGTTTTTTTCTATAAGACATTTCTTGTTATACATTGTGAATGCGAACTATGTGTGCTAAGAAATTATTTTAGCATTCTGAGACAGTACCTGGCACCCTTTCTTAATGCATTACTTTTATTATCATAACATAATTTTTGTGCTTTTGAATTTGAGAACTTATTTTCAATTTACATCTTTGTGGGCTTCCTAGACAAGTTATTTTAACTATTCGTGCAATTATTTTGTCAATTAAATACCTTTATTTTTTGGAAGACATTTGTGTATTTAGTTTATCTTTTTCTTTTTTAGTCTGAATTGTTATCATACCGATTAGGATAACTATATTAATGTCATTATAATGGATGCTTACTTAATCTATTATACGATAATTTGAATATTGAAATAACTTAATATACATAGAATATAATTTATATCTTACATTATGTGGTTGTTATGCAGACACAAGACACAGTGGGGTCATTCGTTTGGTTCGTCTTGCGCAGGAGGTCATTAGTCATTCAGGACACAGTGGATGTAGGGATTAATTCAGGCCACATGTGCATTACAGCTTATGCACTATCGGTTTTAATTCTCTTGTGATGCTGCTTGAGTTTTTTTTTTCCTTTGAGCTCACTTATTATGTAACTATAGGGGATATGTAGCCTTAGGGGATATCATCTCTTTACAAATGTATCTTGATTTAAATCATTTGTAGGTAATCCAGTCCCAAGAAAATCCTAGTTATGTTTTCTATTCTTATGCTTGTTTGTATTGGTGTATGCATTTTTTGACAAAAATCCATCAAGAAAGCACAGAACAATTCCAGGCTAATTTCTAATGATAATTAATTTGAAATCATTTCTAGCACAAAAAATATTTCAGATTAATTATCATTGAAAACTTCTGAGACAAAAATCCATGAAAGCCTGCGAGAACAATATTTAGTTGAAAGCCGCAGAATAATTTTCTAAGGAACACAAGCTTATTTGTTGGAATCTCTCTCTCTATGTATCAAATCATTTATGTAAATCAATTGAATCCTTAAACATTTTCTTGTTGAATCACTTAAGGAAATGCTCGAAGATGTTTTCAATGAACTCTTGTTAGCTTCACAAATATATCTTGATTCAAGTATATTTTAGTTTTTCTTTTATGTCTTCAAGCTTTAGAATTCCTTATTTTAGCTAACGAAGATAGTCCGGGAATGTTGAGTGGCATAGTCATAAGCAACGTTGGTTTTGTTTAATGATAATTAATTTGAAATAATTTCATTCATTTATTTTTTCTTAATTTCAACCAAATATAATCACCCTCAATTAATTAAGAATTTTATTAAATATTTGATCCAAAATTAACCTTATATCTACCATTTTCATAAGTACCTGACTTACTTTGTGAAGAATTTTCATGACGAGATACAGAAAAATAGGCCACACGCCTTGCATAATAAGAGGGAAGCTCATCATTTTGTTAATTAATAATATTCATTACATTTTAGCTTCCTACATGGGGAGAAGTATAAGAGGAGAATGCTCTCTACGAGTTAAAAGCGGCCCGAGAATGCGGTGAAGAGATGAGGCAAGCATAACCACCCGACATGACTGCGTGGATAGATCGGGAAAAGACGGCTGAAGTGACGTTGCCACACCTTGTATTGCGCAAATGCTCCTTCCTGTCTTTGCTTCTGTGGATTTTTCACTTCCTCTATAAAGAACGAGGACTTATAGGGGGAACTTTCTATGCTCCAACACTAATATTTTCTGTCGGCGAGAAAAAGGGGTCCCGAGTTCATGCCATTTATGGCGACAGATAATTAGAATCTGAGCTCTTTCCCGAGGGGAGAGAAAAAAAAGATTAGAACATCCCTGACCACCACCACCACCCCTAGATGAGAAGCATGGATTGATATCATTAAGAGCATTGGGGTTAAATTTTTAAAAATAAAATATGAAATCTTGTAAAATAAGTCTAACTCATTTCTTATTCATAACAATCAAATAACCATAAACCCTAAAACCATGCTATGATCTTTGAAATACTATAAACCGTAATCGATGACGAAATCTAATATGCGCATGTAAAAAAATCATATATAAATATAAATCATCTCTCGTGGAGTCCCACGAAGGCGCCACAATAGTTCTCTTAGAAGCCGGCGCTAGAATAAAAGCAGGCCTTAGAGGCCGAGCGGTATCATGTCTTTGTGGCGGCGCCAAGGAGGTGATGGGGCAGGGGTGATGGATTGAGGCAAGTGGTGGATCTGGTCGATGCACCGCTCCGGTCAGAGTCGCCTACCTGGAAGTCTATCCCACTTAGGTAAAGGGTCTCGTAGGGTGTCATCGTGTGGGGGTATGGAAGGTGACGGGTCAATGTGTGTGGATACGAATGTAGTGCAGAAGGTGGTCAATGTGTGAGGTGCGGGTGTGTGTGGTGTGGAAGGTGGCGTCAGTGTGGGAGTGCGAATGTGGTGTGTTTGACCGCGTCCAATGTGTGGGGGTACGAAATGTGGTGTGGATGGTGAGGGGTAACTATGAGAGGGTAACAAAGTAGAGAAACTCGCATCAAGTGTGCATGTACCGCTGCCACTGTCTACGCCATGACCTGTGCCATCTCAGGCATGGCCCGATAGGCGAATACGTGACTATATGTGCGCCTATGCGCAAGTGCACCTTGTCGCCTCAAGTAATATAATGATAAGTGAGTATCGTTCCCACGGAGGAATTGAGTTACTAAGTACAGGCTCTAAATCTGCTTTGTGCTTTATTTGGATGTTAGGAAAATCTGCAGAAAAATTCAAAGACACTAATCTAGGCATACAGAATGGTAATATAAAGACTAAAAACCCTTAAGGTATAGATTTCACTAAACAATGATGTATGAACCTCCCAACCCAGTGTCGATGGTCAATTTCATCATGAAGATGGCGATTTAACTAATGTATATTCGAATCTCTCTCGAGCATTCATACCTTTACTCCTTAGAAAAGGTTATCTTGCATCTACGCACCAAACCATCATAACTGGATACATTAGACCCTAAATCTTAATACCCTCATCTCACTTATATCTCTATCTCATGATAATTAGATGGTAAATCATCCATGGTCTAATTTTACTCTCACTTCCAGTTTGAATCAAACCACAATTCCTTGTACAAATATTATTGCCAAATATCCACAAGCATTAAGATCTAAATGAAATACTCAGCACTAAATATGAAATAAAACATCAATCAATATAAATTAGGAGAGATTCATGCAAATATGTGCTTTGAAACACATCTAAACCCTAAGAAAACTAATTAAAACATAAGTGGAAAGTAAATACAACCATCGAAAGAAAAAACGGAAAGGAAGAGAAAACAAATTTGGCGTTAGGCTCCTTTTTCTCCTCCATTATCTTAACTTCTTCCTCAAGTATTATTCCTCTTTTAATAACAAGCCCTGAAATCTCTCAAAGACAAGCCCTAGTGTTCACCCAAAAGGAGCTTGTTCTCCTTCAAAAACGTCAAAAAAATCGTTCCAAATCCTCCTCCTTTCGATCCCTACGGTTTGAGCTTTAAAACCCTCCATTATGGGCTCAAAATGGGCTAAAAATCCACCCAAAACCGACCCCCGAGCGTCGCGATGGAGTACAACAACGTCGCGACGTCGTTTTACACAACTCTGCCGTCGCGACGTTGGTTCTCACGTCGCGACGTTCGCTGCGATCCTGTTTTTTGCTCCCGACTTGTAAGGTCATAACATTAAATACGAACTCCGATTTAGGTGTTCTTGAGTACCGTTGACTCTTGAAGATGTAGAATCATATCCATATATGACTTGATGCAATATGAGCTCAATATGATTTCTGAAAACGTCAAAATACAGTAGCCTCTCCTGCTGAAGGTGCTGCAATGTTTGCTGATTTTCTTCCAAGTTTTGGAACTTGCACACTTAACTCCTTTGTTGAACTCCAATTTTGGTGTTCTTGGTATCCCCTAAGCTCTTGAAGTGTAGAATCCATACATATGGCTTGATGCAATAGGAGCTCATATGATGTCTGAAATGTCAAAATTCAGTAGCCTCCTGTTGCTTTTGTAGCAGTTTTACTGTTTGCACGATTCCATAAATGGATGACACGATCATAAGTGAGCTTTTTAGAGCATTAGGGAACTTATTTAACATAAAAACACTAGAAAAAATAACTAAAGCATAAGGATAAAATGAGTATTTAAGATACTCATCACACCCCCAAACTTAAATTCTTGCTTGTCCCCAAGCAAGAGACCATCTCAAAACAAAACAAAAATTGAAAATGACATGAACTAAAAATAATGAGATGAGTATGATAACATGATTTCAAATGGAAGAATCACTGTGAACACAATTTAGCAATATTAGCCTTTTCAACCAAAATTTAGGATCCTTAAACTTTTAAACTTTCTAAGGAACATGGCAAAACAAAGCATGGTGAGCAAAACAAATCAACCCCCTAAGTCTGCAGTGACCTTTCCCAAGGAAACTAAGTGTAGGTGTGCTTATGATCTTGAGTGTATAGAAAGGTCTAGCACCCCGAACTTAAGCTCAGCTCACTGTTGGAAGAAGCTAGCCCCAGAAAGGATAGAGCACCCTTTTTATTCATACCAAAATACCCTAAAAATTTCTAAATACCTAAAAATGAAGAACTAGTGCCGAAGTTTTAGATGAGTGTTCTGTAGCGGGGGATCTATTAAGTGACTCCCCACCCAATTAGTTAAGGGCACAGGGCATTAAATTCCCCTTCAAACTTCACCCAGAACACTCAACCAAACTCAAGGCCCTAGGTTGTGGGAAGGATCCATCTTGTCCCATGTAGCGGGCGTGAAGTCAATGACTCGGCCCAATTGGCTTAGAGATTAGGCTTTGAAAGGCCCCTCGAATTTGTGCGGGTTCGATTGGATGATCCACTTATTCTAATTCACAAGCCTTTTTTTTTGACTTTTTTTTTTCTTTTTCACTTTTTCTATTGTTTTTTAATTTCTCTTTTTAGTTGGGGCTCGATGGCAATCCTCTTTTGATTGGGTGTCCCATCACTTAGGTGGCTAGTCCCAAGGTTAGTTGAATTCAGGCAATTAGGGACCAAGGTATACAGGAGACCAAAAGTGTGATAGATTCCTTGAGAAATGGCTTCTTGTAGCACGATTAGAGTGACTAAAGCTAAGTCACCCATACGAAGCAAGTATACAATTCCCGGATCATTTACCCACCCCAAACCTAAGGGTCTATTCCTCTTTACATGGCATTTTTGAATGATTGCCAAATGACCTTCTACTAGCCAACAAGGCATCAAACTCACTCATATGAGACACAAAATAAATAAAATAAAGAATGAAAAACACATGCAACTAACAACCAAACAACTAACTAGAAATAACTAAAACAGGTAAGGAGATACAAAAGTTGGATTTTGGAAATTTTTTTTTTTTATTTTTTAATGAATTCTTGAATTCACCCCCAAACTTGAAATGAACATTGTCCTCAATGTGAAACAAAACAAGAATGGATAATGAGTACTCCCACGAGGTTGATCAAGTCTCAGTTTGCTCCAGTAGATATAGCTTAAACTGGAGCGAAAGAGGTGTTAAGAGGGTTAGACCTTAAGTCCAAATGAAGGGATCTTGGATATAGGGTTTCCTCTTTGGTTCTTTAAGCCGCCAGAATTATTGAACTTTCAAGCTTTCCAACTGTGCTTCAAAACCTATTTGAATCCCAAAACACGAGTAAAAACTAAAACAGAAAAACAAATCAAGCACGAAAATTTATTAAAAAAGCATTTCAAAACTAACCACAGAGAAATAGAAAAAAGGAAAGAAAGCGTTTTAGGCAGAACACCTCCGGTACATGCTCCCGTTTTTAGTCGGCTAGACTCTACCAACTATGGATAGGTTGGTGTTTCTTGCCTCCATCCTTTCTAAGGCGTCGTGCCAAATCGGTAGCAGGCATAGTCTTCCACAATCTTATTATTTTTTGATTTTCTATTTTTTTAATTTTGTTTCAGTGGTTCTCTCAATTCATTGTTGAAGTGAATGATGTACTCATCCACCTCAGAATTGGGATCGTCTTCTCATTTTTCAATTCTTCATGCATCTCTTCAGTAGTCATCTCAGGAAGGTCTCTACAACCTCCTCTTACCTTTTCACTATGATTCGGAGAAGTTGACTCTTTTCCTCCTTTTCAACTAAGTCTTTTAGGTTCTGCATCATCCTCCTCCCTTTTGAGAGCTTCTCAAGTTCTTCATTACCTCTTGGTAGTTTCTTCATTGTAGCTCCAGTTTTCTTCTTCTGTATTCACCCCAAGAGTAGATGGCGAACTCTCATGTTGTCCTTCAAAGGACATTGTAGCCAGATTCTCTTGTTCTTTCATATATTTTGCCACTAGTTCTTCTATACTCATACTCTCCTCTTCTTTAGTTTGTTCTTTCTCAAATCCAAGTTGAGTATAAGAAGTGGCCTTTGGAGCCATCTCTTCTTTCAAGCTCTGGAATGGTGCAGGCTGAATTTGAACATTAGCCCTTGTCAATTCCATGAATTGAACTTGAGATGTCACACATTCGGCGCCAGACCTCTTTCATTCAATTAATCTGCCTCTAACTGTCATTCTCTCATGTGGAGGTTGACTTATCTCATTTGGATTAAAAACGAGGCAGCCAACTTGAGAGTAGTCAATTTCATCCATTGATCTTGAAAATTCAGGTTGTGCCATGGTATCTGACTTGAGTTCTTCTTAATTCATCCACCCAAGCCTTACAGAGCTTGATCTTTGGACTTGTGGAGATTGAAGAGTGTTATAGCTTGTATTCCATGAGGTGTTTGGGTGGTAGCTCCATCAAAATTGCCAGACACTCAAGTATGGAGATACCTCCATATTGAGCATAATCCCGATGATGCATATAGTTTGCCACACTTGACTTGACGAGTTGTCAAATAATATTTGATGCTCATGACTGATTGCCGCGTTCTTTGGATTCTTTATCGGGGTCAGCCCGATACATTTGTCAAATTGATGATAGGATCCATTGTGATTAGTACTATAAACAAAAAATAAAATTCAAAAGTAAAGTGGATAAAGGAAAAATAAAAACAAGACTAACTATATCCAAAGTAGGTAAAGCTGGCTGGAAATCAATATTAATAAGCACAGTCCGGCAGCCAGCGCAAGAAACTTGATAAGTAGGAATGCGTGATGTGTATATATGTACGCCTATGTGCGTAAATTCTGCGTCGCCTCAAGTAATCTCTGTGATAAGTGAGTATCGTTCCCACGGAGAATTAATGAGTTACTAAATCTTTGAGCTCTGAAATCAGCCTATGCTTTATTTGGAGTGTTGGAAAATCTATAGAAAAATTCAAGACTAATCTAGGCATGCAAGAATGAGCGTATAAGATCTAAAAACCCTTAAGGTATAGATTTCACTAAACAATGATGTATGAACCTCTAACCCAATTAATCGATAATTGATTCATCATGAAGATGGCTGATTTAACTAAATGTATGGTCGATCTCTCTCGAGCATTCGCACACTATATAGAAAAGTTATCTTGCATCTCACGCCTCGAGCCATCCATAACTAAGGATGCATTGAACCCTATAAATCTTAATACCACACCTAATCTCCCTTATATCTCTATCTCATGATAATTAGATGGTAAATCATCCATGGTCTAATTTTTTACTCTCACTTCATGATTTTAAGGATCAAACCACGATTCATACAGAATATTGGCCCAGAAATATCCACAAGCATTAAGATCTAAATGAAATACTCAACATAAATATGAAATAAAACATCAATCAATATAAATTAGGAGAGATTCATGCAAATATGTCTTTGGCTACATCTAAACCCTAAGAAAACTAATTAAAACATAAGTGGAAAGTAAATACAACCATCAAAAGAAGAAAAAACGAGGAAAGAAGAGAAAACAAATTTGGCATTGAAGCTCCTTTTTCTCCTCCGGCCTCTTCTTCTTCCTCGAAGTATTCCTTCCCTCTTCCAATAACAAACTAAATCTCTCAGAACAAGCCCTAGGTGTTTCCACCCAAAAGAGCTTGAATTACTCCCTCAACGTCAAAAAATCGTTCAAAAATCCTCCTCCTTTACGATCCCTACGGTTTGAGCTTTAAACCCTCCATTGTAGGCTCAAAATGGGCTAAAATCCGCAAACCGACCTGAACGTCGCGACGTCGTGCGACAACGTCAGCGACGTCGTTTACGGCTCTACGCCGCGTGCGACGTTGGTTCTCACGTCGCGACCTGCGTTAACGGTCCACGTTTTTGCTCCAACTTCGTAAAGTCATAACTTTGTCATACGAACTCCGATTTAGGTGTTCTTGGTACCGTTGGAAAGCTCTTGAAGTGTAGAATCTAACCATATATGACTTGATGCAATATGAGCTCATATGATTTCTGAAAACGTCAAAATACGTGCCTCTCTCCTGCTGAAGATTTGTCTGCAATGTTGCTGATTTTCTTCAAGTTTTGGAACTTGCATAACTCCTTTGTTGAACTCATTTTGGGTGTTCTTGACATCCCTAAGCTCTTGAAGTGTAAATCCCGCATATGGCTTGATGCAATGGGCTATGTGAGTGTCTGAAAATGTCAAAATTCAGTAACTCTCTGTTGCTTTTGTAGCGGTTCTTCCTGATTTTGCACAATTCCCACCAAATGGATGACTGATCATAGAGTGTGAGCTTTAGAGCATTAGGGAACTTATTTAACATAAAAACACTAGAAAAAATAACTAAAGCATAAGGATAAAATAGGTATTAGTCTCATCAATGACCTCATTTCGGCTAGCCTCGCCTCTCCACTGCGCCTCACGCCTCTAATGGGGCATGGTAGCGGAGTCGATGAAACTTAACTGGAGGCCTACTGGTAAATTGCATGTGATGTGGAGGCCTCCCCGAGCATGCCCGAAGCAGCGATGTTTCTTCTCAAGTCTTTGTGTAGGAGCGAACAATGGTATATGTACTTTGTAGCACCATTTGTGCAAGCAGGCCGTCGACTATGTCAACCATGGCGACGATCTGCGTCATCCAAATAAATAATTATAATTACATCTTGTATTGATTAAACTCGGTCAATATATGTAAGTCAGGCCGACTTACCATAGCATTCATACTACCAGTTGTAGTATGAGAGCCTCATATCGTCTCTATGCAGGCTGGTGTCATAAAGCCTTAATACGGCTGATACCCTTTGCATGTATGGATCCTGGAAGTCCATCATACCCACCAGAAGGGGGTGAATGTATGACCCTCGCCGATCGTGTCTCCCATAGTGCTATGTACGAGACATGATATGTCATGTCAGTGGCCCCGAATTAATCGCCGCGTGCATCGACTCTATGTAGGCGATGCTCGTAAGAAGCCCATTTGGAGAGTATCTCTTGATCTGACCCAAGCGGCGTATCCGATGCTCCGGACGATGCCATACTTGACATCGAAACATACAGTCGTGACATCATGCGTAGATCTCTGACTCGACTAAGCATATATCGGGAAGGCGAGTCGACAACAACCTCTCAAACGTCACGGTATATAAGTACACATTAACCATTGTGTCGAATTCTTTTATGTGACAAGATTGGGAAATCACTATATGAACCATCTACTAATGTACAACATAATTACAACCTTATAAGTTATATAATTACGGTCAGTATAAGTCTGTGATCTCGATATAGGAGGACAGGAATTTGGGTTAAGTACCAGTGTCAAGGTACTCTCCACTGCACCCCAGCAGGAAGAAGCGAGGCTCTGGCTCTACCTCGACCTACGCCGTTTGAACTCCATGCTCATTTGGTAATCCATCGTCCATACCATGACTGGCGCCATCGAACATCCTCATCATGTAAAGTGTAGAACAATGGTGGTGCGAGGAAATGGCGCAGTCCTTGAATCGGGTCGGTCCGTGAAGCCTCTCAGACCATGGCGGAATGACTGATAAAAACACATAAATTTGCGATCCTAATTTAGTGGTAGTTTATGAAATTCGAAAAAATGTACATACATGTATGAGTGTAATACAACCACTAATCTGCATCGACAGTCTGGTAGTACGGCGTAATACGATATGTGTGCAATCTTGCGGCCTGTTATAAGTCGATGCACATGTCAAATCACGGAGTAGTGGGAGAAAGCGCGGTGAACATAAGGACCCCTTCTTGTGGAAGCAGAAGGATCCCCATAAAGCGCTAATATGAAGCCGCGTGCACTCAGCTCAGTGGCCTCATCGGCTATCGGAGTCTGGGATTCGATAAGCTGCGGGATAACCAGGATGAGATAGTCAATCCTCGCGAGCATCGGCGGGTGGGGTGACTCAGGAGAGCGACCTCTTAGCGTAATACCTTCGTCGAGCATGCATGTCCACAATGACCCGGCGGGTCAGGTCGATCTGAAGACGGGATGATAGCAACATCTGTAACGTGATCGTCATCCGTAGGGACGTAGAATGTGTGGAATTCGGGCGCCATCTCTCGGCAGAGACAAGTAATAAAGCGGCTTGATCTATGGTGATGTGGCCCCTGGCGAGGGTATATCTCTGGTAGAAACTCTTGTGGATCACGTATGGACGAATACGTGGATCCATCCTCCACAGGCTGAGGAAGGCTCTCATCTGCTGACGAGGTCGGAGAACGTCCTGTAACTATAATTAACGAAATAACCATGTTTATAATTGAATAGATATATAGATTAGAGAGTAAAACTGGAATCTTGAATTCATGAATATTAAAGTACAGAGCACGCTCGGTGTCAACAAGTGGGACTTTATTATACGTCTTGCAATGGCAGACGGATGAATCAATGGATCCCGACGTCATGTAGCCCTCCCGAACTCCATATATATCACGTATGCACAAATACACTATAAATATTAGAAGTGTATCACAATAATTAAAGATAATTCAGAGACAATCAAACACACACACACCGCATTATTTTGTGTTTTAAAAACTTATTTCGGATACGGAACATAAACTAGAATCAAACATGTGTTGGGTTTATGATCCATAAAGGGCTTGAAATTGATGCAGTAGATAAAGACAGCGAGGCGGAGGAATTGATATGATGGAGGAGATGGATGGGGATAATTGAAGCAACATGTTCACATGGCGATGGAAGCAGATGGTGGAGAGACTGAATATTAGGTCTTGCATTGTTGTCCACATCTCAAAGAAATTTTAGGATGGGATACTCTGAAATATATAAGTAGCTATGTCTTAGTTTGCTATAGAAGGCAATTTATATATATGTGAGTATCTTGTTCCTGTGCCATTCGAAATATCTAGCCTCGACAACGGTAGGAAGTATCAAAGTTTCTATAAAAATCCACATCCATCATGGTAGAAACGGAACATGTAAATCGATGGAGCATTTATAAGTGAGAAGATAAGAGGAAAGAATAATCTCTTTGAAGCATGTTCCATCTCGGTTTTAGAGCTGACAAATATTCTTAATAAGGCTCTACGTTACAACCTAATTTTTCAAGAACTAAGTTCTAAGCTTGGTTTAAAAAGTATATATCTCTTTAACTTGAGAGGAGTGTAGAATGTCAGTTATACGATTAAAGTAGGTGTAATCCTAATGTTTAGGATTAGGATTTTAGGTTCCCACGTCTCGGGGATACAAATCTGAATGGATTCACAATTATATTTCTACTTTCCTTAGATGTGTAAGATTAGTTAGTATGATTAAGGACTGATTTGGGATCACTCCTTGTATTATATGTTAGCATGCGTTATTCGATAGAGGCAGAAAATATCTCTTTTACCATATTACCTTCCGGATATGAAGCGTCAAGTAACTAAGTTTCATGTTTGATACTTGTTGACCGGGAGGAGGAAGTTAGAGAAATACGAGGAAAGTAAAATTGAATGATGGGTGCAAAATGATTGTAATGGAAGTAAATGAAGCGTTCATCATTAAATTAAGAATATGAAGAGTACTTTAGTCTCCGTTCTTTTTATGTTTTTAGCGGTGTAAGCTACCCTCGAAAAGGGGTCCATGTATACTAGATTTTCCGTTTTATGTTTGATCCGTGATATTATGGTTACGTGGAATGAAAAATATGATCCCACTTAGATGGAATCTAGTTTCTCCATTGTAACAATTTCCACTCAAATTATAGCACATGGATTTCCAATTTTTTCGGACCAATCTTTGAATAAATGTTTTGAATTATTTGTCTGAATCTTCATGCGTGAGATCATATAGATATTATGCATTTGGATCCAGGAGATCATCACGATTTTAATGTCTAGTTAGATGAAGCCGAGACGCCTTTACATTGGAATCTAGTTGCCCGGCAAGCCCGATTCTAATTTTTTACGTTCTCTAGTGTTCATTTGCTTTTCATAAGTCTAACCTATGAAAAGTAAATGAAATATTCTTCATAAATCACGGCTAAAGATCTTGGGTGAAGTAGGGTTTTCTCTGCCCCAACATTGGCTTCGGACTTGGTTGTAGCTAAGATGTTGTATATCTGCTTTTAGTTGTAATCCTGGCTTATCAACTTTCGTTTAATGAACTGGATTCGGCTCATGTTAAAATCATAGAATTTTGGAAACTTTAGCAACCTCGAGTCTTGATTGAGGAATTTTATCCATATAGGCCCATACCATTTGCCTTCTATTGGTTCCATCCCAATCCCGATACCGCGTACAATTCCCTTTGATCTTAGTACAACATATGCAAAACCCGATCTTTGCGGTACCACTAACTATTACATCGTTACCTCGACTCGAGGTACCGCTCAATCTATCGCAAACTCGGAAAAATGTTCCATGCCTCTTTGTAATCTACTATACATCGAGAAATCCCATACCTATCAAACATATAAACACTAAGTAGTATCCACGAAATGATAACAAAATATATACCAAATCAACCAACCCAAACATATCAATATTCGAGATAAGTTAAGAACATCCGTGGCGTTAGAGGCGAGGCGTTACTGGAATAGCGAAAAAGCGGCGCGACGAGATGAAGAAGAAGGCGACGGAATCGGGCGGCAGGCGCCGGCCGGGGAGGGAGAACAAGAGACGGGTGGCGGAAAATGGAAGGAGGCGTGGAAGAAGAAGCGAGAGAAGAAGAGAAGCGGTGAGGGGAAGAGGGCCACAGCGATCGCGCGGCGCGAAGGAGAAAGCGTCGGAATAGGAAAATGGGGAAAAAAGCCCTAGATTTAACTCAACCAAATGCCGCGTTCGAATGGCGAACATATTAGTTGATTCTTGGCGTTGTGAGCAGCGACATTTGAAGCCCAATTGAAAAATCGCCCAGATTGTGGGCCCGGCAGCGGTGGGGAAAGTAATCCCGAATCTGTGGATTACCGGCGGCGGTGCTTCGGTCAGCGCGTACCGTTGTCGTTCACGAACTGCGTGATTCAAAAGCCGGCGTTATTGCCGTGATAAAACATTTTTGGAATTATTTTGGAACCAATATTAATTTTTTTTTTTTAAATGGTGTATTTCCCGTACCAGAAACTCATTACGAGAGCAGCCTAGGAGAGAGGATTGGAGCGGAGCGAGCGGAGACTGAAGACAGGGAAAAGACGAAAGGAAAAAGAATGAAAGGGATCGGAGGGCCCTTACTGTGCATGGGAGATCTGCTGAGCGACGTTGGGGAAGCTGATCCCCACTCCGATCGACCACCATCGTCATCTTCCTCAATTCCCGTTTCTCACATACCCTTCGCCCCTCAATCTCAGTAACTCTTCAGTTTCATTTTCAATTTTCCTCATTTCTGTTGCTTCCTAATTTGTTCTTTTCCTTTTTCAATTTAAATTTTGTGGGTTCCTAGTACGATTCTGTCTACAGATCCGCTCATAACTGTCCCCTTTGTGCATCTGTATACGTGCTAATAGCTTGACTATGAAATCCGGATTCCAGTAGTTTCTTATCTTGTGTCAATTACTCAATTCATAGTTTGAGTTGGGATTCTGGAAACAACAGAAAGTGGAACGATTTTGCGCCAATTAGGACATTCTCATAATAAGCTAGCCATTTATGCAAGTCAGCCACAAACGTAAGAAAGCTTGAATATTATACGAACATTGATTCCCATAACCAATGGAAACCATTGAATGTCTGTTACCCACACACCTCACTAGAGCACAGATGTTTTACTCTGTATACCTGTTCATTAGTTCTTAAAGTTTGTTTGCTAAGTTGCTGCTCCACTCCAGGGTCAAGGAGCGTTAGAGTTGAGAAACATGTTGAATTCTTCTTTTTAACTTTTGATGTAATTTTAGCTCGTTTAGTTTTATTTCCTAGTGGAATCAGGGGATGATTATGTGTGCTTTCATTTGATAGTTGTAAGTGCTTTTTCAACTTGAATCTTTACAAGTGATACAGGGCTGACAGCTCAGCTAATGGAAATTATTATTATTACCTTAAATGGAAAGCCAAAAAGTGAGAATAGATATCTTTCTGGTTATTTGCCTGGTCTCAGAGTTTGGGAATGTGACCTGAGTTTGTAGAAGAGTTGGTGATGTTTCATTGTATCATGCTTAGTACTTGCGTCAGGAGAGACATTAAAACTTTGGCGCAAGGTTTAACAAGGGTTCTCTCATTTTGTTGGAAAAGGATTACAAGATATTACTTATTAAAAGGAGCAAATATGGAAACACTCAGAATATCCAAATAGATGTATCCACATGAGCAAAAGGAAACAAAAGAAAAGAAAAGAAAGGCTAAGTGGTAAGAACCCTTGCAATAGTTGTAGATGACATTCCACCCAGATTCTAGGGCATAGAATTCCTATAAAATATTCAATAAATTGGATTTGCCTCTTAGTCTACAAATATACCTCTTGGTTAGCCAATCCAGGTCTTCAACAAAAATCAATTATCTAGTTATACTTTCCAGGATTCTTCTTCATGGCTGTATATTTGGCATTGACTTTGCAACCTTCACTCTGCTTCTCATCGCCATGGTTTGTCAAATGTGGCTTTTTCCATCTTATTGATGTGAATAGAGGTCCTCATGCAAGTAACACATCAATATGCTTCCAATAATAGTTGAAAAATGTGATATCAAAATAAATTAAACCACATTTTCTCTTCAGCTCCATATGCCTCCAGTTTGAGAAAATGTGATATCAAAGTGACATAAGCCACATTTTCTTCTTAACTTCTATATATGCCTTTTGTGATATGAGAAAGATATCTATGCTAAAACGAGAATGACCGATTATCGTTTTCGATCTCCACCATTCTTAGGAATGGTACAGCTAGGATTGGAGAATTTTTAGTCAATATATTGATTGGATTCAAGCTCTTGTTAGGGTGCTCCCATTTGTAAAAGATGTCCAACTGCTTTCAGAAATTCTTCTGTTGTGCATTCTATGTGGACTCATCCCAACAACATTTTGTATTTTTGTTTTGGTGGGGGTGGGGGTTTGGGGTTATAGGTTTGGACTCATCAACAAGATAAGGTCATATGTGAAAATAGGCTTTAATAGCTTTATGCTCTTGTGTGATGAAGAGACGTGGAAGGATTTGGGGGACGACCTTACTTTATTTGTTTTGGTGCATTTGAAGGGAGTGTGATGATAGAATGTTTGAAGAAAGGGAGTGCTATGATGAAATGCTTTATAAATATTTATTTGGATTCACGATCAAAGCACCCGAGTACAATTTATTTTGATTAACGATTTCCAACTCACCTTAGATTCAACACAACCAATATTTTGAACCTTGAGGTGCCAAAGAGCTCGTGACAGGTTTATAGGCGCCTAGGGTGCCCAGAGCAACGAAGTGATTGGGTTGTTTGGTATGATTGACATGGTCAGTGTGCTTGTTTGAATTTGCCGATTCGAATTTTGAGATGGGGTGAGAATGGTAGCCTCCCAAGGTACCCAATGTAGGGTACCTAGTAACTTTTTGTAACCTTCTCAACTGGTTGAGAATTATGCCTTGCATTGTAGAGCTCTACAATGTTATCATACTTTCTTCTTCAAATATTTCTTCCTATTGATTCTCAGTTTTGCAGCTGCTTGAGTTAAATTGACTTGTGTGCTCAGTTTTGAAGTGCTGAGGGTACCATACGAATTTTTAGGGAAGCTTATGGGCTGTGATAGCATTCTCTGAGTGGAGCTGTGTGGGGATGAGGTGCAAAAGTATCACCACATATTAAACCAACTTTGTCTTTTTGGTATACTTTCGGAAGGAACATAATGGTGGAACATTTATGAGTGCTCAGATAAGATGCTCAAAGACCTTCTGGATTGGGCCAGAAATTCATGGGTGACTGAATATTTCTTATCTATTAATCGGGTTCTGGTTTGGTCAGCGAGGATGCTGAGTGCTTTCCTTCACTTTCCCTTTGGTGCTCATCTATGTTGTGCCTTTTTGTTAGAAAGGAATATATTTTCTATTTGTTTGCATAATGAAAAGAGGTGCCATATGGAGCAGGTTCCTTTCTATCAACATGGGGCCATCTGCTCCTCTGTTTCACATGTGCCCTCATCTCTAGATTTTCCCCGTTCTAACACAATGTGACACCCTAAATGCCCAAATATCTTGAATACCCCGATGACACTGTTGCTCTTTTCTGTTGGGTGCTGGGGCAGATTCCCAACTTCATCTTGGGGTGTTCTTTTAGTAACATACTTGCATACATATATACCTAAGGGACTGGGAATGTTTGTTGAGCATGAGCTATACCTTAAGCCAATCTGCTCCTCTCATAAGCCAATCTGCCCCTCACTGGGTCTGGGCTCCTACACACTATAACTCAAAACCCTCCTTTAGGTTGGTGTTTACCATTCTCATGGCCCCTTGGTCAAATACATATATGATGGTATAGGGAGAAGTATTTGGAAGGATTAAAGCTCAAGCTCCAATTTCCTCCCTCCTAACCTTTGCACTTCAACATATGTTTGTTTACCATCCTTCCTACAGAAAGGCTGCATCAATACCACGTAGCCAATGAAACAAAGTGCTAATGTAAGTTCTATTTTTTCTTTTCTGTTCATTTCTTGCATATGTACACACATATATGTATGTATTTATGTATATATTTGTATTTGTATATTTTCAGATTGTCCATTAATATACCCTAACAGTATGTATTGTGTGTATTACACATTATTCAGAGATAATTATATGAATCTGGTCCAATCCTCTTGGTTTTTAATACCTAAAGTTAGAACATGTGATGCCTATCTCAAATCTGAGTCTGAAACATCTTATCTGTCTTGAGGAAAAAGAATGTAAGATTGTGGTATATTTTGTCGAATGCCACATGATTCCAGTTGGTAGGCTGGTCGATTTTCGTTAGTTGCTTGGAATTTTACTGGCATATTTTACCTGTTGTTACCTTTTCCGAGATTAGGAGGTTTAGGCTTATCTTGAGACTTGAATAAATTTTTTTTTCTGTGTTTTCATTTAATCCATGTGATTCCGTTGCAGTTTTTATCTTTTCTTTTTGTCTGCAACTCTGAATTTAACATCATGCTGCTTGCTTTAGGAAAACTATGATGAATTGAACAAAGCACTGGCTGGTACAGACCACTCATGGACTGCTCTAACACTCAAGGTGATGGGTTTTCTGTGAGGAAGGATGAGGAAGGATATCAATATACACAGGGCGCTTTTGTATATTGGTGATTTGCATGTTAGATAATATAAAAAAAAAGGCTGTAGTTCCTTGTAATAGAAAACTTGATTTGGTTCTGAACCTGCAGTGGAAAGAATTTTTATCCTGGAAAATATAACTTCTCCAAATATTCATGGTGATCTATTACTTATAGATGTTCAGGAAGATTTGCTATATTTTCATTTAAATGGCATTATATTCTTTTTAAAGCGTTGAAGATAACCTGCTGCTCTTCATTCAACAAGTAAATACATGTCTTTTAGGACATCCTAATTTTGGGATTTGTCATCACACCATGAACCCCTTTTTCTGCTGGGCAGTGTAATTAAAATAGCGGCATTTTTAGTCATTCTGATGACTCAACTGCTCTCTTTTCATAATTTCAGCTGTGCACAGCTTTACAAACTGCAAACAAGCTGGTTCAGTCCACCAGTAAAAATGCTGAACTGCTGTTGGAGAAAGTTGAAGGGCTTGAGAGAGTCGTCAAGAGGGGAGATTCTGCTGTGGCAGCAGCCAAAGCCATCCATATCTCTCTTAATCAGAAGGATCACATTAGTTGGCACGAGGCCATAAAAAAATCCAGAGCTCACTGGGCATAAGGTAGGTTCTCGGAATCTTCCTTCATAGTTTATTTGGGGGGCCAAAGGTGTTGACTTACTGCCTTGTTGATAAAAGGTATTACGTTTGCAAAAAGGGAAGCCTTAATCTTCAAATGGAATTTGTTCTCCATTTAATTTGTAAGTTTACTGTTGATATGATCTTTGGTGGATTGCTTAAGTTGATTTAATATAAAAGTCAAGATGCCTACTATTACCATATAGCATATGCATGCACACGAGTTTGTAGAACTAGGTCAGTTCATGATTTTTTTTATTGTTTTGAGCTGATCCAACCTGCCTAACACGACTAGAACATGTTAAAGAGGTCACTTAATGCAACTATTGTCCCTGATTCAGGAATGCAAGAGATTCATAACTTTATAGCAGAAATAAGTTTATTGGAAGTAACTTCACCATTTGTCAGGTTGTTGCCCAGTGGATGGAACAAAGAAATATGCCTGCCGCAGCCCAACTCCACCAATCAAGTGAAATATATATATATATATATATCAGTGCACCTATTCTTTCATTAATATCATTCAAATGTTCAGCTGTATGTTTTTTGTACTCCTGTAATCTATTGTTGGGCTCTAATGGAATTGATTGTCTTCTTGAAAAACTCCTAAGTAAATCTGATGAGCTATTCCTAAAGCTGCGAGATATGGGCAGATGCATCCATACCAGTCACTTTGGAATACAAGTTGCAGCATGCAAATCTACATGTAACAAGGTAGTTGCTTATGCAGCCCGATGTTTTCTCTCCTTGAATATTAAAATTGTATGGGCACTGGGAGCTCCACCCAATATTAATTAAGCAATCATCTGTAGTCATTACATACTTCTGGTAAATATGCACCTATATGACATTAACAACACCTGTAAGTGTGGATGGATTGGATGATGTACCACAAAACGTCAAAACAAGCTTCAAAAAACCATCAAGCAGGAAAGAATAAAGACAATATATCAACAACCCTCCATTAGGCTTCTACTCTCGTCTACTCTTCCATTGTATCTTTTTTCTTAGTATTAACGTCATTGTCATCCTCTCTAGAACTCCCCTATGATGCTTTCTAAGACCCGCAAAAGCCATTACTTTCTTTAATGTTTTTTCCCACCTCTGCATATAATAACACTTCATGCTCTATAAACAACACAATCAAATCGCCATCAAAGCCCCTCTTAGCCTTCTCTCTTCTTTAATTTATTGAATCTCCCTTTCGCTCATATTTTGAGTGATAGATCTGAAGCAGTGACATCAGTACTAGCCTCTTTCCCTATATAATATTTATTTCCATTTAAGCGGCCGTGATGTGATGTGATTTGATTTCCCCCAACAATGTTGTTTAAAATTAAAAACCTTGACGGTATAGAACAGTACACTAGTAATAGAAGTTATCGCTCCACGTGGAGGATGATTAGCTGATTTGTTCCATTCCATGGCCTTTGGTAGGCTTATTCCCGACCTCCATTACTAAATATAATCTTTAATTGTTTATTCATTTTTGTGAATGAATGAATGAATGAATGTTGATCTCATATACTTCCCCTTCATGCTGAAACCACGGTTGGATTGGATTGATTGCATCAAGACCAGAGAGGGCAAAGTGGGTTTTGTTTCTTTAATGTTTAGATCTACAAGTTGTTAGAAGTTACAATCAGGGCGTAAGTTCAATGATGTGAAGGTACCCACTCCCGACATACCTTATTAGTTGTTGTTACATTAAAATAACGATATGATTACGTAACAAAACCCACTACCCACTTGCTAATGAGTTTGATCCCCGACTAGTTTATTAGCGACCTTTGCTTTGATTTCAAAAAGCATCCACTGAGAAAAACAAACCAGCTCAAATTTTATTTGCAGGTGTCCTATAGGTATAACATGCTGCAATGACACAGGGTGTTTACCTGCTTTGCTGGTTGTTCCGTCGACAGCTCCCTCGTTATCATTCATTAAGAACTCCTTAACCATAACCCCCCGTGATCTGTCTAACTTCTAACCTAACCCGTGTTAGCAAATATTTTACCTTTATTACTACGCTTACAATTATAAGTCCCCAACAAAGATATTGACCAAACCATATCAATCCAATGCATCCTGAGAACTCGTATAATAGTACATTATATTTTAATACACTCCCACTGAATTCACTGTTTGTTTTCCGTAGGATGCCTCTAAATTTATTATGTATTCGAGTATTTAAAAATTGTATGAAACGTTAGAATCGTGTTGTATTTAAGTTCATCGATGTTTGGAGACTAACTCTCGATTCTAGGTATGGTGGATTTTTCAGTTGGGGGTTTCATCTCATCAGCTCTGTACCATATATATAAAATCACCTTTTGGAAAAAAAAATATGAATTAGTACTACTATATGTTCCAAAGAGTTTTAAATTCGTGTTTAGAGAGAATCTGATGATCTAGCCATCGGACAAGGAATCTTATATTTTTCTTAGTATATGAGGAATATTTTAATCCAATGATTTGTTAATTGCAATGGGTTGACAATCAATTTGTTCAATAATGATTTTTGATAAAAACGAACCAATTATGGCGTAGTTTGACTTCAATTATCAAAGTTGAATTCCGGTGCTTTCATCGCCATCCATTTATATGCATACTATACTTAGAAGTGAGTAGGTTTCAAGCAGAGAAAAAAAAAGCTATAGTAGGGTTTGAAGAAATTTACACCCCACCCTCAACTGTAATCAATTAAGCCTTTGTAACACAAAATCATTCAATCGAATATCAAAATTCATTTTTGTTAAATCAACACTACAAGATAAGCTTTAATCAGAATACAAATATGCTTTTTGGAAGTTGAGGTTTGTTATAGAAATATGCCCAAAAATTACTATGATTATTTGAGTAACAAGTATCCAAATAAATCATAATTTGAGTGTCTGATGAGTCACTCACAATTTTGCGACTGTTGGTAGGATAGGTACCAAGTGAGTCACTCCACAGTTTGTGACTGATTATTTTGGTGACAAGTATCAAATAAATCTAATTGATATCAGTGAGTCACTCATTTTTGTGACTGTTGGTAGGATTAGTTAACAATGCAAACATTTTTTTGTGAGACGTTTACGACACTATGAAGACATAGTACAGGCAAAGACTGGTGTCCATTCATTTGGATATGAGGTTTAGGTTATATGTCAAATATGAATGACATATGGTAATGGACAGCATAGTTTTTCCCCCTTTTTTAATTATTATTTTATTTGGAATAGAGCACCTACCAAAAAGGGTATGATGTTGATCGCTTACAAGGACTGGCAAAAGTTACTAAGGCATTCTCCATAACCCAAACTCAATTATAAATTTAGGCCATGGTGACTAGTCATCCACAGGAAACATTCAATCAAGCACACATCTCTGCCATTTGACCTTATAAATTGTTTAAGTTGTCATCTATGCTGGATTAATAAGGCACTTTGAATTGTTTTTGGCGTTTTCTTCAAAATGTCTAGTAATAATTGGATCACAGTCTTTACTTATATATTTATATGCATTCTCATTACTAACCAATATGGGCTTTTAAAAACACTTAACATTAATTTGATATTTATGCTATCTTTACATATTCGCCCAGGCCTGCATTCACTTGTAGTGGAACATTAGAAGACTTTGAGTCATGCTGATAATCCTCATTCAAACAAAATTTAATGAAACTTCAACTTATCGAAATACGGTTTAGTATGAGCCTGTATATATGTAGCTACGATCTTGTTCAAAAAACTTGAAAGGCTGCATGTGTCCGTGTAGTATGATATTGTTCATTTTTTGTCTAGGTCTTTATGGTTTTGTTTTTAGATTTTTCTTTTAAAAAATTTCATCACCAGAATTCAGATCGTCAAATTAAATAATTATATCTTCATCATCTTTTCATTTCTAATCGATGATGTAAGATATTATAAGACTTCGGGTGCCTAAACCAACGGTTGCTAACGTTTAATTTGATTTGACTTTTTTTCATTCGTGTATCTATTACACAAATGTGTAAATTCTAAATGGTGTTGGTTGGTTGGTTGGTTGGTTGAGTGGCCGTCCACAATTCATGGGGTTTCCAGTCCACAAAACATGTCGAGGTATCATTAGTTTCAATTTTCCAGTCGCCGGCGGCCTTTCTCTCAGTTAGACTTTCACTGTCGTCGTCATAGATTTGCTCATTCACTGCTGACTTGATTATATAATTTATAACATGGAACCTTCTCTTCTGCCGACCTTTTCACCATATCCCTCTTTCAATTGCTGAGATTAGATGATGATGATGATAGAATATGGATGAATAATATTACGTACAAAGAGGAAATAAATCCAAGTTTAGATGAATGGAAGGATCGAGTTGGAAGATTTGACTAGCTCCATTCTTCTTACAAGTATAAGGAAGGGAAGGGGGGAGAAGGAGCCGCCGGCAATGGTGATGTGAAAGAGGTGGACTTTGAACGCTTCAAGTAACTGAATCGTAATCGCCAGAGGAGTGGGAGTTAGAAGATGAGTTAAAACTTTTTGTAGTTTGTTCAGCATTTGCAACTGAGCTTTCTCTCTAGCTTGTTTTCTACGCCCCTTTACGGCAGTCACTGTATCCACCACCACTTGCATTACCATTATGGCCCCCCCTCACTCATCCATTCATGTCGTATGTTCGTCTAGATTCATCCTGACCGCTTTCTTCATTTTTATTTATTTTCGTTAATGTCAATTTATTATTATCATTATTATTATTATATGTGATTTGTGAACCCTAAGGGTATTAAGGTAAAAAGTAATGATGTGGACTGAGTAGTAACACATTGGAACTGTATAAAACCAAAGCAACCTAGAGGCCAACTAAGCTAAGCTAAGCTAGGATTCGCATTTAATTAAGCACTTAATCTCAATTACCTGTTAACACCGCTGTCTCTTGTTTCAGCTCTTTTTAGATTTCCCCCCTTACAAATTACAATCCGCCTTGCTCTTCTTTCTCTTCTTATCTCAGTACTATAGTTGAGATTAGCTTAGCCATGGACATGTCTCGACACTGTCGACCTCGATTTTTTCTGGTTACAGCACCACCACCACGACGGCTGCAGTCGAGATGACAGCTATTGTAAATTGGGATGACTGGTCTCCATTGATCGACTGGAACGCTCTGTCCGGCGGGCGGCGATTTCAGGACCTGGGACCTGATTGAGCCCATGATGGATGATGATAGCCACGGCGTAAACATAAACAGTACTGTTCGTGATGTTGAGGAGGAAGGTTGCAACTCTGCATCCACCGACACCATGGTCTCCGACGAAGATAACAATGGTTCGGATTTCAAGGGGTTGAGGCTCGTCCACCTGCTGATGGCTGCGGCGGAGGCGCTCACCGGCGTCAATAAGAGCCGTGATTTGGCTCGGGTGATATTGGTTCGGCTCAAGGAGTTGGTCTCCCCCACCGATGGAACCAACATGGAGAGGCTCGCGGCGTATTTTACCGACGCCTTGCAGGGTTTGCTAGAAGGCGCCGGCGCCAAGCATATGATCAGCAATGGACCTCATCGAGACGATCACCACCACCACAATCAGTCGGACGTCCTCGCCGCTTTCCAGCTATTACAGGATATGTCACCGTTCGTCAAATTCGGTCACTTCACCGCCAATCGCTTCATCCTCGAAGCCGTGTCGAAAGAGCGACGTATCCACATAGTCGACCACGACATCATGGGAGGGGATTCAACATGTCGCTGATTCAAGCCCTAGTCTCCCGGAAAGATGGTCCGCCAGCTCCGCACCTGAGAATCACCGCATTATCCAGAGGAGGAGGCGGCGGCGGCGGCGGCGGTCGGAGATCCATCGGAACCGTCCAAGAGACAGGCCGCCGCCTGACGGCGTTCGCGGCGTCGATCGGCCAACCGTTCTCGTTTCACCAGTGCAGGTTGACCTGACGACGTTCCGGACCGACAGCGCTGAAACTGGTGCGAGGAGAGGCGCCGATCATCAACTGCATAGCGCTGCACCCGCCGCACTTCAGCTATCGTGCGCCGGATCTCCGTGGCATCGCCCTATCAGGAGCGAAGACGCTGAAACCGAAAGCGGTGGACGTTGGTGGAGGAGGAGGTTGGGCCACAGAGACGGCGGCTTCGTATGAAATTATGGATTCCTCCACCACTTTACTGGCGGTTTACGGACCATTGAGGCGGGTTCCAATGCAGGGACGAGCCAGAGCGTTGCTGGAGAGGGTTTTTCTGGGGCCGAGGATATCGGCGACGCTGGGACGAATCTACCGTGGAGGTCAGGAGGGAAGGTTGGGGAATGGCTGAAAGGGCTGGGTTTAAAGGTGTGGCATAAGCTTGCCAATCACCGTCAGGCGAAGCTGTTGTTAGGACTGTTCAACGATGGCTATAGGGTGGAGGAGTTGGCTAACAATCGCCTGGTTTTAGGCTGGAAATCCCGCCCTTTGCTCTCTGCTTCTGTTTGGTCCGATTCTGATTTATTTAATTAACCCCCTTTTTTTTCTTCTTGATTTTCCAACTACAGACACGTCTGGGATATTGGTTTCATTTTTTTTGAGTTTTAAACTATTTCTTTGGCTTCTAATATTTTTTTGGAACTGTCAAAGTAACAAATTCTGGGATGATGGAGGTGAAAAAATATCTATATGTCGTTTAAAATTTGGAACTAGTTAAGACTTAAAAGGACGACGACGGTACATAAGGAATGAATTAAGGTAAATGCTTTGGATAATGTTAAAATGGTGAAAAGGAGAGGAGAGCAGACCTGTTGATAACCATTAATACCATCATTTATCTGGGTAATATGGAACATAATAATACACTTGGGCCATCATCAGTTCTTTGTTCCCAAGTACAATCAAGAGTTTAAGTACAGACTTCCAAGATTTCATACAAAAATGTTACTTACTGCATGGGTTTATTATATTGCCTTTTAGCAAAGGAAGACAAGCCTTCTATCATTGATTCATTATCATTTTATATGTTTCTTTTATTATATATTCTAAAATTACCATTGGTAAAACCCCATTTTAATCGAAATGATAAACTGGAAAATCATCAACTTTATTTTTATTCTACTTATTTTCTATGAATCTCTTTTCTTGCTTAGTACACTTTAATTCCTTCTTCTTTTGGGTAACTGTCTTTTTTTGAAACCAAAACTCTGCTTGTTTGTTTTAGGTATAAGGAGTCACTATAGTTACTTCCAAAATCCAAGTATAATGGTGTTTTGCTATGCTATTCTATGTTATTTTCAATTTTACTTTTAATAACTTTCTACGAGATAATAGATAAATTAATTTTTTAATCTAATTATTAAAATTTAGATAAATATATGGAAAAGAGTTTATTACTTGGATCACAATATTTAATATTTTTTTGAAGAGAAGAATAATTTTGTTGATATGGAAAAGAGTTTTATTACTTGGATCACAATATTTAATATGTTTTTGAAGAGAAGAATAATTTTGTTGATTTAAACAGTAATACATTGATAAAAATATATAATCAAAATTATTAAAAAACCATAGAGGTTGAAACAGCTAGGTTAATATCGTAATAAATCGACCCAAAACCTATACATTTGATAATCGGAACATATTACTATCATACTCAATACCTATAATCTCCACTTTATAAAGATATCATTTGACTCACTAATCGATTCGATTATCACTACCGATCAGACATACTATTATTTTATAATAAATGCCAGATCACTTATCGATTTACAACAAGCCGGGTCAGACGTTATCGATAGCAACCATACGCCGCACCAAGACAATGAGAACCATACGCCGCACCAAGACGACACCAAAACAACGACTAAAACAGGAAACACAAAGGAAAATCTAGATCTTGTGGAATAAACACTTTATTAAAGAAGAAGCTAATAGAAAAATGTGTATAAGGGTGATTTAAGGCAAAAAAAGACAAAAATTACTCCTCCACTCCTTCCTTGTTGGAAGGAAAGATATTAGCAGATGAAAAATTAAAAGCAAATGAGGTTTGGGTTTTCAAAGTGAATCTTTATAACCACAATATTTAATTTTGGTGGATTATTTCTTCAAGAAAATTATTGGAGTTTCTGTAAGACTTGAGAAAATTCCAATTTTCCTCAAAAACGACAAACCATTATTTCTAAACCGAAATTTTCAGAGATCTCTAGACGACCTAAACCGATTTCACCTCTAAACGCCTCGCGAAACTAGCTAACATCGCCAATTCTACGACCGAGACAACGAATTTCACGTTTGCAGACACCGAGAGCCCGCCGTAAACGGTCGAGAGACATGCGATGGCGACAAAAGTCACATACTATACGTGACTTGTCACACACGTCATGAAGATTATGTATACTGATTAAAACTGACCCGGGCCAGATAATGCCGTTATCGCAATCGCGAAAACAGAGACATACAAATTTTCAGATGTTGAATGATAATAACACAAAAATAAAATGTTGTCATCTTCATTTCGAAAGACAAAAGAGTGCTGAAACAAAGATGCAGTAGCTTTGCTCAGATTTCAGAGCAGAGAAGTCATTGCCTCTCTGGGATTTTCTAATATTCGAACCGTCGATTCTGTATCACAGCAAGAAAGCCCGATTCACGCAAATGAGGGCACGCGTGACACCGATCAAGTGCCTGACAACCCAAGAGCAGAGTGATCTTTCATCATATTCTGGCCAAGAACCACGTGAACTGCTGTGAATGTTCGGTGTTTGTTTTGGTACCAGAATTCGCTCAAAACTTCAATCTGAAATGAGAAATTTCCTAGTCGTGGTCGCGAATGTGGTTTCACCCGAGGTTTCACCGCTTACGTGAATAGTGACGTGATTTTGGCATGATTTTGGCGACGCCGGTTTATCTAAAACTAATCGGTTGTATTGCACTACCTACGCGAAGCCACCTTTATGTTATCGACGTTTAAAACTGGGACAACATGATCATAGAGTAAATTATGTTAATATATGCATGTGAATCAGATGGAAGATAAATTATTTAATCAGACACGCACGCCCATACGCACCTGCAGAAATGGGATTATTAGCGAGCCATTTACTTAAACGAAACAAAACGAAATCGTTTCATAAAGGAATTTCGATTTAAAGATTTTCCAAAAGAATCGCTTCTGGCGACGCCCAACGTATCACTTTGATGAGACCTACGATCGTTTTCGCAGAGTTATCCAAAGAATTCGCTGAGGTGAACCAATATTTTACCGAAACTCGATAGCAAGTTTTCGAGAATAAAAAGTTTTTGTTTTGAAAACTGGATATTTTTACCAGATATCAGCTTTCAGGCATGCGGTGAGTCGCGATGACTCGGTATACTTCGCTCGGGGCATGCGTGGCATCTGAAAGAGTGCTCATGAAATTGTTTGAATGTGATTGTTCGGCATGCATGCGTACTTAGGGTGCGGAGTAACCCGCGTAGAAATTATCACTACTCAGCTTTCATTTACTCGTCGAGATCACTATTTCAAAAGACAGAAATAAGGCAGAGATCGCGCTCACTAGAGGCCAATATTTCTGTAAGAAGTTCGATTGGTGGCTTTTGGCGTTTTATTTTGTATAACATGTATTAAAATTGTAAATTTTGATATACGTTGATGAAAGCAGTAATTTATTAATCACAATTGTATATAGTTGATGTATTTGGTGAGTATTGATGCAAATTGCTGCCATTATTTTACTCGATTAGACTGTGGTAATCATCATAATCATGATGTTTTGCACTCGGGTGTAGAAATCCGCTACGCGACACTCACTCGACTAAGGAGCGGTGCTCAAGTTACCCAACATCCACGAAGATTCATGAGTCGACGGGTTGTTTCAACCCAGACACCCCTGCCACTGCCACAATTTCAATATCAAGTTTAAAAACAAATTGATAAAGAGAAAATAAAAAGGGAGGTGAAGGCTCAAATTTATTAGAAAAATATAGAGAATAAATAAGAAATCGAAGGATTTAAAGTTAGGAAGGAAAGATAGATGATTCAGAAATTTGTAATTTAATCTAGTGGTACCAATAGTTAATTATCTCCATACATATATATATATATAGTACAGCTTGTATATAATATATATTTTTAAAAAGCCTAATTGAAAATTTCCCCACCTAAAAAAAAAAAATGGCAAGTTATTTATAAACTATACCTAAAAGAAAATACAAAATAGGAGTGTTTTTTTTTGAAAGACAAGTAGACAACTTTTACCAAGAAATAAGCAAATTAGCTAAGAGAAAACTTTAAAATGGGTATGAATAAAAACGAAATAAAGCGATTTTGATGAGAACGCCAGCAGCCTCTACAAACACTGTTCTACCATTCTGCTTGTCGTTTGATAAACACAAAAATAACTATTAGCAACCAAACCCCGATAATCACCAATAATGCATCCAAACTCGCAATAGCAAGGGCTCAAGTGGAATGTATCCACTGGCCAATCTTAGCATCTAACTCCACATCAACCTCAAAATGATGAAGCTCAAGCAGCCATTGTAATCCCTCGCAAAGACCAGCTGCTTCAGCCTCTTTTACAAAGCAATAAAATGGTAAAACAACATACTTACATGCAATCAATAACCCATCAGAATCACGTAAGACCATCCCTACTCCCTACCGCGTCGGATCTTTGAGCGATAGTCGCATCAATGTCACTGGGTCGCCCAACAGAGGTCAACCAACAGACCAAACCCGCATACCACAACAGAATCCACCTTCCGGGCTTGCATGAGCTACCTTCCATTTGCCGCGAAACTCAAAGCCGCAGCCTTCATCGTCACCTCCAAGTGCAAAGCTTGCCTACCCCAAACCCGACATGTTGCCCCCAAATAAAGCCCATAAGACCGGTAAAATTCAGACAAAAACCAAGTTATCTTACAAGTTAAGCAAAGACAAAACTAAAGATAAAACCTCTCCTGCTGGCAAATTAAAATCTAACCTCACAGCTGCCCAACAAGACCGAGCCAATGAGCAATTAAAAAATAGATGAGATGCATCCTCAACTTCCATGTCGTAAAGACCACAACTCGTATCCAACACGACACCTTTCTGATGAAGCCTCACTCTTAAAGGTAAACAATTACTGCATAGCCTCCACACAAAATCTAGAACTTTAGGAGGAAGTGGAAGCTTCCAAATCCTCCGCTCGCAGTAGCGTTCTGTATGAGACCATTCAAGGACAATAGCATATCATGAAAGATTTAACCGTATGTATCCCGAAATGAATTCAAGCAATTTGGTACCGTTTCATGACAGAGTTAATCGCTTCACATAACGGGGGTTTCGACTTGGACTACATTGCCATAGAGCAAACTTATTCCAACGACGTTCCACAAAGAATCGTAAACCTTCAAGTCCTCTAAACCTTGCATTATCATAGATTGAACCCGGAAAATGGGCAAGTGTCTAACCCATGGATTATTCCAAACACTAGTGATTTCACTAGACCCAATTCTCATAGGATACCCTAATTTCACAACCTCCTTTGCCGACCAAATACTATTTCAAACAAAACTAGGATTAGACTCAAAATTAGAAAAAAGGTAATCCCTCGAAGAAAAATATTGTTTTTTTGAACACTCTGGTTACCTAAATATATGGTTTGGTTAGAAGATTCCATCCTTGAATACAAAATAGAGTGTTAGTAGTTAGTACATCTTCCAAGGTGACAAAATTAATAAAATGGGCAAACGCTTTCACAAAAATGCGGCCTACGTATTGTTGGTGGTGGTACATCTCGGCGGTATATCCTCTCTCCCATGTGTCGTCCACAATTAATTAGGAGATATCATAGAGCATGATACTCGAAGATTCTACACGAATCATATTTTACTAATTATAAGACCATATAATAAAATGCCTCCTCGTACACATACCTTATAATTTATAATGTGCTGTCACTGTTAACATTTTGCGGTTTGTACTCTTCGTTATGAGGTAGTATAAATTATGCATCTTTTTTGTTTATTTCTAATTCTATCATTATTCATTAGCATGTTGTATTGTTTCATTTTTCGGTTCTATTTACAGTGGAAATAATTAATTGATTTCAGATATTGCAATCCTGTGTCCACGTCACCATCTCATTTCTTAAATGTTAACCACCATTTTATATTTGCTTTTGTCCCAATTCCATCACCCATTCAAGTATGAAAGTATGAACCATGATTGAGCACAGTGGCCTGGAATTCAGCCCTGCTTTAGGGGATCAGCCGAACCAAGCTCATAGTTTGAATCGATAGCAACCCGAACTCGATTCGATATGCTTCGAATCAATTAAAAAAATTATAATTAAAATTTTACTTCAATTCGACTGACAAAGTTCTCAGTAATAAATAATAAAATAGTAAAACTCGATTAAACTTCGTGAGCGGTTCAAATCAAATATTATAATACTTGAACTCGATTCAATTATCCAAAGGAATTCAAATATTTTACAAAATTGATCTTTTGAAATTTATTCTGACTTGATGGCTTGACTCCTCTAAGAAAGATTCCAACGCACCACCGATACCAAAGCCATTTTACGGCCGAAAACGAAATATTATTCCACACCATCACCTTGCCAAACATAAATTTCGTCAGCAAAAATTCCACCTAAATACGGCTATCACCGTGAATGCAAGAAAATTGCCACCTCAAAGACGTTTTTCCCTCCAAATCTCACACATTCCCTCTAAATTTAACCAACCAAACACCCAGAACCTGACAGATCAAAGACAATCAAACTCAATAATCGTGGATAAGAAAACTCATCCAAAAAATTCATTTCATCACCCAAAAAATTACATTTATTCATTCATTATATCACACACAAAAAATGATAAGTTTTATTACAAAATTATTTAAAAAAAATTACAATTTCATCGAACTCAAATATATTTTCTTTCCCCATATTTTTCTCTGTGAACCAAACAAGTGGAAGAAAACCCACAAATGCCAGAATCTACAAGAAATAAAGAAGGGAAGAAAGGAGGCGCACTCCACCAAGTCCCATCAACCGTCGTCCCTCGTATCGCCCACTGCACACGACTTCTTTCATGGGCTCCCACCTGTCGAATCCAACTAAGCAATGGTTTGAGATTTATGCAACAACCATCACTTACAATAACCATCACAATCCAAGGTCATAAGAACAATGATTTAGCCACATAATGGTTTATTGGAGATGAAGAAATAAGGAAATAGCAAGAGAAGTAATATGAGATGAAGGAGGAGGTGTGGGTATTTCTGTGGGTAAGGAAAACGTAGAGAGAAAATGAGGTGTATGGGTGGGTTTGGGGAAGAGGGTATGGGGTTTGATTGGCATAGGTAGATAGATATGACTACCCGTCAGTTATTTTTTTTATTTTTTTTTTTTCAAATCATAATAATCCAACGGCAATATTAAAACAAGCTTCTTTTAAACTCTATACACATATTTTCATTCTTCCTCACATTTCATTCTCTCTCACATTTCTCTTTTATTTTGTTTGGGCATCATTTTAATTTTTCTTATTTATCATTAAAAGAGAGAATCTTTCTTTATTTATCATTTCTTTTATTTAATTCTTTTTATTTTAAACTTTAATAAATATTTTTTTGTTATTTATTTATTATTATTATTATTTTAAATATTAAATTAAATATAATAATAATAAAATTATTAATAGCTAATAAGAATTAAATTGTAGTTGGTTTAATGAGGGAAAAGCTGGAAATAAATTAAAATATGTATAGATCATGCATCGGAGCAATTTTGAATTCAAATGGTTAGCCAAAAACATCAGAATGGTACTCAAAAACTAGCTTGTTTATTAAAATTGAGAATGCCATTTGGTGATTTCAACAACCCTAGTCATGCTTTTTAAGGCTGGCTGGCTCAGGTTTGATATTGGACTAGTGTAATAATATTTATGGGTTTTTACCTATGAGCCCAAACAAGAAGTGGGCTGTGGGCCCGAGATGAAATCTAGTCAAAGACTCTGGTGGCCGCTCTCAGTCGAGTCGGATAGCTGCCTCCGGTCAATTAATGAAAACCCTAAAAGGAAGGAGTGGCGTGATGATGCAGCTATCTCAATGTACCTGGACATTCCCAGAGCTCCTCAAAACACCAGCCTTTTTGAGGAGGGGTATTGGTAATATTTCTAGTAGAAGTGTCTCCAGCTCCAGGTATCCATCTTCCATGGCGTCCGCATCATCACCCTGCTCCAAACCAGAGTCTGAGCAGGCCTACAAGCCCCCCTCAACCTGTACTGGTGCAATCCATTTGTAGCGAGTATCGCTTCCGTTTCAAACTGTGGTGGGTGTGCTTTAATTTTGGATCATGTTTGGCCATTTCATTTTGTTTTTCCCTAAATCTATGGGTAATTTCTGTTTTCTTCGTGGCCTGTCCGAGCATCCGTTGTTCAAATTCTTCCAAGAAAATGGTCTAACAGACAAGCTGTGTGATTCAAATGCCTGTAAGTTTTGATACCAAGATGGGTTGACAACCTAACATCGTATATCAACCAATTAGTTTAATAGCTATTATTCTACAGCACATCTGGTAGTTGATTACCCACGCTTTGGATATGAGAACGGGCCTCTTTTTTCTTTTGATGCGATTGCAATAAAGATTTGGCTAAAGTTCTTGGCTGCGGCCTGCGGATTGAGCAGAATCACATTTCTTATTGTGCTTTGAGTTTTATCAGAACGGACTTTTGGATGGTCACCCATCGCGCAGCATATCCTAGATGATCATCTACATCCCCATATGGTGGATGACCATGTCCACTTTGTCCGTCACTCCTATACTTCCAATTTGGACTTGTTTATTTATTTATTTATTTTTATAACTGTGGATGTCTGGGCCATCTTGTACACCTTGACTACACGCTACTGTGTCTCAAGTTACTCATGCGAAACTCACGTCTGAGAGAGACCCCAGAATGGGTGATCATTGGGTTAAATTGAAGCTCTTAGACCAACTGAGCTTATCCCTCAGGTTGGACATGCTTATTTATCCATGGTTTCAGAAGTCAATTGTGTTGGTGCCTTCTGCACAAGCAGACAATTGTCAATATTTTATGTTACTGCTCATCTGTTATGCATTATTGTCAGCATTTGTTAACGCACCTTATTGCTTGTTTTATTCCTAAGATCACACTCACACAAAATATTATCAATTATACAAAGTTCTGAGTGGAGGGGTGTCTTTGTTACTAGAGGACTTCTTTTTAGGAGTCTGCGCACAAGCGTGCTTTTATGTACAATTTTCTATGGATTGTTTGAGAAAATATATTCCTCTGCTGTTTTCAGTCCCCGCTTTCATTTTGTAAAGCCCAATCTTTTATTGAATAACACATGTGTTCTGCATCATTCTTTAAAATTTACATGGGGATTTGCTTTGCTAAGTCTTTTGAACAGCTATGTTTACTTATGTGCATATTGTTTTGTTTTTCCAAAAATCTGGCTATGCCACATAGGTTTGATTTATTGTTGTCACTTGAGGTTGGATTCAGCTTGAGGTTTTACTTATGCTGCAAATTTGATGAGCAATTGACGAGCGCTAAACTGCCTATAAGGTTAAACTAGAATTAGACCTGCCTCGTAAGTGTACGTTGTCGTGGAATGCGATAGGTGTGAGTCAAGGTCAGTCTCCACAAGGAGTTTGAATGCCAAATGCTGAATTAGGTCGCCCTAATATTATCTAGGCTATGGATATTGTGTCACTACTCTAAATCAAACTAAGAATCAAACTAAGTGAAATAACTAACGACGGTCTCTTTCTCATGGTGAAGCACTAGGGTTTATGATTTTACCTGACTACATTCCATGGTGAACTAATAAGAGGTATTTAGCTATAATTTATGCGAATGTTGATGGTAAGGTGATCTTTTCTATGCATCAACCTTTCTCGAGCGTTGAGCACCTATCTCAAGAGCGGGTTTTATCGCATCTCTGCCTCTAACCCCTTAACTCTGAGAAGATCTAACCTATAATCCTTATTTACCGCATACAAAACCGTGATATCTCTATCCTATGATTGATTGTATGATACCTTATTTGGTTCCCTAGAGTTCCTCGTCTTTCGACCTTAAAGCCCTAGCCTTACATGTAAATAATGGCCAAGTATCAACATGTAATCAAATCAGAAATAAGATAACCAATAATTGCAAGAATTAAGCTAAATTAATGAAAGATTAAAGTTCAACCATGGTGTGTGGTCAAAGTTACATCATAAACCCTAGCTTAGATGTTTAGAACATTATGAGATGAAGAAAATACAAATTAGAATTCATAGTCATGATAGAGGCAAAAAGTATGATATAAGGAGGATGTCGCGAATCCAATCCTCAAGCTCAGACCACAATCGCCATTCCTCCTCTTCCTCCTCCTGCTAAAACTTTATGTTCTCGAGGTCCAATTTATAGCCCCATCAAATCCCCTGATTGGCCCCAACAGACCAAATTAGGGCTCATTTTCGCCGCCTCACGCAAAGCGTGGTTCTGACTCGTACGCGTGAGCACCAAAAACTTCCTGGGCATCAGCCTCGCATGGACCAGGTCGCTTATTTATTCATGCCTTTGCACGTCCATAACTCTCTCACTAACTCCGAATTATGCTGACTTATGGAAAGTTTCTTGAAGTCGAATCATACAAAACCAAGAATGTGTCTATCATATGTCATTTTATAGATTTAAAATGCAATAGAACAAAACTGCCCGTTGTTGTCGCTCAGAAGGTTTCCTCTTGTTTTTGTTTCAACTTCTCGAGTGTGTATTCTCTCGTCTGTGGACATTCCAAATTGAGTGATCTTGGTCTTGTTGGAAAGCTTGTGAAGTCTTGAATGTAGTTTTGGGTAGTTTAGAGCCATTTGATTTCCCCATTAATACAGAAAAACTGAAAGGTCAGATCTGTTGTTCTATGTTTGCTGATTTTTCATTTTTTCGTTGTGTCTTCGCTCCAAATTCACACCACCCCTCCAAATGGATGACCTAATCATAAATATGAATATTTAGAGCATTAGGGCACTTATTTAACATAAAAACATTACTAAAAATCCAGTCAAACTTAGGGTTGTACGAGTATTTTATATATTCATCACACCTCCAAACTTAAATTCTTGCTTGTCCCCAAGCAAGAGACCGACTCAAAACAAAACAAAAATTGAAAATGACACGAACTAACAAACAATGAGATAAGTATGATAACATGATGCCAAATGGAAGTGTCACTATAAACACAATTTAGCAATATTATCATTTTTAACCAAAATTTAGGATCCTTAAACTTTTAAATTCTCTAAAGAACATGGCCAAGCAAAGCATGGTGAGCAAAGAAAGTCAACCCCCCAAGTCCTCAATGACTTTTCAAGGAGTTACGATGATGCCAAATGGAAGTGTCACTATAAACACAATTTAGCAATATTATCATTTTCAACTAAAATTTAAGATCCTTAAACTTTTAAATTCTCTAAAGAACATGGCCAAGCAAAGCATGGTGAGCAAAGAAAGTCAACCCCCCCAAGTCCTCAATGACTTTCCTGCTGAGTTCATAGGTGACAACATGATCTCGAGTGTATAGTAAGGTCCTAGTACCCCCAAACTTAAGCTCAACTCACCTATTCGGAAAAAGCTAACTAAGAAAGGATAGGAGCACACCTTTTTTATTCATACCTAAAACATCTAAATATTACTTAAGTACCTAAAAATGAAAGAAAGCCAAGCAAGAAGTTTTTGGGATGAGTGTTCAAGTGGGATCCATCAGGACTCCCCACTACCGGGTTAAGGGCACCAGACATTAAATTCCCTTCAAAGTTCAATTCCTAACACTCAACCAAACTCAGCGTTCTAGGTTGTAGGGTTGATCCATCTTCTATCCCATGTAGCGGGTCGTGGAAGTCAATGACCTACGCTTGGCTCGTGGCATTAGGCTCAAAGGCCCCCGACTCAGCTTAGATTCCGATTGGATGATCCCACTTATTCTATTCACAAGCAACTTTTGCGAAGGTGTCCCATCACCTAAGTAGTTAGAATCTCCCAAGGCTAGTTGAATTCAAGGCAAAAGGGTTTGTGACCAAGGTATGCAAGGGAGACCAAAAGTGTGTGATAGATTCCTGAGAAATAGTTTCAAGACAAGGGAGTGTGACTACAAGCTCACCCATACCAATCATTTTAAAAATCTAAGGGTCTAATCCACTTCAATATTGCCTTTTTCAAATGTTTGTGTTCAAAATGACATTCTATTAGCAACCATGGCATCAAACTCACACAAGACAAATCTCTAAACACAACCATGCTAGAAAACATCATCCTAAAAGCATAAAACTAAACTAAGTTACACTAACAGCCCGCGCTCCAACTAGGCCAAACAAGCAATTTAAAGCACCAAATTATCCAAATAGACCATCCACAAACCCAAACAAGCATACATTATAAGCACACAAGACACCAAACCAATCACCCACACCCCTCAAAGTAGAAGTGGACATTGTCCTTAATGGCAAAAAGTGTAAAAAGAGGGTGTAGAGTACTCCCCTAATGATCTCAAGAATCACTGTGGTGGTGGTGGTGGCTTGTAAAACGCGAGGAGCTGAGTGAGTTGCTGCTTGATGAATTCCTGGTTGCTTAGCATTGTGGTCATTTAGCCCTTGAGCTCTTCCATATCCCGGGGTTCATCGAGAATTGACGCCTCCCGGAGCCACCATCCCACGCATCGAACCTCATGGTGAGGTCTCGAACTTGATCCTCAAGGGTAGGAGAAGGACTAGAATCCTCCTCCTCACGAGATGTTGGTGGGGGGTTTGGGTAGATGACCTACCCCTCCTTCGTCGCTTTAGCCTTAGAACCTATAGACACAACAACAAGAAAACATGATTAGGTTATAGTCTATGAACTCCGAGAAAAATTTCCAAAATTATGACAAAAAAAATAAAAAAATAACACTGCTTAAACACCTAAGATTGAAGTAAAGAAAGAAAAACTTCAAAATGCTTGGGTTGCCTCAGTAAGCGCTAAGTTTGGTAATAGATTAGCTCGACTTCTAAATCCTGATGGTGGTTTCCAAAAATGACTGAAATTCTCACGAATCTGCATTGTGCTCCAGTGCACTGCTCATGGCGGATGGAATATATTGTCTCCCACACCATCAACTCCTGTGGTGTTTTTCTTTACTACACTGAGCATATCCTTGCAATTTACCAAGTCACCATGCATGATCTCCTTGTTGTGAAATTCTAGGATGTCGTCATTGGGGTCGTCATCCGGATGCTTCATAGCGCGGAATACATGGAACGTGACTTCATTTCCTTGCACTCGATTTAATTTCCATCTTGAACATTAATTTGAGAGCTTTTTCAGTGGTATTTAGAAAGACTAAAGTATGATGGGGGCGAGTCTCATCTTCTTCCATGTCTAAAATGACAAAATCTGCCGAGAAGAGGAACTTATTCACTTTTACTAAGACATTTTCAATTACGCCTCGTGGATGTTTGTAGGACCAGTCAGCCATTTGCAACACGATTGTAGTCGGTTTTGCTTCCCCCAAATTCAACCTTTTAAACATTGAGAGCGGCATCAAGTTGATACTTGCTCCCCAGTCCTGAAAAGAGCTTTGCACGATAACGAGTTTCGATAGAAGTGGTATAGCAAAACTTTGCCGGATCTTGAAGTTTTGCTTTGGGAGATTCTTTTGGAGGATTGCACTGCATTCCTCTGTCAAGGCAATAGTCTCATATTCACCAAACTTCTTCTTATTTGCCAAGATCTTTTTCATAAACTTCACGTAACTTGGCATGTTCTCAAGCACATCCTTGAAGGGTATATTTATATGTAGTTTCTTGAAGATGTCGAGAAACTTGACAAATTGCTTCTCTAACTTACCCTTCTTCAATCTTTGAGGGTAGGGGATGCGTGGGGTCGGATCCTGTGAGACTTTCTTATCCACACCTTCTCTCTACCTTTATTTGTTTCGATGGAAGCGTTTAGTTGGGAGTTGCTCCCCCGTCTTTACGCTCTGTACCCGACCTGCGCTTCCGGCACAGTGCATTTGTTTTAGTTTTGTTACTATCACTGGTGGGGGTCTTGGTGCAGCTACTTCCCTTCCACTTCTCAGAGTAATCGCTTTGTAGTGTTCCTTTCCCTCTCCCTTGGGATTTGCCTCTGAAGTGTTTGGTAATGAACCTTGAGGTCTTTCAGATAACATTGTGGCCATCTGCCCCATTTGTACTTCTAGGTTTTTGAGTTGAGCTCCTTGATTCTGTAATTGGGTTGATTGGTTTTGCAACTGCTGAGCTTGGTTTTGGAAATTGGCCTTTGTCTCATTCATAAAAGCAGTATGAGACGTCATCATATGAGCTAAGGCTTCCTCTAGGTCTACCTTCTTCTCCTTTGGTTGATTATTGCTCGGCATTGGTTGCCCTGAGTTTTGAGTATTCTTCCAAGGAAAGTTCTAATTATTTCTCCAACCACGACCACAGCGTGCTGCATATGGATTATCTTTATTGTGGTGTAGCTATTTATTGGGCTTGTTCGATTAATCATACGTCACGATTGGCATTCCATTTATGCAGTGTGATCCTTTGCAAATTTCATATATGAAGACTAGTCTAGATGGCATGGGGTGAGGAGCTTGTTGATTTGTAGCGCTAGTGACGATGAAACACAATCTTTGCTAAATTAGAGAACACATCAGTACTTACTCCATTGTTTCCGTTCCCTTTTACCATTCTTTCTTGCGACCATTGATAACTGTTTGTCGCTATCCCATCCAACAAGTTGAAAGCTTGTTGTGTCATCCTCTTCAAGAAAATACCTCCAGCTGAGGTATCAATCATATGTCTTGTATGGGCATTTAGGCCAGTATAAAAATTGTAGATCCACATCCACCTAGTCAACCCATGACGAGGACACTTCCTCAGCAATTCCTTGTATTTGTCCCATGTTTCAGTTAAGCTTTCGCTATCCTTTTGGGCAAAGATGTTGATCTCTATTCTCATTTGTGCAGTCTTAGTAGAGGGGCAATACTTTGTGCGAATTTAGCATGGACGAATCCAGCTGTGACTTATGATGGAGTTGGGTGGTTCGAGAGGATTAATACTTTGTAGCTCTGTCGCTCGGGATAACGAAAATAGTAAAGTCGTATGGCCTCATACATTTCCCCATTATATTTCACGTTGTCGCATACTTCTATGAAGCTTATCAAGTGAGTGTTGGGATCTTCACTTGTTAACCCGTGAAATTGAATACCTTGGAATAGTTGTAATTATCCACGACCTTCGGTTCAAAATTGACCGCCCGAATCGGAGGTTTGCATATCCACGGTTGTATATTTGTAGGTGGTAATGCAGATTCCTCTAATACCATATACGGGTCATCGGGGTTGAATCAATGGCCGATGGGCATTATTGTTTCCTTTATTTCCTCCTGGCAGTTCATTCTCCTCCCTCAAGATTCGGATTCTGCTGTAGATTCTCGACCATATTTGCAAGGTACTTGAGTTATCTTGTGACTAACTGCATCGTCTCTCTTTCCGAGTACATTGATTGTTCGTTCAATTTAAAGATTGAGGCACCCAATTCCTCTTCCTTGTCTAACTACAAGTAATAGAAACTCCACTGGCTCTTACAAAATCCACCGATAAATTAACACTATTAGATAAAATGAATTAAAAATAAATAAATAAATAATAAAAATAAAAATAAATAAAATAAAAAATAAAAATAAAAAAAGTAAAAATTGCCTAAAGTAATATTTAAGTAAACTATTGTCAATATTGACATTTTTGCCAAAACTCCTCAGCAACGGCGTCAAAAACTTGACAGGAGATAAACTGCCTATAAAGTTAAACTATAATTAATCCCGTTCGCGCAAGTGTACGCATCGTGGAATGGCAATATAGGGGTGAGTCAAGGTCGTCCCACAAGGAGTTTGAATGCCAAATACTGAATTAGGTCACCCTAATATTATATAGGCTATCAATATTGTGTCACTACTCTAAATCAAACTAAGTGAAATAACTAACGACGGTCTCTTTCTCAGGGTGAAGCACTAGGGTTTATGATTTTACCTGACTACATTCAATGGTGAATTGATAAGAGGTATTTAGCTATAATTTATGCGAATGTTGATGGGAAGGTGATCTTTTCTATGCATCAACCTTTCTTGAGCGTTGAACACCTATCTCAAGAGCGGGTTTTATTGCATCTCAGCCTCTAACCCCTTAACTCTGAGATGACCTAACCTATAATCCTTATTTACCACATACAAAACCGTGATATCTCTATCCTATGATTGATTGTATGATACCTTATTCAGTTCCCTAGAGTTCCTCGTCTTTCAACCTCAAAGCCCTAGCCAACAATTGCAAGAATTAAGCTAAATAAATGAAAGATTAAAGTTCATCCATGGTGTGTAGTCAAAGTTACATCATAAACCCTAGCTTAGATGTTTAGAACATTATGTGAGATGAAGAAAATACAAATTAGGTCATAGTGCAGAAAGTAAGAGAGTAAGAAAAGCGAGATGAGATGCCGCGAATCCAATCCTCTCAAGTCTTGCATTCCAATCGCCTTTTCTCCTCCTCTTCCCCTTCTCTTCTCCTTGCTAAAAAAAAACTTCTTTATGTCTCTTGAGGTCAAATTTATAACCCCCCATCAAATCCCCTTGGATGGGCCTTGAAATAGACCAAATTAGGGTTCATATTTGTCGCCCACGCAAGTGCGTGGAAGTCCCATGCAGGTGCATGGCTCCCGCGCAGGTGCGTGGGAAAGCACCAAAAAAACTGCTCCTCGGGCACGTAGGGGCGTAGGGTCCATGCAGGGGCGTGGCCCCCTGTGCTGCTTTATTTCTTCATACCTTTGCACGACCATAACTCTCTCACCCGAACTCCGAATTGTGTGTTCTTGGACTCTACGGAAAGCTCTTGAAGTCAAGAATCCATACACACCAAGAATAGTTCCATCATATGTCATTTTATAAATTTAAAATGCAATAGAACAGAACTGGTTCATTGTTGCTGCTCTGCAGTTGCTTCCTTGTTTTTGTTCCAACTTCTCGAGTGTGTATCTCCCTTGTCCGGATTTCGAATTGAGTGATCTTGGTCTTGTTGGAAAGCTTGTAAAGTCTAGAATGTAATTTTAGGTATTTTAGAGCCATTTGATTTTATTAATATGAAAAACTGAAAGGTCAGATCTATGGTATTGCTGTCATTTTGCTGATTTTTCCACTTTCGTTGTGTCTTAAGACTCCAAATTCGCACCACCCCATAAAATGGATGACCTAATCATAAATATGAACATTTAGAGCATTAGGACACTTATTTAACATAAAAACATTACTAAAAACTAAGTAAAACTTAGGGTTGTAATGAGTATTATATACTCATCAGCAATCTTTCATGTGTGGCTGCGTTGGGTATTACCAATGTTGGTTGGCTATAAAATATGAAGTCCATCTAATTGAGCAATGAGCAAATCAAGTTGCTATTGTAAATAAATAGACAGCATATAAATGCTGGTTCCTGAATCAGGCATGGTCTGTGTCTTCATCTTGGGTGGACATGACCTCTGGCCCTTATAAATAGTAAATCAAATTTGCACTTGGAATTAGGGGAGTGCCGTAGTGCATCTAAAATGGTTGGCCCTCTGTCCTTATCTTTGGTTAGGGTGGAGTACTAATATGCTCTCACACACACATTAATGAACGCCCTCCTGACATTTAATGATTGTACCTAGGATCGTTCTTGGCCCACTCAATGAACAATACCGCCCTTGATTTTTATGTTCATGAGTAATTGTATGTTTACATGTGTTGGTTTGTGTGATTTTATGCCCTTTTTCTGTTTCAAACCTACTAATAGAATACTTAAATGCTATCATTTTCTTTTGTTTAGTAACTTCAATATGATATCAATGTTTAGATCATTGATCTAATTAAAAGACATAATTTCAGAGAAGTCAGTTTATGTACATACATGCGATTTTTATTTTCTGTTTCCCTAATATTCTATCTTTTCATTGTTAGGTTGCAAAGCGCTTGGAGAAATTTAAAACAACAATATTTACACAAATGAGTATGCTTGCCATCAAACATGGAGCAATAAACCTGGGACAAGGGTTTCCCAATTTTGATGGTCCTGAGTTTGTCAAAGAAGCAGCAATTCAAGCCATTAGGGATGGGAAAAACCAATATGCTCGTGGATATGGAGTTCCTGATCTCAACTCTGCTTTGTTGCTGATAGATTCAAGAAGGATACGAGGTTGTGGTGGACCCTGAGAAGGAAGTCACGGTTACCTCTGGATGTACAGAAGCAATTTCTGCAACTATGTTAGGCTTGATAAATCCTGGTGATGAGGTGATCGTCTTTGCTCCATTTATATGATTCTTATGAGGCCACTCTATCCATGGCTGGAGCCCAAATAAAATCCATCACTTTACGTCCCCCAAATTTTGCTGTGCCCATTGATGAGCTGAAGTCAGTAATCTCAAAGAATACTCGCGCAATCATTATAAACACTCCCCATAACCCCACAGGAAAGATGTTCTCAAGGGAGGAACTGAATGTGATTGCATCCCTCTGCATTGAGAATGATGTGTTGGTGTTCACTGATGAAGTTTATGACAAATTGGCTTTTGAAATGGATCACATTTCCATGGCTTCCCTTCCTGGGATGTACGAGAGGACTGTAACTATGAATTCATTGGGGAAAACATTCTCCTTGACTGGATGGAAGATTGGTTGGGCAATAGCACACCTGACATGGGGGCAAACCCACTTCATTCCTCACATTCACGCCACCTCCACCCCAATGCAGTGTGGGCGTTTTAGCTGCCCTCGAACCTCCGACGCGCCTACTATGAAGAGCTAAGAGAGATTACAGTGCAAAGAAGGCAATATTGGTGGAGGGAGTTGAAGAAGGCTGTTGGTTTCAAGGTGTACCCATCAAGTGGGACCTATTTTGTGGTGGTAGATCACACACCATTTGGATTGAAAGACGATATTTCGTTTTGTGAGTATCTGATCAAGGAAGTTGGGGTAGTAGCTATTCCGACAAGCGTTTTCTACTTAAATCCAGAAGATGGGAAGAACCTTGTGAGGTTCACCTTCTGCAAAGATGAGGGAACTCTGAGAGCTGCAGTTCAAAGGATGAAGGAGAAGCTGAAGCCAAAACATTAGCAAGTTAAGTATATAGGCATTGTTTGGGTAAATAGCTTAATTAAATATTTATTTTATAAGCTTATTAGATGAGAGGCTTATTTCGCAAGTCTTTTATTCGATAAAATTTATTTGTATTTGGATACGTATTTTAAAAAGCGGCTCATACGTAATTTAAGGTGTTTGGATGCGTGTATTCAAACACTTATATATAAGCATTTGTCATAATGTTTAAAAAATTAAAAAATCTAAAGAACTATAGAACTATATATATATATATCATGAAACTATGATAAAAAATTAAAATAAAGTAAAGATTCACTATATATGGAAAATATTTTACCACATTTCATACATGTCTTAGTATAAAAAATAATTAGGCAATAAAATTATATATATATATATATATATATATATATATATATATATATATATATATATATATCATGAAACTATGATAAGAAATTAAAAATAAAGTAAAGATTCACTATTTGCGAAAATATTTATCATTCATCAAGTAATCTTTAGTATAAAAAATAACTAATGAAAATATACTTTCCTCTTCATTTTGTTTCATCATCAATGATATTTTAAAAACTAAAATATTTTATATTTGTTTAACCCGTTAAAATATTTAATTTGGATATTTATATAAATTGGAATGTGATGTATCAGTGTGATGTAGTTATTTGGAAGCCTTGAGGCATTATAAAGCATGAAAGGAACTTTGAGGGCTTAGGGGCGGAAGCGCGTTTGGCGTAGATTTTTTTTTTTTTTTTTAAGTGATACGCGTCTCTTAATATAAATAAAAATTATATATCTCATTAAATATTATTATAGTTTTATCTAATAATAAAATACGATAAAAGAAAAAGGCATCCAAACGTAAAATGGCTTGTCGTTAATGTTTACCAGTCGCCATGACGTTTTGAAAGCAAGTAATAAAAAGCGTCGGTAGTACTTCCTATCATCCCACAAAATTAAGTTCGAAATAAAATATTTCGTGGTTGCGTAATTAAATAAAGAAAATAATTATCAATACATAATTCTCATCATCAATATGTTTTTTTTTTTTTTTTTTAATTTTTTTAATTATATGTCAGATTTTTCAAAAATTTGACCTATTTTATAATTTTCAGCCGTTGTTTTATAATTTTCAAATTTTTTTTCATAATTTTTTCAAAAAAATTTACCAATTTTACATAAATTTTCAGGTTTATTTCATTATTTTTCAAAATTCTTTCATATTTTTTTATATAATTTTTCAAAAATTTTACTATTTCTTACATAATTTTTAGAAAAGTTGTTTTCCAAAACTTTTAAATTGTTTCTGAGAATTACATTTTTGTATTAAGATAACCTATTTTAATATTTTATATAAATTGTTTTGAGCTTTTTATAAGTTATTAAGCTTATTGAAATAATCTAAAAAGAGAGTTTATATAGGGGGCACTGCGCTTTCCTTTATTTGCAGATTATTTTCCCTGCTGCACGATGTTATAGGAAACCATCTGACTTTAGTGGTTATTATATTTCTTCTTGTAGGTTTGAAGGGAAATTGTATTATTATTTATTAATGGTATTAAAAAGAGCTTTTATGTGACTTAGGGCCTGTTCTGTTTGATTTTTGAAAAGTCAACAACTCTTCTTCATGCTCAATTAGAGCTTTTATCTTGGATCGTATTGATATTGTATTAATTAATAAAGTTTAAATTTTTATTTTATAGCTCATCTTAAATACCTGATATATATTAAATATAATCTAAATCTACTTCATTAAATTATCAAGCAAAAAAGTACCCATTAATGAATCAGTCCTTGAGGCCTAGCTCAAGTCTCAAACATTATTAAAGAGAGTTAGATCAAATCACTTAATTTTATACAGATCGAACCAGGATGAACAGATCCGAGTACTACAAAAGTAACAATGTGAATCATATATATATATATATATATATATATATATATATATATATATATATATATATATATATCATATATATGTTAGATTATATTATTATATTTATTTTTGTAATTTTAAGGATTATAATTTATATTTTCCTTAGGATTGTAATTTGAATTTTTAAGGGTTGTATAGCTGGCGCATATAAGGCAGCTTACCTGCTTATCTTGCAATTTCTGAGTTTTTAATATAAAGGCTGAAGTCTTTTCTTTTTGTATATCCGAGGCGGACTCTACGATTTTTATTTGCTACCGCGATTTGGCATTCTGGTAGCGTATAGAGCAACACTGATGACGCGCGTTTACCGCCATCGCGCGCGCTCATTGACTTTGCCACGCCCAGCCAGTTAATTGTTGATGAATTTAGCAGGGTGCATTATAAGCTTTGGCCCGGCGTCTGATTAGGTTGGCTGTTTGTTTTTGATTTGGAATTTCGATATAGCGGGTGATGAGATTTTTAAATTAGGTTAATATTATTATTTTTAATGGAATAATTTTCTTGGAGTGGTGGCAAGTCGTGCGTGTAGTTATGAGATTTGCGAGTTGTGGCTTTTTATGTCTCTCGTGGCCGAAGATCTATTCGGAACAAGTGAATGAAAGCAGTTACGCCTATATGTCGTTTTTGAATTGAGTTGGGAAGAAATCTTGTCATCCCGGATCGTCGGCTTGGTTTCGTAATCTGTCCCATTTAAGTGATTGTTGATGAGTTTGACAACATTGATATTCTTGCGAAGTTTGGGACTTCTTATTCTGCTCGGTATCTTTGGGCCGGAGTGTGGTGCTTGCGACTTCAAGCCTCACCAGCGAACTTTATCAAATTTGTCGAGGCAGTGAGTGGATCCTTTGTATATCACACAGTGGCCCGAAATCTATTTGAGATCAATTAATTACATCGAACGATTCTCTCGATTATCGCGGCGCTGAGGTGGTTTATGTTACCGCGTGAGCAAGGGCGGCCCATTTCGATTTTAATGGAGAGAACTAGTGATGAATTTGAATTAAGCCCAGGAAGTCATGTGCCGAGTAGGATCGGCTTTGCAAGCCAGTCATGAGTATTCGTAGAAGTTGGTTCCGATATTGGGGCGTGTCTTGGAGCGAGCGGGTTGTCCAGGACCATGGTTCTTCTCGACCATTTACGGTATGCTAAGTAGTTTTTCCTCTTCCCGGTTCACACTTCCTCTGTTTTTTCAAAGAATAGCAAAGGGAATAATGTCAAATGGCCTTGTAACAATAGAAGTCTCTTATTATCTGTGATTTATTGTAAACAAGGTCGTGTTGAAACTTGTTCACGCTCGTCGTGATATGGCTCTTGTGCTTTGACGTCCCGAATTATCGGTATGGACTCCATTCAGTACGGTCTGCCTCGTCTCTCTCATAAGCGGTCTACGGGATATGGTTAATTGGGTTCATCTTCATCTTGGGTGCATCAGCGGCTGCTCTTTGCGATATCGGGTCGTCTCACTGCGTGAGAAGCTGCTTGAGTTACGCTGCTGCTTGATCATATGACTTCTTCTCACGATGTTGTACCTTCACTTCTACTTCTCTCCTACCATATACATTCCGAGTGGTTGCCGCATCAAGTATCTGCCGTCTTTAGTAATGTCTGCCACCGCCCAGGGCGCATGCATTTCGTGTTACGATTCCTAAACTCACTACGTAATCTTCTTTACGTTGGGCGACTCACTAAACTTGGTTTTTCTTTAACATTTATCTCTTGGTGTGGTTGTGTAGAAGTTCTCGGACGGACCGCCGTGGGTCGGAGGAGTTGTTGAGCTCATCTTTCTTCATTTATCGATCCTCTCGTCTCCTACTAGCTGCGAGTCTCGAGGAACAAATGTCCTTCTTCTCTTGCTTTATGGCATTCTCGCCTTGGTCATGCATCTATCTCTGAGAGTTAAGCATTTGTTTACAGGGGTTTGTTGGGTTTAGTTTAATAAAGTTTTGATTATATGCCTTGTTAATTTGGCAAACAAAGCGCTTTACCATTTAATACTTCGATGTTTCTCATGCTCTTTCTTCTTTTGATCTTATTCATTCGATGTATGGGGCCCCTCTCCCTATTTCTACTCGTTGGATCACGTTACTTTGTTATTTTTATTGGATATTTTTCCCGATACTTGGATTTATCTCTTGAAATCGTTACGAACTTTATCAAATATATGTCGTGACTTTGCAAAATGATTCAAACCGATTTTCTAAACCTATCAAAGATTTCATATCGATAATTCCAAAGAATATAAAGCCGTGAATTTACATATATTCTACATCAATTTGATGTAATTCCTTATTCTCTTGTCAGGCACTTCACAGCGAATGGCGAGAATTTGTATGGCTCGTCATGTATGCTTAATGTTGTTCGTGCACTACTATTACTTGGCTTCTACTCCTTCTGGAGTTTTGGGGAAGAATTTGCTCTTACCTCTGGTTATACCATGTCGGTGTCCTTCTCCCATTGTTCGAATCAAAGCTCCTTATGATGTTGTTTGGTTGTCTCCCTCTTTGCCAAACTTACTTAGAGTCTTTAGGCGTAATACTTGTTTTGTTCTTCTTCATGATCATGAAAGAAAGAAATTTTCGATCTCGTTAACTTGTTTGTGTTGTTTCTTGGGTATGGAATAGGTCGAAGGTTATAGGTGTTGTTTATGATCCATTAAGCAGCGTCTTGTGTTTCTGACATGTGTCTTTTGGGAACACAAATGTTTTACCAATTACCTCGTGTTCCTGTTTCCCCCTTATTCCCTACATCGATCCTCTCCACAACCTTTTTCACGAGGAGTCTCCCTCTGCGTAAGATCTCCCCTTTCTATTCACCCGATGTTCCTTCTCATGCGTTTGATGAGCTTCATGCCGATCATCGGCGTGTGCCGGCGATACTTTGCCCCAGCTTTATGGATCATGTTGGTCCTTATGACTCTCATGCACTTCGTCGTTCCCATTGGGTAACTACTCTTCCCCTTCGCGCCGTGACCGGAATTTACTTTTGCGCTCTGCATGCTCTCTTGGCGGGAACCTCGGACTTTCATGGGGGCCCATACGGCCCTTTATGGCAGCAAGCTATGAAAGAAAAGTTGGATACTGCTTGCATCACTTGGAACATTGGATACGGTTGATCTCCCTACAGAAAATACGCTGCTCCGGTTGTAAATGGTTTATAAGATCAAGACT